>CM076584.1:1083933675-1084529171 GCA_034641835.2 Pinus albicaulis | reverse complement strand
ACTCACAATATTACAAAAATCTAAATTATCCTATGATGCTGAAGTTATTCTATTCCGCAACTTGACTTATCACTACTAAGCCTTATTCAGAAATTTAGAGATTTTCTAGAATAATGTTTGGGAAAAAGGCTATTGGTGAATTTGTAAAAGATTTGCAGAATAATCAAAGCCTTAAACTGATATTATTGACCTCTGTTCATATGATGATATATTAATAAAAATTCAGAACAAAAGTAAGTTGTGAATAATGAAGGCCGAGAGACTAATTTTGACAACTAGAACTACTTAAAATACATTGGATAACATCAAGCTAGAACACTATCTATCAATATTAAAGGACAGTGATTACACCTAAATTAAAATGTCATTAATCTACTTGAAACAAAATGAATTAAAACTAAACTAAAGAAAGTCATTATCAAACTGAAAATGAAATAACAGAACTGAACCACATGCATTCTAACTCCGGAGTATTAAACCACAGTGCAACTAACTGTAATATGTAATGTAAATGAACGTGGAAAACATGAAGTTGATAAAACTATTGAAATTGGAAATTGAAAACGAAATTAAGCTAACGCTACTTATCTAAATCATCTGAACGGAGCTTCTCGGGCAGTAGGGGCCCTCTACTACCGGATTAGCTTGCAAATCCACTTAACTTTGACTCAGCTCTTGCACTAAAACGATATTGCTTCCATTAAAGGAGAAAAAGACTGGAAAACAGAGTATTCACGGTTCTGAAATTTAGCAGCGAAAGCCAAAATCTAACTAAGATCTAACCTCTTTCTCTCGGTTCCCCAAGCATATTAATAGCAAATTTACATAACAGAACTGGAGAAAATAAAGGGATAAGTGTCTTTCTACTTCTAATCAAATTGAAACTCTTATTGACAGCCTCGTTTTTCATTGCGGACACTTGTAGAATCCGTGTTTTAATAGGAGACTGCCTCTTAGTTTGGGTGTCCCACGTGCATAACCACTTAGATATTTTTACTCAGACTTTGTGGAGAGCAACGAATGATGTGGATGAGGTAAGGAATCTGCCCATATGCGTTTTTCCTTCAGACGACACCTGGAACCCACTCAAACTGTAAAACGGTTGCGGAATGCGGGATCAGCTACGGAATGCGCGGTCAGCTACGGAATGCCTGTATTCTGTAGCTATTTTGCAGAAAATTGTTAAAATAGCAAAAATCTTGAAAATACAATATGTTAATCAATTTCATGTAACCTTTAAGCAATCCTAATCATTCTTCATTGATTTTAGGCTTATGAAGTGATAAAATAATGATGAAATGAAGTGAAGGTTTTTAAAAGAGAAGGCAATTCTAAGGCTCAACATACCCCCACTGCAAGACTATTGCATGTCCTCATGCAATTTCATCAAAATTTATTCCATGTGCTTTGAAACCTATGTTAGAACATCCAACCTTATCTTTCTGCTTCTTTTGGCCCTAATCTATTTTCTAATCTCTGTTAACTTTTCAGAGATTAGTTCTTCATCTTCCTTTTGTAGTAGAGTGTCAAGTTTATTTTCAATATCCATGTCAGTTTCTCTTCTTCTGCTCCATCAAAAGATTTGACAAAAGATTTTGTAATCTCTTTATGGAAGCCATCAAATTTCTCTATAAAATTTAGCCTCCCTTCTTATTGTAGTAGCTCCTTGACTTGTGGATATCCTTCCAAATACTTGACTTCAACTGATTGTGTCCTGACAATTAGCCACGTTCCTCCTTTGTGCAGATTATCTTCCTTTCATAATTACTTTTCTATGCTTGAAGCTAGATTGACTACAGAGTCTAATGCTTTATTTTGAAACTCTATCTCTGTGTCTAAAGATGGATTAGTTGAAGAATGATGCTTCACCTTAGAATTACCTTTCTTCACTTAGAGATGGATTGGCTGCAAAGTGTAATGGAAGTGAATGGATGGAGGTAATTAAGCTATAAGGGAAAATGAAGTGGCTATGGATCTGATGGAGGATTTATGATGAACTTGTGGTGAAATATGGAATGTTGGATAAGGGATATGGCTAATCAATTCGAATGATAGGTTGTTTAGGAAACACATGATTATACACATTGTATCTATTTCATGTTTTAACTTTTTGCTATTAAAATAATTTTCACAATTTACCTCAGAATTTTGACCTTGTTAATTGCTGTGCTTGATGCTGTTCCTTTGGTCTTCTTTGAGCATGTTGGTCTTCAAAACATAATCCTTCAATTTCCTGTAATCATCATCTCTTTGTAGGCTGTACAATTGAGTCAGAATTGCTGAATAAGATGTGGCTACAACATGAAATCTGTAAAAAGAAATGATGTATGAATATGGAAGATGGATGTGAAATGTAATGGAGTGAAAGTGGAGTGGACTTGTGAAATGAAATGAAAATGGCGTGAGATGGAGTGAAAGTGGAGTGAGATGGAGTGGAATTGTAGAATGAAATGAATTTTGGAATTTCTCTCAAATGATACATCAGACTTCCCTAAAAATTTTTTGAGGTTGTCACCAATATTGTTATGCATTTTCCGACGAAAAATCTCTGCCATTGGTTACACGGATCTCCCGGAAAATGAGAAATGGCTGTAGGTGAAAGTGGCCAATTTCTTGAAAAATACACACTGAAATTTTCTGAAATTTTCTGTGTTTATTCACCCTACCTCAATGCATTTACCATAAAAATTTCAGGACCAACGGATGTACGGTTTGAAAGCTATGATAAAATCAATTTCTGCCATGTTTCACCCTTCATTCTGCCCAATGTTGGAACAAAAAAGTACGCCACGGACTCATTTTAAGGCCAAATTGAGTGATTCCAAAGGGAAACTGTGTATTTTTACCTTCTCTACTGCCACATGCTTCCAGAATTTAATTTTGATGAAGAAAAGGTGCTGTTGTGCAAAAATACTCAAATCTGTCATATTCTGTCCATAATGCTGAAAAATGAAAATCTGCCTGAAAAAACCTTCTGAAATGCCCTTGAAAATTGCTTTTTTCGAAATTCTGTCCGCCTTTTACTCAATTTATCATATTCTGAGAAAACCCAGAAGCTCATAATTTTTTATTTCTGCTCCAATCTCTTGCAATATTTGCGCCAAAACTGCCTTCTGGAAAAAGTTGCAAAAAGACGAAAACAGGCTGCTTCAGCAATAGCTGCAGAAACTGCCACTTTCCGCAGCTGTGGTTGAATTGACAAAAATATGAACATGCTGCTACAAGAAACTAATAAAATGTACTGCTGCAAGTTGTTGTTGATTCAATAAAACCATTAGTCTTCATCAAAGCCAACATTCATGGTACAATTCTTACCATGCGAATAAATGTGTCGAAGTCGAGCATGGGAAGAAATCACTGGATTACCGATCAATAATGAAAATCGTTAACCAATGCGAGACAACTCACCGATAATGTAAATGAGTGTCAAGGTACCTCAGTGCATCTTGACAGGGACGAATGAATGTGTCGAAGTCGAGTCGCCTGCAAGATTTGACAATCAAGAGACATTTTTGTATTCCCATTGTTATCAACGAGGAGGCTTGCCATTGATGAATGCAAGCTCCAAGGCACTTCAAATAATCTCTAATCTTGATCCCAGATAAAGTGTTGAGGTCGATGGGACAAGATCTATTGGAAGGTGGACCTTAAGGAATTCCACATCATCCAACTCAAGCATAGAACCAAGAATGATTTGAAGAACCATGAAAGATTGAAACCATCATGAAATTGCAGAACTTATTGTGAACTTTTCCCGCCAGTTGCCTGGTTTTCAAACAAAGCTCATGTCCAATTGCGCCAGCAAGCTGGTTTTCACAATAGGACTTATTTTTCTCTTTACTCTTTTTTTTTTTCTCTTTTTTTTTTTTATGTCCTACTCTACTTGAAAAAGAAAATCTTGTTCAAGTATATGAGTACTTCCAATGGAACCATGTCTGTAACAAGATGATAGATAAACTCATATGCAGGTTTGAAAGACACTCTTTGGTATGTACCTGTATATGAGATGCCAACTGTCTTGATTTAGATGATGTCAAAAGATATTGAATAATTGAGCATTGGAATCCAATGACTGAATTGAACCAAGATTCAATGTAATCTTGTCTTCCTTGTCTTTCCTCTATCATGAAATGCAAGTCTTCGGAGATGTGATCTTCATTCGTAGAATCTGGTGATAGGCATGCATGAGACTTTTCAATCTCTGGTTCCAATATCTCCTCTTTATCAATAGACATCCCTGATTCTTGGACCTTATCTGAGTCTTCTTCTTCTGGTTGTTGTTCTTCAATGACAGCTGGTGAATCATTTTGCAATACCTCAGATTTGTAAGTTGATTGAGGTGTTTTATTGTTGGGGATATGAAATGGTTGTAGAGGTAGTGGAGTGGGGAATCTTTGGGGTGCTTGTGTGGATGATAATGGGAAAGGTTGAATTGAGTTAAAATAAGGGTGATATTGATGTTGTAGTGGAGGTAAATGGTATGGATAACATTGATCATGGTATTGATGATAGAGAGAGAAAGATTGAGGATATGGTGGATTTCCTTTGTATGGCCTTTGCCAACTTTGTTGCCAAGATTGGTTTTGAGGTTGGGATTGATATGGCCAAGGTTTCCAAGGTTGGTTTTGAAGTTGGGGTTGATATGGCCAAGGTTGCCAAGGCAAGGGTGTTTTCCAATTACCTTGAGGTTGTTGTGCATAACCTTGAAACTGTGCATAAGGATATTGCATCATATTGGGTTGATGAGGTTGCCATAGTTCTCTTGGAGCTACATAACAAAGTTGCTCTTGTGCTTGATTTGCTCCATTATCCTTCTGGTAAATTGCCTTCAACCCTGGTAATGATGGGCAATCTTCAGTAGTATGTGATCTTGCACAAATTTTACACATTTTAATGTTATCAAGTGGACATTCATGCAAAGCATGTTTCTTTCTACATTTAGGGAAAAATATAAATGAAGCAACTTTTTGCTTGTTTTGCATTCTTAGCATGTCAGTTTGTTTATTTAAATTGCCAAGAATGTTTAGCAAATTGTTAGGTTCAGTTTGACTTACCAATCCTGATGTTGACTTACTTACTTTTGCCATAAATGGATCTTGAGGGGACCTTACACACTTTTCTTTTCCTCTTGATATGTTCTTGCATAGTTCACAAATTTCTTGAAATGACAATCGATAGACATCTCCTTTTCCCACAATATTAAGAAAATATATCTATTCATCCTTTATAGCATTGAGTAGGAGATTTTTTAATGCATCTGATCCTAAATTATGCAATTTAGATCTTTTGATATTATAAGTAAATCTCTCCACTAAATCTTCTAGGCTTTCATCCTCTTTTTGGTTCATCTTAAAGACTTCATTTCTAAGGTCATGGTGCATGAAATAACCTTTATATTTTTCCAAAAGTACTCTTTTCATATCATCCCATGTCCTTATAGAATTTGTTCCTAAAGTCATGAACCATCTTAGAGCTCTATCCTTCAATGTTACCGGAAACAAATTCAATTTTTGCATGTGCAATGAGTAGCCATAAGATCTACAAATTATTTCAAATTCAAAAAGAAAGGTTTCCGGGTCTTCTGATCTCATACCTTTGAAGTTAGGAAGTATAGATGGATGGATGTTCTTCATTTGAATGTTGATATCAGTTTCTTGAATAGGAAATCCAAAAGGATCTTCCTCATTGTCATCATCTCCATCCATTTCTTCCACCTGCTTTGTCACCTCTTCTTCTACCTGCAAAAATATGAATTCATGATGTGGATGTGTGGCTCTTACTGCACCACATGATATAGTGGGTGTGATAGGTGATTGAAGTTTTTGTTTTTGTTTTTGTTTTTGTTTTTGTGGATGTAGGAAATCAGGATACCTAGTTACACTTCCCCAGCAACGGCGCCAAAATGTTTGGTCTCAATCTAGTCTCCTAAATTGAGCTCATTTAATTGTCAACTAGGGTTAGTAAATTGTTGAAGTGAAGTGCACCATATGTGCCTAAGTAACCTCCTCCTACTTCGTTGTGTTTAGTGTTTTCTGATGTTTTTGGTTTTATGGTTTTATTTTGAAAAGGAAAAGAACTAAGTGCTAACTGAAGGGAAACTATTGGTCAAAACAGAGTGAAGCCTAAACTATGATGGTAAATAAATGCAAATGCTGAAACAAAGCAGAGTCTAACTATGACTAGCAACCAACAAATACAAAGCTTGATAATGACTCTATTGTAAACTCACAACATGAAATTGAAATGGACCTGAGAAAATGAACAAGCTAAGTGTAAATGAAATTTTCTCCTAAATAAACAATCAACTCACAATATTACAAAAATCTAAATTATCCTATGATGCTGAAGTTATTCTATTCTGCAACTTGACTTATCACTACCAAGCCTTATTCAGAAATTTAGAGATTTTCTAGAATAATGTTTGGGAAAAAGGCTATTGGTGAATTTGTAAAATATTTGCAGAATAATCAAAGCCTTAAACTGATATTACTGACCTCTGTTCATGTGATGATATATTAATAAAAATTCAGAACAAAATTAAGTTGTGAATAATGAAGGTCGAGAGACTAATTTTGACAACTAGAACTACTTAAAATACAATGGATAACATCAAGCTAGAACGCTATCTATCAATATTAAAGGACAATGATTACAACTAAATTAGAATGTCATTAATCTACTTGAAACAAAATGAACTAAAACTAAACTAAAGAAAGTCATTATCAAACTGAAAATGAAATAACAGAACTGAACCACATGCATTCTAACTCCGGAGTATTAAACCACAGTGCAACTAACTGTAATATGTAATGTAAATGAACATGGAAAACATGAAGTTGATAAAACTATTGAAATTGGAAATTGAAAACGAAATCAAGCTAACGCTACTTATCTAAACTGTGAAAACAGAGCTAAAATACTTATCTAAATTATAAAAACAGAGCTGCACAGGAGGTAGGGGCCCTCCACCACCTGGTAGCACGTAATCTAACTCAAAATCGACTCAGCTCATGCAGCAGAATGATGCTTTTTCATTAAAGGAGAAAAATACTTTAAAACAGAGTATTCACGGTTGGCAGCAAAAGCCAAAATCTAACTAAGATCTAACCAGCGTTGCTTGGTCTCCCAAGTCATATTTATAATGAAGTTACATAACAGAACTGGAGAAAATAAAGGGATAAGTGTCTTTCTACTTCTAATCAAATTGAAACTCTTATTGAAGGCTGCGTACTTTTGCTGCAGACAGCTGTAGAGTCTGTGTCCCGGTAGAACTCTACCTCTTGGTTTTGGTTTCCCACGTGCATAACCACATGTAGGATTGTGCTCAGACTTTGTGGAGAGCAACGAATGATGTGGATGAGGTAAGGAATCTGCCCATATGCGTTTTTCCTTCAGACGACACCTGGAACCCACTCAAACTGTAAAACGGCTGCGAAATGCGAGATCAGCTACGGAATGCGCGGTCAGCTACGGAATGCCTGTATTCTGTAGCTATTTTGCAGAAAATTGTTAAAATAGCAAAAATCATGAAAATAAAATATGTTAATCAATTTCATGTAACCTTTAAGCAATCCTAATCATTCTTCATTGATTTTAGGCTTATGAAGTGATAAAATAATGATGAAATGAAGTGAAGGTTTGTAAAAGAGAAGGCAATTCTAAGGCTCAACACCTGCCCACATGTGTTAGCCCCTATTCACACCCAAAAGTGCTTTATTCAGCTGATAATAATGATCCACATTCACATTAGAAGTGGTTTTATTCCTACTAAAGATATTTATGGGTCTCTCTGCCCACTTATTCATCTACTTATTAATAAAAGAAAAAATTAATATTCCAACTCGCTGAAATCTAATTAGGAATATTACAGGGTACATGATGGTCAAAATGTATTAAGTAAAAGGAGAGAGATCATTTTAGAACCTGAGAGGAGGTCACCATATTCTAGCCCACTGAATACCTACGGAAGGAGTCATAAATAAGACTCATGTTTGAGGCGGGCATACCCATGCTCAAAGATAGTAAAAAATGTCTATTGATAAAGTATAAAGTGGATCCATCATGTATACATAAGTGTAAAAAAAGAATTGAAGAATACATAGTGGATCATATTATCATAGTCGTAAAGGAAAACAACACAATTATGTCTTAATATCACCTATAGAAGAAAGTATGATCAACAAAACTCAAAGAATGTATGATCACTGATGCTGCATAATTGATCCTCATAAGTACCAAGTCATATAGGTGCAATAGTGGTACTGCATAAACTCGGGTGCCAACATACAAGATATTGTTGACATGAATTGCAACATATAAAGGTAGATGGTATCACTAGCATAAAACTAAAGGAGTTGTCGAGTGAACCAAGATGCTGACACAACTTGAGGTCTTCATTGACCGTAGATGGTACATTTCTACACTATGGGAAAAATGAGTTGAAGTTGACCATGTGAGAAATATTTTGATTACCAGTTATTGATGTATACCATTAACAAACATGAGACAACTCACCGATAATGATGATGAGCGTCAAGGTACCCCAATACAATCTAACAAGTGCGAATAAATGTTTTGAAGTCGAATACTTGAGAGAATACAACAATGATGAGACATTGATGTATTCTCACTATCGATAGCAAAGGATTCTGCCACTGATGACTGAAAACCCTAAGGTACTGAAAAGTGACTCTAGATCATACTCTCAAAGCAATGAGTTGGAGTCGATGGGAGAAGATCTATTGGAAGGAAGGCATTAAGGCATCCCACATCAACCAGTGTGAGTGTAACCCACAGGCTAACAATTTGGAAGAACTTGGATGAAAATATATGAAGTAACCATTCCGAAGTAAGTTTTCGGCATACACAAGATGTGGCTAGTGCATGAAAAAAACCCTCTGAAGTAACCAATAATGAAATGTAACACAGAGGTGAGGAATCCACCAATAGTATCAAAGGGAAACCAACTTAGGTACTACATGAATCTCAATGTTTGATAATGTAAGTTGACGTCGAACACAAGTGAAACCACTCAATCAAAGACCCATGATATTGATCAATGTTGAGCACAAGGTCACCTATAAATGATGTAAATAGGGCCAGGGTGAGGTTCTAGGCCTACTCTCAGAGAAATTTGTCAGATTTCGTTATGAAACCAACTCACAAAATAGAAGAAAAGATAGATCAATGACTTAGAAATAAACCACTTCGAGGGGGCAACCTCTTTTACATTACATAAATGAACAATGCTTAGATGATACAAATTACAAAACCTCCTTTCTATATATAGGATTCAATGGGGTCACAATATAATCCTAAACAACCTAACAATATTAATGCAAGGGCACAACAATAAAAATAGTGGGCTATTATGGGGCACAATAATAACAATATGGGGACTATAGGGGTACAAAAATAACAATAAGTGAGCTACACTAACAACAATAAGGGACTACACTAGTAATATAGGGCCCTAACATACCCCTCTCCTTCAAAAAAGTGTTGTCCTCAATGCTTGAGTAGTTTTGGATGCTTCTGTATAAAATTCTCAGCCTCCCATGTGGAATCTTCAGTGGGTAAGTTCTTCCACTTGACGAGATACTATTGTTAGAAAATTATATATTACAGAGCAATGCAACACATAAAATATGCGGAAAACACAAGCACACAAAACACATAAAACCAGAGACACAGATATACGTGGTTCACCTAGTTTGGGCTATGTCTACCTTGAAAAACTAGTCCTTCCTTTCTATTATCCAGCAAAATGAATAGACGCAACCTACATCATATTTGATATAATATCCTCTGTTCTCTCTCATAGTCTCCCTATCTGTTTCTCGCTCTGAGAATACACATACAATACACAGCCACAATTCAATACCCTCATACAAGAGATCGGTTTCCTTCTAGGGAAAAAAACCTTAAACAAAACATAACTTCTACTGTCAGATCATCCGCCTAATGAATGACCCAGGTTGACTAGAAATTACTATACTTTTACAAGGAAATTTTACATCTTTTTTAAGCTTCGGGGGCACTGCCCCCAAAACTGCCCCGCCATAGGGGGCTCCATAAAGTCGCAGCCGCCCCCCTGAACCCCCCAAGCATCTTTTAATTACAGGCACTGTTGCCGCCCCATTAAGGTACAGGGGTCCAACGTTGTGATACAAATAAACAAGATAATCAGACTCCACACCCAACAATCTCCACTTGGAGACTGATTGTAGCAACTCCACTGCTACTTCATTTGCTGGACAATGACTCCACTTTGGACCTAGTTGTTTCTCATCTTCATCATCATACTTGAAGACCAATTGAAACTAAGCATATTCTCAGTTTATCCCTGGTTACAACTTTTGTTAGCATCTGCAAGATTCTGGCTAGTGTGTACCTTTTCTAGCTTCATCTGTCCATATTCCAACACTGACCGTATGAAATGGTACTTGAGTTGTATGTGTTTAGTCCTGGAATGAAATGTTGAGTTCTTTTCAAGATTAATGGCACTCTGGTTATCACTGTATAACGTGCCCATATCATGCTTCTTACCGAATTCATCCATAAACCTTTGTAACCAAATCATTTCCTTATTAGCCTCTGTAGGAACAACATACTCTGCTTCTGTTGTTGAAAGTGCAACAACACTTTGGATTTTTGAAACCCAACTAACAGTTTTTCCACCTACAGTAAATACATACCCTATAATGCTCCTCTTGTTATCTCTGTCACCTGCCATATCTGCCTCAACATATCCTTGTAGAGAAATGTTTGAACCACCAAAGCATAATGCTTGATTTGTGGTACCTCTCAAATATCCGAGAATCCATTTCACTGCCATCCAATGATATTTTCCTAGATTGTTCATGTACCTGCTTACAACTCCCACTGCATGTGCAATATCATGCCTTATGCAAACCATTGCATACATTAAGCTTCCAACTGTTGATGCATATGGAACTTTAGACGTATAATCCATTTCTTCTTGGGTCTTGGGGCACATCTCCTTACTAAGTTTGAAATGGCTAGCAAAAGGTGTACTAACTGGTTTTTAATTATGCATATTAAATATTTTCAACACATTTTGTATGTACTTATTCTGAGACAGTGTTAATTTGCTATTTTTCCTGTCTCTAATAATTCTCATACCAAGGATTTGTTTTGCAGCTCCCAAATCCTTCATTTCAAATGAATTTTCCAATTTTATTTTGAGCACATTTATTTCCTGCATGTTGGACCCTGCAACAAGCATGTCATCTACATACAATAACAATATAATATAGCTTCCATCAATTTTCGTTTTTCAGATAAACACAATGATCAAAGTGACATCTAGTATAATCTTGTTCAGACATAAACTTGTCAAATATTAGATACCACTGCCTTGGAGCCTGTTTTAAGCCATACAAGCTCTTCTTTTGCCTACACACTAATTTTTCCTTTCCTTTGACCTCATATCCTTCTGGTTGCTGCATATAGATCTCTTCCTCCAAATCTCCATGGACTAATGTTGTCTTTACATATAACTCTTCAAGATGCAAATCATCCGCTGCTACAAGACTTAAAATAATTATGATTGAAGTCATCTTAAGAACAAGAGAAAATATTTCATCAAAATCAATACCTTTCTTCTGTGCAAACCCCTTCACCACAAGTCTAGATTTATACCTCTATTTTCCTCCATCTTCTTCCTTCAGCCTGTAAACCCACTTATTGTGCAATGTTTTTTTACCTGCAGGAAACCTAGCTAAGTCCCAAGTCTAGTTATGTATTAAGGAGTCCATCTCTTCTTCCATGCCTAGCTCCCACTTCTTCCTGGTATCAACCTGCATTTCTTCTTCATAGCATTCGGGTTCACCAGAATCAGTCAACAATAAATAATATAATGAAGGAGAGTATCATTTAGGGGGTATACTTATCCTGGTAGATCTTCCAACACCAATTTCAGGTGTTTGAGGTGCCTGTTGTTGTTGTGGTGGTTGATATTGTTGTGGCTATTGATTATTATTATTTTTAGGCACCTTTAATTTTTTTGTGATCTCATCAAGAATTTTGTATTCTTTTTCCTGTTTATTTTCCTGCAAATGATTCTTATACAAGACCTTTTCATTGAACATTAAATCTCCACTCCTAATGATTTTGTGATTTTCATAATCAAATAAGCGATAACCAAAATCATTAACACCATATCCAATAAAGGTACATTTCTTTGATTTTGCCTCAATATTTGTTCAATTTTCTTTATTAATATGGACAAAGGCCTCACAACCAAAAGGCTTTAAAAAAAAGTAGTTTACCTTTTTACCTGCCCATGCCTCCTTTGGAATACCACCATCCAAGGAAATTGAAGGCCCTTTGTTTATTAGATAAACAGAAGTTATATCTACAACATCTGACCAAAATTGTAAAGGAAATCCTACATGCAATATCATGCACCTTGCACGCTCCATGATTGTTCTGTTCATCCTTTCTGACACACCATTTTCTTGTGGTGTTCTTGGAACTGTCTTCTCTCTGTGAATTTCATGCTCTAAACAGTACCTATCAAAATCTTTGCTACAATATTCAACTCCATTGTCTGATCTGAGACACTTCAACTTATTTCCTATCTCAATCTCAACCAAAGCTTTCCATTTCTTGAAATTATCAAATACATAAGATTTATTCTGAATACAATAAATCCAAGTTTTTCTAGTTGCATCATCAATAAAAGTAACATAATAATGAGAGCCACCGAGAGATGATACCTAAGCAAGTCCCCATACATATGTATGCACAAACTATAATTTTTCGCTCTTCTTTTCTTTCCCAACTCTGAGAAATCTAACTCTCTTCTATTTTCCATAAATGCAATTCTCACAGAAGTCCAAATCAATATTCTTCAAACCCGGCAACAAATTTCTTGAGTGAATAATCTTCATCCCCTTCTCACTCATGTGTCTGAGCCTATGATGCCATAATGTTGCATCTTCTCCTTTGGAAGTTAAAGCATTAACAAAGTTAGAAATACCATTGCATAAATACAATGTACCAACCTTTTGGCCTTTTGCTATTATCAGGTCTCCTTTGGTGACCTTCCAAGTTTTATCTGTGAAATTTGTCATACAACCTTCACTGCCTAACTGCCCTGTTGAAATCAGATTTTTCTTCAGATCTGGAACATGTCTTACCTCCTTTAATAGCCACTGGTTTCCATTCTGCTGTTTTACAAGAACCTTACCCATTCCAATAATTTTATAGGGTTTATCATCACCCAAATGAACTTGTCCAAAATCTCCTTGAACATAATCATGAAAATGTTTCTTATCAAGTGTGGCATGGAATGAGGCCCCTGAATCTACCACCCAGGAATCAGTAACATTTTCAAAAGAAAGAATCAAAGCATCTTGTAACACATCACCTGTCACATTTTCTTCATGATTTTTTTCTTGTTGTGTGTTTCCTTCTTTTCCCTTCCGAGATCTATAGTCTTTCTTCAGGTGTCCTTTCTTTCTGCATTTCCAGCACACTATCCCTGATCTGGACTTGCATATGTCTTTCCTTGATTTACTTTGAATTACCCGATGTCTCACCAGAGATTTTCCGTCACATTTCCTCGCTAAGGATAGCACCAGCAACATCATCAAAATTTAAATTACTAGATCCAGAGATAGAGTTACTAATGACCATAACTAAACAATTCCATCTTTCTAGCAATGAGCACAGAAATAACAGAGACCTAACTTCAAAATAAAATTTTACCACTATAGAACTTAACTGACTGGTAACTATATTAAAATCATTTAAATGTTCTGGAACAGATCCACCTTCCAACATCTTCATATTAAATAAACGTTTCATAATAAATGCCTTGTTTGAGGTCGAGGGTTTTTCATATAGTTTCACCAATGCCTTAATCAAACCCTCTGTTGTTGTTTCCTTCAAAATATTGAAGGCTACCGATGCCGCGAGGCACAAACGTATTGTTCTGAGTGCTTATCTATCGAGAATATCCCATTCTGCATCTATCATAGTTGTCAAATTCTTTGTTTTTCCACTCAATGGTGGGTACATATCTTTCTGATACAGATAATCTTCCATCTGCATCTTCCACAGTGGGAAGTTTTGGCCATTAAATTTATCGACCCTAAATTTACCATCTTCTGCCATTTCTCCCACTTGAACTAGGAACCCTTCTTTCCTACGAGTTTATCAGCCAAATAGACCTTCGGCTCCGATACCAGTTGTTAGAAAATTATATATTACAAAGCAATGCAACACATACAATATGCGGAAAACACAAGAACACAAAACACATAAAACTAGAGAGACACAAATATACGTGGTTCACCTAGTTTGGGCTATGTCCACCCCAAATAGCCAGTCCTTCCTTTCTATTATCCAGAAAAATGAAGAGACACAACCTACAACAGATCCGTTGTAATATCCTATGTTTTCTATCACAGTCTCCCTATATGTTTCTCACTCTAAGAATACACATACTATTAGAAAATTAAATATTACAGAGTAATGCAACACATAAAAATATGTGGAAAATAAAAGCACACAAAACATATAAAACTAGAGAGACACGAATATACGTGTTTCACCCAGTTTGGGCTACGTCCACCCCGAACAGCCAGTCCTTCCTTTTTATTATCCAGCAAAAAATGAAGAGACAAAACCTACAGCAGATCCGCTGTAATATCTTCTCTTCTCTCTCACAGTCTCCCTCTCTGCTTCTCACTCCGAGAATACACATATAATGCACAACCGCAATACAATGCCCTCATAAAAGCAAGGGGCTGCCTTCTAGGGCTAAAAACCCTAATCTAAACATAACTTCTACCGTCAGATCATTTGCCTAATGAACGGTCCAGATTGACTAGAAATTACTATACTTTTACAAGGCAATTTTACATTTGTTTTAGCTTCGGGGGCGCTGCCCCCGAAAACCCCCGCCAGGGGGGGCTCCAAAAAGTGTTGCCGCCCCCCCTGGACCCCCCACGGCAATGATTAATTATGGGTAGCGTTGCCGCCCCTTTTCAGGTACAGGGGTCCAATGCTGTGATACAAAGTAAACAAGATAATCAGGGTCCACACCCAACAATCTCCCACTTGGAGACTGATTGTAGCAACTCCACCACTGCTTCATTTGCTGGACAATGACTCCTCTTTGGACCTGGCTGTTTGTCATCTTCATTTCCATCCTTGAAGACCAATTGAAACTGAGCATGTTCTCAGTTTCTCCCTGGTTACAACTTTTGTTAGCATATCTGCAGGATTCTGGCTAGTGTGTATCTTTTCCAGCTTCAACTCTCCATCTTCCAATACTGACCGTATGAAATGGTACTTGAGATGTATGTGTTTAGTCTTGGAATGAAATGCTGAGTTCTTTGCAAGATGAATGGCACTTTGGCTTCACTGTATAGCATGCCCATATCATGCTTCTTATCCAATTCACCTATAAACCTTTGTAACCAAATCATTTATTTACTAGCCTCTGTAGCAGCAACATACTATGCTTCTATTGTTGAAAGTGCAACAACACTTTGGATTTTTGAAACCCAACTGACAGCTGTTCCACCTACAGTAAATACATATCCTGTAGTGCTCCTCCTGTTATCTCTGTCACCTGCCATATCTGCATCAACATATCCCTGTAGAGCAATGTTTGAACCAACAAAGCATAATGCTTGATTTGTGGTACCTCTCAAATATCTGAGAATCCATTTTACTGCCATCCAATGTTCTTTTCCTGGATTATTCATGTACCTGCTTACAACTCCCACTGCATGTGCAATATCAGGCCTTGTGCAGACCATTGCATACGTTAAGCTTCCAACTGCTGATGCATATGGAACTTTAGACATATAATCCATGTCTTCTTGGGTCTTTGGGCACATCTCCTTACTAAGTTTGAAATGGCTAGCAAAAGGTGTACTAACTGGTTTTTCATTGTGCATATTAAATCTTTTCAACACCTTTTCTATGTACTCATTCTGAGACAGTGTTAATTTGCGATTTTTCCTGTCTCTAGTTATCATCATACCAAGGATTTGTTTTGCAGCTCCCAAATCCTTCATTGCAAATGAATTTGCCAATTTTCTTTTGAGCACATTTATTTCCTGCATGTTAGATCCTACAACAAGCATTTCATCTACATACAATAACAATATAATATAGCTGCCATCATTTTGCCTTTTTAGATAAACACAATGATCAGAGTGACATCTAGTATAACCTTGTTCGGACATAAACTTGTCAAATTTTAGATACCACTGCCTTGGAGCCTGTTTTAAGCCATACAAGCTCTTCTTTAACCTGCACACCAATTTTTCTTTTCCTTTTACCTCATATCCTTCTGGTTGCTGCATGTATATCTCTTCCTCCAAATCTCCATGGAGAAATGTTGTCTTTACATCTAACTGTTCAAGATGTAAATCTTCTGATGCTACAAGACTTAAGATAGTTTTGATTGAAGTCATCTTAACAACAGGAGAAAATATTTCATCAAAATCAATACCTTTCTTCTGTGCAAACCCCTTCACCACAAGTCTAGCTTTGTACCTCTGTTTTCCTCCATCTTCTTCCTTCAGCCTGTAAACCCATTTATTCTGCAATGTAGTTTTACCTGCAGGAAACTTGACTAAGTCCCAAGTCTAGTTATGCATTAAGGAGTCCATCTCTTCTTCCATGGCTAGCTCCCACTTCTTCCTACTTTCAACCTACATTGTTTCTTCATACATTCAAGTTCACCAGAATCAGTCAACAATAAATAATATAATGAAAGAGAGTATCGTTCAGGGGGTCTACTTATCCTGGTAGATCTTCTAACAACACTTTCAGGTGTTTGAGGTGCTTGTTGTTGTTGTGGTGGTTGCTGCTGCTGTGGTTGTTGATTATTATTATTTTCAGGCACCTTTACTTTTTCAGATATCTCATCAAGAACAGCGTATTCCTTGCTTTATTTTTCCTGTTTCTTTTCCTGCAATTGATTCTTATACAAGACCTTTTCATTGAATATTACATCTCTGCTCCTAATGATTTTGTGATTTTCATAATCATATAAGTGATAACCAAAATCATTAGCACCATATCCAATAAAGGTACATTTCTATGATTTTGCCTCAAGCTTTGTTCTATTTTCTTTATTAATATGGACAAATGCCTCACAACCAAAAGGCTTTAAAAAAGAGTAGTTTACCTTTTTACCTATCCATGCTTCCTCTGGAATACCACCATCCAAGGAACTTGAAGGCTCTCTGTTTATTAGATAAACAACATTATCTACAGCATCTACCCAAAATTGTAAAGGCAATCCTGCATGCAATCTCATGCACCTTGTATGCTCCATGATTGTTCTGTTCATCCTTTCTGAAACACCATTTTCTTCTGGTGTTCTTGGAACTGTCTTCTCTCTACGAATTCCATGCTCTGAACAGTACCTATCAAACTCTTTACTGCAATACTCACCTCCATTTTCTGATTTGAGACACTTCAACTTCTTTCCTGTCTCAATCTCAACCAAAGCTTTCCATTTCTTGAAAGTATCAAATACATCAGATTTATTCTGAATACAATAAATCCATGTTTTTCTAGTTGCATCATCAATAAAAGTAACATAATAACGAGAGCCACCGAGAGATGATACCTGAGCAGGTCCCCATACATATGTATGCACAAGCTCCAATTTTTCGCTCTTCTTTTCTTTCCCAACTCTGAGAAATCTGACTCTCTTCTGTTTTCCATAAATGCAATTCTCACAGAAATCCAAATCAACATTCTTCAAACCTAGCAGCAAATTTCTTGAGTGAAAAATTTTCATCCCCTTCTCACTCATGTGTCCGAGCCTATGATGCCATAATGCTGCATCTGCTCCTTTGGAAGTTAAAGCATTAACAAAGTTAGAAATACCATTGCATAAATACAATGTACCAACCTTTTCGCCTTTTGCTATTATCATGGCTCCTTTGGTGACCTTCCAAGTTTTATCTGTGAAAGTTGTCACACAACCTTCACCACCTAACTGCCCTGTTGAAATCAGATTTTTCTTCAGATCTAGAACATGCCTTACCTCCTTTAGTAGCCATTGGTTTCCATTCTGTTGTTTTACAAGAACTTTACCCATTCCAACAATTTTACAGGGTTTATCATCACCTAAACGAACTTGTCCAAAATCTCCTTGAACATAGTCATGAAAATATTTCTTATCAGGTGTGGCATGGAATGAAGCCCCTGAATCTACAACCCAAGAATCAATAACATTTTTGAAAGAAAGAATCAAAGCGTCTTGTAACACATCACCTGTCACATTTGCTTCATGATTGTTTTCTTGCTGTGTGTCTCTTTCTTTTCCCTTCCGAGATCTACAGTCTTTCTTTAGGTGTCCTTTCTTTCCGCAATTCCAGCACACTATCCCCGATCTGGACTTGGATATGCCTTTCCTTGATTTACTGCGATATCCCAAGCTCTTTCCTCTTTCCATTCTTCTTATCCTATACTCTGCACTCAAAGCATTACCTGATGTCTCACCGGAGCTTTTCTGTCGCATTTCCTCGCTAAGGATAGCACCAACAACATCATCAAACTTTAAAGTACTAGATACAGAGACAGAGTTACTAATGGCCATTACTAAACCATTCCAACTCTCTGGAAATGAGCACAAGAATAACAGAGCTCTAACTTCATCATCAAAGTTTACCCCTACAGAACTTAACTGACAAGTAACTGTATTAAATTCATTTAAATGGTCTGCAATAGATCCACCTTCTGACATCTTCATATTAAATAGTTGTTTCATAAGAAATACCTTGTTTGAGGGCGAGGGTTTTTCATATAGTTTCGCCAACGTCTGCATCAAACCCTCTGTTGTTTCCTTCGAAATATTGAAGGCGGTTGACGCCACAAGACACAACCATACTGTTCCGAGTGCCTTTCTATCGAGAATGTTCCATTCCACGTCTGTCATGGCCACTGGCTTCTTTGTTTTTCCGCTCAATGGTAGGTACAGATCTTTCTGATACAGATAATCTTCCATCTGCATCTTCCACAGTGGGAATTTTTGGCCGTTAAATTTCTCGACCCTAAACTTACCATCGTCCGCCATTGCTCCCACTCGAACCAGGAACCCTTCTTTCCTGCGAATTTATCAGCCAAATATACCTTTGGATTTGATACTAGTTGTTATAAAATTAAATATTACAGAGCAATGCAACACATAAAAATATGCGGAAAATAAAAGCACACAAAACACATAAAACTAGAGAGACACAGATATACGTGGTTCACCCAGTTTGGGCTACGTCCACCCCGAACAGCCAGCCCTTCCTTTTTATTATCCAGCAAAAAATGAAGAGACAAAACCTACAGCAGATCCGCTGTAATATCGTCTATTCTCTCTCACAGTCTCCCTCTCTGTTTCTCGCTCCGAGAATACACATATAATGCACAGTCGCAATAAAATGCCCTCATAAAAGTGAGGGGTTGCCTTCTAGGGAAAAAAACCCTAATCTAAACATAACTTCTACCATCAGATCATTTGCCTAATGAATGTCCCAGATTGACTAAAAATTACTATACTTTTACAAGGCAATTTTACATCTGTTTTTAGCTTCGAGGGCGCTGCCCCCGAAAACCCACGCCAAGGGGGGGCTTTGAAAAGCGTTGCCGCCCCTTTTAAGGTATAGGGGTCCAATGCTGTGATACAAAGTAAACAAGATAATCAGACTCCACACCCAACACATACAATACACAGCCGCAATACAATACCCTAATACAAGTGAGGGGTTTCCTTCTAGGGTAAAAAAACCTAAACAAAACATAACTTTTACTGTCAGATCATCCGCCTAATGAACGGCCCAAGTTGACTAGAAATTACTATACTTTTACAAGGCAATTTTACATTTGTTTTTAGCTTCGGGGGCGCTTCCCCCAAAATCCCCTACGAGGGGGGGCTCCATAAAGTCACATCTGCCCCTCCCCCCCTTGGACTCCCTAGGAAGCTTTTAATTATGGGCGGAATTGCTACCCCATTAAGGTACAGGGGTCCAACGCTGTGATACAAAATAAACAAGATAATCTAGCTCCACACCCAACAACTTTGAAATTGATCAATTTTGTAGTTGTTGAGTTCTTGTTTCCAGGACTGATTCAGGTTAGAATATGATTTTTCCTTCCTCATCAAGTTTTTGCAATATTGTTTGAACCAGAATTTGGTCACCTATAACCTTCTTTAAGCATGATACATGGAAAACTAGGTGCACTTAGGAAGATGCGAGAAGCTCCAATTTGTATTCCATAGTACCAATATTTTGCAACACCTTATAAGGACCATAATACTTTGGCGATAATTTATTATTCTTTTTAGCTTGCTTGAGGGACATTTGTTTGTATGGTTGTAGCCGTAAAAATACCTAGTCGCCTACATCAAAATTTCTCTTGTTGTGATGTTGATTTTCCTGTTGTTTCATTCAATTATGTGCCAAATTTAGGTTATGTTAGGGTCCTATAGTAATAGGATTCATAATTTTGAATTGAATTTTGATAGTCCTGTAAAATATGTACATACCTTGCTTTCTGCAAGTTTTTTTCCCATATCTTGAAAAATTTGAAAAAAATAATTAAAAACAAAAATAAAAAAGAGGGTAAAAAGTCCTAAAAGAAAGATTAAAGGACTTAAAAAATATACACCCCAAAAGAAAAATATGAGAATAAGGCCCGAAAGTGAGCAAGTCCAAATGCCACTAATTTTTACTTTTCTGAAAAATAAATAATTATGGCAGAGTGTCAATAAATGCCATAATACATGATGAGTTAAATTGTTTAATCTTGACTTTTCATGTTTTAGATAGAGAATAAAGATTTGTCAGAAATTTTAATCCTGACAAATCAGTAGATAGGTACAGAATAATGAGGAGCTCAACAGTTTAATCTAAGCCCTTGGATGAAATAAGGTAGATTTATACAGTTTATTCTTTAAAAAAATAAATGTTTCAAGGTTGCAAGCCTAAATGCATTTGCCAAATGAAGAAAAAATGTTAGAATAAGGTTGGGTAGGTAGAAAGAAGTGGAGAAAGCATGTAATAATGAATCATCGGGAAAAATCACTAATTTCCCATCCCCTATAAGTATTCAGTATTCTAAACTATCAGTCAAACAGGCTCAAAGCATTTCGCTGACTTTTGTTGGGACCAGACCCAAGGCTTGATGACTAGTTAGTGGAAAATATTAAATTCTTATGTTAAATCCCCATTCATCATTATTTCATCTCTCATTCATACATTATAACTCCTTTCATAATTAAATACTCTTTCTTACATAATGAAGCATATAAAATAATCTAATTAACTTCCATTAATTCAGAAACATACAAAAACCCTCAAAAATACTTTATACTAAGTATTGGTGAAATGATAAAAAGACAAGCTTTGCTTTACTTTTACACTTTACTTAGTCATTTTTAAGTATTTTTGTGTGCATTCCATTCCCCTTTTCATATTAACTTTTAACTTAGTTTATTAAATCCCTAAAAAATACCCTATCCTACTTATTAATTTCCTATATTTAAATATCCCCAAAAACCCACTATTACAATGTTTTGACCAAATTTTATTATCCATGTTCTTAAATAAAACCCCAATTATACACCCTTTGGTCTAAAACTATCACTAAACAAATATCCCGCCCCTATGGTCTTTAAACCATTCAAAAAGGTTTAAAACTATATAATAAACTAAATACCGCACCCATTATGTTTAAATTAAGACATATTGCAAATGTTTTAGATAAAACATATTAACCTCGTTCATAAACAATAAATCCAAAGTTTTTGAATAAAATTAATTATTTTTATAAGGTTCAAAAAGATTTAGCCCTGCGCATACGCATAAATCCTGCACCTTTGAAATATATATATAAACCTCGCACCCCGCCTCTATATATTTTAAAGCCTTTATCCACTGATAAATATAAAGGTTTAAAGCATATATTAACTGCTCGCATGCATATGATCCCTGGTCCCACCATTTTCTTTGGCCGCAACTTCCCATTTAATTTGGACCCTTCGCATCCAAGCTTCAAATCTGATGGCCTATATGCAATATCACGTAGAAAATGTAATCAACCACTCAACCTCCAAATGCACTCAAAATATGTTGTTTTTCCATTTCGCCTCCCCTCCACGTGGTCGTTCTTCATTCGATCACGTGCGTTTCATTCAAAACAGCTTACTACCATAACCTCGCATGATAACCACTGTTTGGTTTTGCATTTGAAAACCGAAACCACCTTCCCGCCATGACGCAATGTGAATTAAATTTTGATTGAATGCAACCAAATTTATGGTTAAAACCTTTGAAACGTGCATTTTATTTCATTATTTCACGATTAAAACCATTTCGCAATGTCTCCCGACTGTTAAGAGCTCTATTTAAATCCTTTTAAGCCCTGATTCTCATTTTTTCACCCAAAACCTTTGCAATTATCAAAATTAGACCTTTGAAGACTAATTTAGAAGCTGTGTACCACTCCAGACAAATTGCTGAAGCCAAAATTTCAACTAAAAACCTTAGAAATCCTTTCCAAAGCCAGATACCTGCAAAAAGGTATTTTTCTCAAAATTGAAACCTGTAAATTGAGTTTAAACCATCTTGAAAGAAATCCAATCCTTTTATTTACAAAATTGACCAAACTGAACAGCCCAAAATCACAAAAAATAGGCCAAACCCTGGAAATTTTTTCCTAAGAAACCCTGTTTTCCTCTGCGCTCCTTTTCAAGACAGTTTCCTCAAATTTCACAGTCTAAAGATTAGATTCAAGGATCTAAACCACTAAAACATCTGAATTACCTTGAAAATCCATTTTTTCAATCAAACCGACTCAGAAACTCTTGTTTTCTGTTTTATGCCAGTTTTTACATCCTCAAATTAACCTAGTTGAGAAAAAAAGTCCAACAAAAGCTATCCTTAACCTAAATTTCTTAGTTTCCTCTCTATTAAAATAAAAACCCCTCCAAATAGTCTAATCTTGCAGTAGTTACCCAAAATTCCTAAGAAAAAAAGCACAAGCAGACCTGAAGGATCCAAAACACCTAAATCTGAGGGATCTAAAGCCCCTAAGCCTACCCCAGTCATCACTGCCAAATCTATTGTAACAGTCAACCCCCTTCAACCACCCATCGTTGCTGCTGAAAGTATTCCTTTGTCTAATCTTGAATATAAAATTTCAAACCCTATTATTGAGTTTAATTTGCTAGATATACACAACTGGTGTTATGAAAAATATCTAGACAAAGATGATATTCCAATTTGGGAAACTCATTTACCCATGTATATAGTCCCATTGACTCATCCTGGTCAAGAACTCATCAGAATTTGTCAAAAAATATGATGAGATAGATCAAAGGGCTATAGCAAATGCAGAAAAAGAAATACATTTTACCATTACAGCCCAGTCAATTAATCAAATGCATCAATTACAACCTGATCCCCAGGCAGTCCCCTTGTCTATAGAGGCCTTAACTCAGTTATACCTTGGCCTAGATTTCCCTAAAAAGGTTCATGATCTTTCAGAATTTTATGCCTTCTCATGTTGACATTCCAAAGATAAATCCTCCATACTCCACAACTAAAATTACCGAAGGTTCTAGACATATTATCTCTATGCTATCTTGTATCCTTGGATATTTTACAGATGATTATACTGATGAATCTATTCTTCGTTTCTTTCCCACCATGTCTCCTGGTCAACCTCCATCAGTCATCTTTGACTATGCTGGTTTCATACCAGATACCATCCACTACCAATTGACTAAATTACCCACAGAAGGAGTTTTTAGATATTCATCTTATCTTTTCCATTTGTTTTTATTCTCTCAAGCAGACAAATTTCTAGTTTCTTTGCAAAATATGGTTGTAGAGGGAAAACCTCTATCAATTGTCTTTTGGACTTCATTACTAAGAAAAGAATCCAATGATTTCACTTATTCAGAGTTTTCAGAACTATTTTTGCATCCAAAAATGATCATATTAAACAAATTAGAACGGCCTAGAATCATTGAAGAAATGAAAAGAATATTACAGCTTTCAGAGAAGAACAAAGTTGGAGATTGGTACCTCTATGAAAAACATACAAAACTAAGAATTTTTGGATCAAACTTGTTACCCTACAAGTTGCCTAAACATGTATGTATGAGAATTTTTGCACTTGAATATCTTAGAAAAATTCTCAATTCAGATTCATTTAACTTTATGGCAGCCAAGAAGAAGACCCGGTTTAAGTTAAAGAATCAAGTTGGGCCATTCATAATCAACAACAGAGATGCAGAAGAGGAAGTAACAAAGAAATTATCAGAGTTCATATTTGATGAGAGTTTTCCATGGAATTATGGCCCACAAGGGATCTTAAGCAAGCTAAGGGTGAAGTGTAAATTAACACCCTTTATCCATGAGTCAAAGCCTAAAATAGAAAATTTAGCCAATCAAATTGAATGGATTGAAAACACCTTGATAGAGGTAGCAAGCCAAAAAGATACAACACAAGCATTGGAAGTTGTCAAGCAGCCAAAAACATCAAGAAAAAGAGTCAGGAAGAAGGAGGTTACACAGCAAAGACAAAAACTGAGACTAAATTTAAAATAATCTATAACAAAATGCCTAATCTCAGTTTAGTTGATAAGAAGAAAGCAACAATTGATATTGATGAGATAGATGCTCCAGTGACCAATGATGATATAGCAACAACTATAATCAATAAAACACTTATGAAAATTCAAAAGGAAAGACCAGTAAACCAAAATGACACATATATGATTGAGAAACAAAAGAGCATGGAAGCCTCTTCCTCATAGCCAGTTGAGGAAAAGGACTTGGACATCAAAGAGTGGTATAAGAAAATTAAGCAGAAAAATGAGGAGATAAAGACAGAAATATATTCTCAATTCCTGAAGCAGAAGCCTAGAAATTAGAATAGGTTATTATGAGCATTTTACTATTCCAGCAATAAAATGATCATGTCATTTTTACATCCTACTACCTCAGTAGCCAAAAAATTATCAGACTATAAAAAGGTGGACCTTGAGGTAGACATAGAGAATATTCATGAGCTGGAACAGATTGAGTTCCATAGACAGACCTATGAAATGTTGTATTATATAGTGGCAACCAAAGCAATGAGTGCCAATAAAATTCAAAATACCATACTTAATATGCAAGATCAGATGAAGATGGATAAAGCATCACTTTATGCCAAGGACCTAAGGATCAAATCCTTAGAGGAACTAGTTTTACAAGTGGGATATGATCCCTCAAATATTTAAGCAACAAAACTATTGGTCAAGAAAAAGAATGAAGACATAGTAGCTTTGAGGAAAAATCTCAAGCTTCCTCAAAGTGAGCATCCACAAACAAATGAAATCCTCCTGGATCAAAGTGAAAAAGAGGAAATCATGAAGCTCATACTTCAATTGACAGCACAAATCAAGGAGATGGAAACACAAATGGACAAACTTGTCCAAGAGAGAGAGACTATAAAAGAACCAGAAATTCCTATAATTCCTACAATCATCCCAGTAATTACTACAATAGTGCCTTCCACTTTAGGAGAGAAATTAGCACCAAAGGGCCCACTCAAAACTGCAGTGTTAGTGACTTCAGCCACCATTTCAGCTACAGAATCTTCTACAACAAATGTACAGCAAACAGATGAAGCCAACCAGATTGTCAAAGCCATGGCAGAAATGTCTTTAAAGACAGATGAAATAAACAGACTGAATAATATGATTGAAAATCTTGAGAGTTCAAATAAGATAGCTCAGATCAATGCCAGAACTCATGAGCAGAAAGCAATCAGATTGGGAGAGCAGCTCAAGAATTTACAAAAGGAATTGAATTTCACAGAACAGATCTCATAGTACATTAAAAATCATCTGTGGACTAACATAATTGAATCCATTCATAATCAATGGCCTTCAATTTAGGTTATATATGAGTAGAAATAATTTCTATTAACATCCCAAACAGAGATACAAAATACAAAAGGTGAGTTGACTGATAAGTCTTCATAGGATTTAAAACTCATTACATTTCTAAATAGCAAGAACGGGGAGGAACTTGAAGAATTGCAAATATCAAACAAGATAGAGACAATCTTGAAAATCAAGAAGGTTGTCACTAAAAAGAGCTTAATGAACAATCTTGAAGAAAAGTGTGAAACAATGAACCTTGCCATAACTAGATTTATGGTAAAGTATACAAATCTTAGATAGAAAGGCTTACCATACATACATGTGTACAATGAAAAGCTTATGCCATAGAAGGACTATGACAAAAAGATCAGGGAGTTTTCAAAAGAGCAAGTAAACAAGCCACTAGCACAAGGCACTCCTACAGGAAAAGTTTTACTTTAGTATTTTGAGGATTTATTCTTTCTACAGCATGAAATTAAGCACCTCTTTATCATCAAGCGTACTTTCGCAAGATACACAGAGGTTGATGAAAACTTTAGGAAGCTAAAAAAATTCCAAATTACAAAAGCAGAAGAGTGGCAGACTTTCACTGATTTGATGTAAAGATGGAAGGTAAAAACAATGAAAAATTTACCTAAAGACAGTCAAAAGAAAGAGAAAATGAAAAGACAGTTTGCTGATTTTTTACTGCTAAAAGATAATTTTACAGCAGTAAAATAGTAAAATTGATGGTCAAAGAGTATCAGCACTAAAGAGCATCAGGTTAAAGAGTATCAGCAGGAAAGAGTATCAGCGAAGGCAAGTCAAATGCATGAAAATATCTAACAACTAGCAAGCATGACACATAGGCAGCCAAAAGTTCCTTGTTAATAAAACAATTCTATTTATTTTGGATAAAAGAAGACAAATTGCTAGTTTGTTAAGCAGCTGTCCCTTTTATTATGTAATGATATTTTCTTTTTCCTAAAGTTATTCCTAGAACTCTTCTAGCATATTTGTAATATTTTTTGTATAAATACTTCAATTTCAGAAGTATTTAGTGTGGAATAAGATTGTTGGATTTACTATAGACATTTTTTTTTAACATTGGAGGCTATTGTGTGTTTGAATTCGAAGTAGCAGACTGGACAAGCTGACTGGAATCATAATTTAGGATCCTTGTGATAAGCTGATGAGTGAAGTATTTCCTACTTGTCACTATTTCATTTTCTAAGTTTCATGCATTCATTTTATGTTTGTTATGTATGAATGTGTAACTAGAAGTATTACTACAGCATTAGTCAAGTGCTCCTTGTCTTTAACTAGTTGCCATTTTAATGTTTTCTTCTGATTTCCAGTGGAAGGAACCCTTAATTGCTCCTTCTCCCATTTTACCTCTACCTTCTACTTCCATTTTCCAGATCAAAGGATCCTTAAGTGCCCTTTATCCTGATCATACCACCTCACAAAAAATCACTTTCCCAAATCTCTGAGGGTTATCTATCTTGCCCTGAATATATTTTTACCTTTTTGGCCTTTATTTCTAGTGCTACTAGCTTGATTTAGACCCCATAGCCTAATGGACAAGTAGATTTCTCTCTATCTTACCTCCAAGTGATTTTTTCCCACCAAATCCAACAAAACAAAACCAAATCTGCACTTTAATAACTAGCCTAATATTAAAATTAAAACAAAGTTAAACTTTAAAGAGAGAGTCCTCTTTGAACCCTAGGAAGGCTAGATCCTAGAGTTTGAAGTAGGTTTGTGGTTACCTCTAGAGTTCTTTTACTTAAATCCAAAATCCCACAACTTAAGAATTTACTAGAGTGATAACATACTGGTGACCATAATGGGGAACTTAACCAATCCTTAGTCATAAAATTGTCTTGAAGGAAAATTATTTTATTTATCTTTTTATTTCAAGATTATTTTATAGGTTGTGGGTATTGAAAAATTGTAATTCTGGCTTCTAGGAAAATCTACTATACCAGGTCTAACCCAGATCCTAAACCTGCTACCATAGTAGATAACCCAGACCGAATTGGAAAAAAGAAAAAACAAACAGAAAACTTAGAAGCTGAAGTATCATTAATACGAATCAATTCATTACCTCAAGAATTAGTTAGTATGCAATATATTGATTTTGATCTAAAATTTGAGCATTCCTTATTTGAAATAAAATCTGAAAATGATTTAAAAACTACTGTTGTAGACTCTGCTTTTGTTTCATTCTTGAATACAAAACAGAAAATTATTACAGCAAGATCTAAGTCAAAGAAAGCTGAATATCAGACTAAAATCGAAGAAATTAATGTTACAATTCTTAAGGATATTGATGAGGCTATTGAATTAGCTAATTTTTTGACTTATACAAACAAACCTCTAGTTTCTCAGTTACACACCACAATAATACTAGCTGCAGATTCATCTCTGTATGCTGTTACATCATATATAAATACCACTCCCAACTCATCCACATACCCATTTATCCATGGACTGCCTTTGCAGCCTAGAATAATTTTTCCACCATCCACTTCATTCACTAGTTTACCTTCTAATTTTTCAAATTCGTCATTCTCATTTCCTAGTAGTTCCACTCATATCCCAATATTGTTTCCTAGCACTTCTGGTATATTTTTTAGTTCATCAGCTATCATTTCCAGCACAGCTCCAAGTTCTTTTACTAGATCTTCTAGTCAAACTAAGATTTTAGCCATGGCTGCTAGATATGCTCCCCTTGTCTTACCTCAATAGCTACATGACATGCCTCAAGATTATCAAAAAAAAATACCACGGTTTGATGGTACTACACAATATACTTCTCAGCAACACATAACTAAAATCACAGACTTCTTTGAAATTTATGAAATAGATGACTCAGATGTTAAAATGAGATTGTTTGCTCAAACTTTGATTGGAGAAGTAAAGAAATGGTTTAAAGATCAAGCTGTTGGTAGCATAACTGATTTAGCTGTATTTTTTAAAACGTTTTTGAATAAATGGGAAAAGAAAAAGAACCCCCTTCAAATATTATCTGAATGTGATGCATTAAAAAGATCCCCAAATGAGTCAGTTCAAGATTAATGCACTAGGTATAATAGTGTCTATAATTTTATCCCTGCAACTCTTAAACCTACTCCTTATTTTGTTCTACTCAAATTCCCTGATGGATTTGATGCAAATATGGCTTATCAATTAAGGGAAAGAGATGCAGACACCTTAGAAAAATGAAATTAGATGTTGTTAGTGTAGAAATAAACATATTAGCTCAAAAATATAGACTCTCTTCAGATGCAAAAATAGATATCTTATCCAAAACCTTAGAAATAATGATGGATAGACTAGATAATATATAAAAAATACACCATTGGAATAATCAACAACAGATCAGAAATCCCAACTTTAGAAAAAACGTAAATCGGGGAAAAGAAAAATAAACAAGCCCAGACCAAACAATAAGGCCACCATTCCAAGAGAACTATGTTGAAATTTCTCAAAATAATGATGAAGATGAGGATGACATCAATCATCTAATAGGAATAAATGAAAACAATACCATTTTCCTCACTCAGGAAGATCAAGAACTATTTGAGCTTCAACAACTCAAAATAGAGTCCAGTGAATCCTTTGACTATAAACAGGGTTATGAATTTGCAATAAATGAAATACATAGTCAATATAACCTTAGACACAAGAAAAACAATGAGTCTTCTACAAAAAAAAATTCCCAAAAACAAAATAAGAAAAAGGTAGAAGCACCAAAAACAATTTTTTTGCAAATTCTCCCAAGGGAAAACAAGCAAAGCTCCAATTCTCCCCAAAACATTTCTAGTTCTAAAATTTTTTATATCACCGATGAAGTGGCTCAAGCCTCAAAAGACACACAAAAATATGTTGTAGAAAAAGCCTCTAACTCTGTTAAATCAACGAATTTAGATAAAAAAACACTTTCTGTTGATCCTAAATTAGTAGATCCAAAAATTGATAATTCAAAAACACCTGCTGATAGTTCTAAGTCTGAAAAAACTTCTACTGCTACACAAACAGTCCCTAAAAAGAAGGTTAAAAGTAGTAAAACTCAGGAAATGCAAACAGATGATTTCAAAACCATTAAAGATAGAAATACAACTATAGAAACTCAAGAAAAAACAAGTCAAATTACAGTTACTAAAGATGAAATAGTTCAAATTAGTAAATCTCAACCCTCATTGTAGGTTTTAACCCTGAACAGAAATTATCTACACACGAATCTTATAATAGAAAATAAACAATAGTGAGAGCATAAAACATAAAACATATAAACACAAATATTTTCCCCCTGGATCCCAAATCGGGACGACCAACTTGATATTTCATTATATTCCTTTTAGTGTTACAACACATACATATACATGTTGAAGCATAAATAAACCCTAATCCATTAACCCTATTTTAGATCATAATCATAGTTCCCTTGACCGGATCTACAAAATACCAGGGGCCAAAAACCATCGTACCCCAAAACCATGTGCAAAACCATGCACAAAACCATGGGTGCAGACCGCCCACCGAAAATTAAGGACCAAAAATTTTCGTCAGGGCGCTATCCCGGACCCCGACAGGGGGGGCTACCGCCCCCCCTATGCCCCCCCCATTATGCCCAGCACAAAGGGGGGGCTATCACCCCCCCTCTTACCCCCCCCCCCCTATGCCCCCCCCATTATGCCCAGCACAAAGGGGGGGCTATCACCCCCCCTCTTACTACCCCCCCCCGCGCGTGCTTAGTCATGGAAAGAATATAACACATACCCAACATTCTCCCACTTGTTGTTTTCTTTCCACAGGGGGTCACAAGAGAGCTTAGTCATTGGCCCAATTCTTCAACACCCATTGTTTCTCTACAACAAGAGAACTTCTGAGTGCTCACAGAATTTGTTAATGCATCTGCAACATTCTTCAAAGTATCCACCTTTACCAGCAACACCCTTTTAGCCTCAACCATATCTCTAACAAAGTGATATTGAACATCAATGTGCTTTGTCTTTGAATGTTAAGTAGGGTTCTTAGCCAAGAAAATTTCACTTTGGCTATCACAGTCTATCCGTATAGCTTGTTGTACCAACCCCATACTTGAACACAATCTCTGCAACCAAACTGCTTCCTTTCTTGCATGAGTGGCTGCCATGTATTCTGCCTTTGTAGTTGAAAGAGCCACTACAGACTGTCTTTTACTCATCCAACTGACTGCGCCTCCAAATAGGCTAAACACATACCCACTTGTAGATCTTCTTTGGTCTAGATCTCCAGCCCAGTCTACATCAACAAAACCACGAATGTCAAACATTCTTTCCAATCCTGGTCTTCCCTGGTAGCACAAGCCATAATCACTAGTGCCACATAAATATCTGAAAACCCGCTTCACTGTTGTCCAATGCTCCTTCCCTGGGTTTGACATAAACCTGCTCAATACTCCCACTGCATGTGCAATGTCTGGTATAGTACAGACCATTGTATAAATCAGGCTACCCACTGCACTTGCATATGGAACATGGGAAATATCCTCCTCTTCTTCTTGTGTCTTAGGACACTGTTCAACAGATAACTTTACACCTACAGGAATAGGAACATTCACTGGTTTACTATCCTACATATTGAACCTCTGTGATATATTCTCGACATACTTCATCTGGTTTAACCAGAGCTTCCTCTTTGCCTGATCTCTCTTAATTTCCATGCCCAAAATATAGTTTGCAATGCCAAGATCCTTCATGCCGAATTTGGAGAATAGTTGGGTCTTCAAATCTTGGATAATTTCTTTGTCATTTCCAATCAGCAACATATCATCCACATACAAGACCAAATAAATAACACGGTCACCAATTAATTTAAAATAAACACAGTGATCCTCCTTGCTTCTGGTGAAGCCAAGTCCCCGCATATAGGTATCAAATTTCTGATACCACATCCTTGGTGACTGTTTTAACCCATACAGAGACTTCTTCAACCTGCATACCAGTTCTTTCTTACCCTTCACCATAAAGCCTTCAGGTTGCTTCATGTAGATCTCTTCTTCTAGATCCCCGAGAAGAAATGTTGTCTTCACATCCATCTGTTCTATCTCAAAATCAAATGCAGCAGCAACAGATAAAAGTAATCTAATAGAAGTAACTTTGGCAACAGGAGAAAAAATATCACCAAAATCAATTCCAGCACCCTGAGGCCAACTTTTGCTACCAACTGAGCTTTGTATTTCTCCACCTTGCCTTCCACATTCATCTTCTTCTTAAACACCCATTTTCTCCTGATGGGCTTCCTTCCAGTCGGCAACTCCACCAGATCCCATGCCTCATTTTTGTGCAAGGATGCCATTTCATCAACCATGGCCTCCTTCCATAGTTTTCCATCCTCTGAATCTACTGCCTCCCTGACAGTTATAGGATCATCATCAGGTATAGTTAATGCAAAACCTGAATAGAAAGAAGATGGACTATACCTTTCTGGTTTCCTTCTTTCCTGAACTGATCTTCTAATAGCTAGAGTTTGTGGCTCTTCATCTTCTGAGTCTTGTTTTGTTGTAGAGTCTGATTTATCCTCCTTTAGCTCAAACTATATATTCTCAGGTTCCTTTGGAAGGAATTCATGTTTAACAACATCTTTCACTTCTCTAAACACCACATCTCAGTTTTACACAAGCTTCCTTGTTTACGGGTTCAATGTAACCCTTTAAACTAAATCCTTATACCCAGTAAAGATGCACCTTTCAGATTTATTATCCAACTTGGTCCTTTTCTGCTTTTGAACATGTACATATGCATCACATCCAAATACCCTTAGATGTGAAAGAGAGGGTTTCTTACCAGTCCATACCTCATGTGGAGTCTTATCCACCAACACTGATGAAGGTGATCTGTTAACCAGATAGCATGCAATCTCCACTGCCTCTGCCTAGAATTTATTATCCTAACTCGGTACCACTGAGCATGCTTCTAGCCTTTTCCATCAGTGTTCTATTCATTCTTTCTCCAGCTCCATTTTTTTGAGGTGTGTATGGATTATTCTTATGTCGTGATATACCACACTTCTTATAGAACTCTTAAAATTCCTTCTTGAAGAACCCCCCATCATTATCTGTCCTCAGCGCCTTTATCTTCTTCTCTGTCTGGTTTTCCACTAGAGCCTTAAATTATTTAAATTTGTCAAAAGCTTCAGATTTATTCCTCAATAAATATATCCACGTATTGCTTGAGAATTCATCTATGAATGAAACATAGTACACAGACTTTCCCAGTGATGGAACTGACACAGGTCCAAACACATCACTGTGCACAAGTTCTAATATCTTGTTCGCCCTCTTAGCACCAGAAGGAAAACTCACCCGATTCTGCTTCCCATTTACACAATGTTCATAGAAATCAAAATCCAGAGATAAATTAGACATACCTTCTACCATACCATTTCCATGCAGTATTCGAAGGCCCTTCTCTCCAATATGTCCAAGCCTTTGATGCCATAGCATGGCCTTTTCTCCAGAGACAGCTAGGCTTTCCACTCCACTTTCAGGAACCACAGAACTATTACACCCATCAATAACAGTTGTACCTTGTAGCTTGTATAGAGTTCCAGTTTGAACTCCCCGCATTAATACCAGTGCTCCCCCAACCATCTTGCAGGCATCTTTCTAGAACACTATTTTTACACCTGCATCATCCATCTTGCTTATAGAAATCATATTTCTAGCTAATGCAGGAATATGCAGAACACCGAGAAGTGTTCTAATCCTTCCACCTTGCAAATTCAGCTTCACCTTTCCACGTCCGACGATTCTGGCCTTCCTATCACCCCCTAGGAATACATCACCACCATCATATTTCTCATACTCTCAAAAACACTCCCGATGGGGAGTGAAGTGAAAGGATGCACCTGAGTCAATCAGCCATGACTCATGATCTACATGTGTATTTGAAGAAGAAGCCAAATACACATCCCCACCTTCATCCAAGGTGTTTTTTGCCTCTATAGAAGGAGCATCATCAGATCCCTTTCCTTTCTCAGGAGCTTTAGGTCTGCACTCCCTTTTGTAGTGCCCTTCCTTTCCGCATTTCCAGCATACCTTTACAAACTTTCCAAGAGATTTAGATCTCCCTCTAGATTTGGATCTCCCACTCGAAACCTTATTCTGGTTTCTGTTTTTGGACCTTCCTCGTACAGATAAGGCATCTCCATTCTGGCCCTCCATATTTATTTGTCTCATTTCCTCCGACAACAAGGCTGAGACAATGTCATCAAAATTCAAGGTAGTTGTATTGCTACCTATTGTAATAACCATACTTTCCCATGAGTTTGGTAGAGAACACAACAAACTGATGCACTTATCTTCATCTGAGATTTTAATATCAACAGATGATAGCTGACTTACCACAGTATTGAAGGCATTCAGATTCTCTATCACCGAGTCTCCATCCTTCATCCTCAGGTTATACATTTTTTTCTGCATGAACAACTTATTCACCAAAGACTTAGATTGGTACAAAGTCCCAAGTTTTTCCCAAAAATTCTTCGTCGTAGCTTCCCTAGATACATACAACAATACTGAATCTGAGACACACAACTGTATTGTGCTCTTAGCCTTCCGATCCAGTTTCTTCTAGTCTTCATCTGACATTACCGTTGGTTTAGTACCTGGATCTACCGTGATCCAATAACCTTTATCCACCAGCAGATCCTCCATATTGAGCTTCCACAACTCAAAACTCTGACCATTAAATTTCTAGATCTCTATCTTTCCACCACTCGCCATCTTCTTTCACCGCAAGAATCAATCCCGCAGATCTCCCACTGAATGTAGAAATTTGAATAATAGCTGAATTATTCACCGAGATTATCTTGATTACACACTATTTAAGATTCATGCATAATACATAACCTCTTCTACAATTGATCATCAATATGCGGAAATAGAAGCAGTCGCATGCACACATATAACACAGTATGTAATGGGGAAATATTACAGCTGAAAACCCCCAACTATCTGTATATTATAATGATAGAGAACATGTAACAATACATAGCACAAATCTCTCACAGCTCTCAGCACTATCTCACATGCTACACACAAAACTAGCACGGAAGATGAACAAGTCACAAGTTCAAATCTCCTCCACAAGTCTGCCTGCCTCTACTGCGCAATCCAAGATGAATAATGATGAGATCCAAGTTCGAATCCCACTGGCTTGTACTGCGCAATCCTCATTGGAAATATCAATCAATGTGTGTGCAAATCTCATGCAAAGCTATAGTCACAACTGATAGTAGACTCACCCTTTCACCCACCTCTAACACTGGTCTCCACTGAACTGTCCATGCATTGAAATTAACTGATGTGTTCTTTAGTTGATTTATGAGTTAATAATTAGTGAATTAATTAATAATTAATTCACACCACTCATCACTAGTGTATTTTTCAGTTAGACTAAATACAACTATTTCAACTAAGTTAAACCGAACACAACTCCACCAACTGTCTCATCAACTCCACCAAACTCTGCCACATGAGTTCTAACTGAAGTCAACCATGCAATAGCTCAACTAACCCATAGGAATAGTGTAATTCCTTCTGTCAGCTGCATGTGCCACATCCAAGCATCAAACTGAAGTGCTCCAAGAGGATAAGATAATGTTTATAGTCTAAATATTATTAAGGGTTAATAATATTTGACTGTTCTATTTTTAGCTCGGCAGTCTAAAAATAGATTCCGCCCGATGTCTAAAAATAGAGATCCATATATTTTTACCAACTTGACCAATCATCCATAAATAGCATCCTACAACTCATAGACCATGATCCATATGTCTAAAAATAGACATAGTCTAAAAATAGACTTTGCGCCAAAAATAGCCTGCGGGCCCACTTAGTGAAGGTGACTTCTTTTCACTAAGCTCCATCATCTTGTTGCATTTTCAACACTGAACAGGCTCTACCTTAGGTCCAAGCAAAAAACCCTCAGTAGAAAAGGCATCCCCTTGAAGCCGAAACAACTCTAATACCAAATGTAGGTTTAAACCTTGAACAAAAATTATCTACACATGAATCTTATAACAGAAAATAAACAATAGCGAGGGCATAAAACATAAAATAGATAAACACAAAGATTTTCCCCCTGGATCCCAAATCGGTACGACTGGCTTGATATTTCACTATATTCCTTTTAGTGTTACAACACATATATATACATACCGAAGCATAAATAAACCCTAATCCATTAACCTTGGATCAGATCATAGCCGTAGTTCCCTTGACCGGATCTACAAAATACCAGGGGCTGAAAACCATCGTACCCCAAAACCATGTGCAAAACCATGCACAAAACCATGGGCGCGGACCGCCCCCCAGACCCCAACAACCCCCCCGCATGTGATTAGTCATGGAAAGAATATAACACATACCCAACACTCTGTTGTAGTCGCTACAACACCACCAAAAATTTTGGGTATATTTAAAATTTCGGGTCCCCCTCTGCTTGGTTAGTCGTTAAAGTCTCTCACCCAACCTGCGGTCAGTGGCATCCCACCAATCTATCCCCAACCCCTCATGAGCTTTCTCATCATCATGATCAGATGTTTTGGCTGCATTCATGCCATGTGAGGGAGGGATCACCAGCATATGTTCGAATAAGAACTTTCCATGCATTTAGGATGTACATTAACAACTCCTCGCCATGGGTCATTAAGCACGTTGTTTGGATACGTCTCTTATGTTCATTGGTCTCATATAATTTATCTAGGGGCACCATTCGCAAATAATAACCGTGAAATAATTAATGTTATGTTGTTTATACAGGTCAATCCCACGACTGATAAACTTATCAATGATTGTCATGGCACCAAGGGAAATAAAATTAAGCCTCCTACATCTGAAGAGATTAGTTTTCAGGAATTCAAAAATACACTTCTAGAACCTGGGCTTGTCGACCATATTGTGGTTGCAAAAAAATCTGTAGCTAAAGTTATGTTCGAAATTCACCAAATAATTCTACCCAAAGTGAAAGCAGTGATGTAGAGATACATGTCAGACGGACCTCCTCTAAGGGTGGCAACCAACATAAGTACTCTTTTAATATTGGCAGTGTTTAATCCTTTGAGCAGAAGTCGGAGGATGCACAGGAAGCGTTGGGTATTGGTCCTCATGATTATGCTCCTGTAACATATGTTTCAGAATGGTCTGGTACCAAGAGTTTTTGAGATTTGCGCCTACATTATTAATGCTGGGGTATCTTATTTACTTTGGGCGAAGAATGCAAAATGGTTTGGGTATAGGTGGACCTGGAGGCGAAGGTCGTCGTGCACTCTTTAACATAGGCAAAGATAATATGACGAAGCTAGATAAAATTCAAAGGACAAGGTATTATCTAAGAATGTAGCTATTTGTGACGAAGCAAAGTAGAGAGCATGGAGTTTGTGCATGTTCTTAACATCCTAAAAGTACCAAGAGCTAGGAGCTAAAATTCCAGAAGGTACCCTTTAATGGTTCCTCCTAGCACAGGGAAAACTCTCTTGGCAAAAGCTACAACAGGGGAAGCAAGAGTCCTCTTTTCCTTCAATTTGTGGCTCGGATTTCATGAAGATGTTTGTTGGTGTTGGGCTTTCAAGAGTTAGAAGCATGTCTCCTGGAGCCAGGCAGTCTACACCAAGTATTATCTTTATTGATGAGATTGATGCAATTGTCCGAGCAAGAAGTCATGGGGTTAGCCAAAGCAAATGGTTCTAGACATTTTACAATTAAAACAATGCACAAAAAATAATATGGTTCCAAAACCATAGGTGACGGTGAAGCAAAACTATGTGAAAACATTATAGATGGGCGCGCATTCGGTGGACCAAGGTTATGGTTTTAAATGTTATATAATAAAACCAAAGCGCAAACCCATGTGGTTTCCAAACCATATAAAATGTCAAACATTCAATGGCACGTGTCAATTTATGATAAATCATTAGAGGAAAATATATGGGGTGGTCAACTTTACATTAAAATGGCGGATCATAACTATATGAAGACACGTTGCATGGAGTCATATTTGCGTGGCATGAAGCCAAACGTAAATACATAGCGGTCAAGCTTTACGGTGATGGAGTTTCGAACCACGGTAGAACGTTTGGAGTGAAACAATAGCGGCCAACATTGCAACGACCATCGAGCAGTTTTGATCAAAGAATTGCAGGAATATATGAATAAATCAGCGCAATTCTCTACCTATGGTAAATTTTTGAAGCATATATTTCGCGGTCAAATTTACGTGGATCAGAACTATATGAAAGCACATTATAAGTGGGCTTAAATATTTCCTGGCGGGTTTTTCAACCATAACGAAACGTTGGAGCAGAATATAATAATGTGGCCAAAGCTTGCGTTTAAAACTTGGAGCGGGTTCGACGTTCTTGTCAGCACAAATTATGGGCGTTACCAACTGTTCCCTATTCTGCACTTGCCTTCTATCATGATAGGCGTACACGCCTTTTATATTCTCAATTAAAGCCTTGCATGAAGGGTGGTTTCCTCCTACTGCAGCGCAGCCACAACGCACATGAGGCAGTCCACGACATATTCTCTGGGCTCTCTGCCACATATGAAATAATGTGTTTTGATCCAGTTGAAACAACGCCAGCATTTTCCACCTCAGAGGAAAGTTTCCAGGGCCCAATGTTGCGTTTAGCACTTCCCAGGAATGCGTTAATGACATTTAGTAACTGCCCATATGAACGTCTCCTGTCACTGGTTAGTTTTCCTAGCAGAGGCTGGCAGTGGTAGTTATTATCCAGTGCAAATACAGAATTAGAATGTCCTGCATTTGAAGTAGTGATTACCGCTCAGTTTTACAATTCATGCAAGCCTTACAATGCCCTCAAATCCATTGGCACTTGTCGGGGAGAATAAAAAAAAACTTGACATATTTGCGAATGTTGTTTTGCATTAAGGTATTTTAAAATTTTCTTTGTAGGGTCGCACGTTTGCCCAGGTCGCAGGGTCGCAGAACGATGTACCCATTGAAAGCTGCGACGCAAGGAAATTCTGCGACCATGCGACCCCTTCAGAAACACAACATTGAGGAATGGCTCTTGAACTGTTTTATACATACGACGGAGCGTGTCAAAGTCTTAGCATATGATTCAATGTTGCTCATGGCCCCGTTAGTATTTCTCATCATCGCTCACATGAGTGCAGGATTCCTTGCTGCATCCAAAATTTGTCTAAGAGTTCCAGGATCACTGAGTATGTGCGCATGGTCTTAGTTCCTATCAATAATTTCCCGCATCTGAGGATTACTCATAATCAAGTTTCGCATCAAATTAGGATTATTCATAAGATTCTGAATGGCAAGCATATTCATCATTTCATGAATCTTATTGTTGAGCCTGTTGTAACTCAAGAAGTCCTGGGCCGTCCACAATCATTCTCGGCATGCTACGACTACAAACCATATGTCTTGTACAACAAAAATCTCAGGGAGGATCCCTTTTGTTTACGTTTCACCGTTAAAGAGATACAAGGGGTTCGAAGATTAACATGCACTTTTCGTTCAGAAGAATACCATTCAATACTATTACTGAATGTACAAGTTGGCAACTCGTCTACTAGTACACTCTAAACACCTAAGTGAACTAGACACAGCTGAGCATGAGGAGAGCGAAGCGCTTCCTCATGCCAAGCATATCTTCAGCTTGGTGGAGTCTGAGGAAAATGTTGAAGATACAGTGCAGTGATTAAAGGGACATAGGGAAGCCTACAATAAGCTGTTGACCACACAGCGGTCTAAATTTATTGTTTTTCGCTCTTGCAAGTCAATTAAAATTCCTTTAGCATTATTATTATTTCAATCATGGAAATATGTGGCCTATGTTATTTTATTGTAGGGAGAACCTTTCGTTTGCACAAAGAACCAGAGTTTTCCTCAGCAAACAAGGGGACCTTCTCAGAACAAGTCACATATCTGCCCAAGGTTTCAGGTCATGGATTTCCTGAAGTCACAAGTCGCAAACCACCGAAGGCCGCAATTCGCAAAGGTCGCCAGGTCGCTAAGTCACACTCCCTATCAAAAGCCCGACGGCGCGACCCAGCGACCCAATGACTAGGTCGCAAGGTCGCATAATTTACCTAGGTCGCAAGTTGCACATCTGCTGAGGTCGCGGGTCGCAAACATGCCTAGGTCGCAGGTCGCAAGTTTACCCAGATCGCAGGTCGTACATCTGCCGAGGTCGCAGGTTGCATATTGCCCCAGATCGATAAGTCGCATCCCTTAGAAAATGCCCGATGGAGTGACCCAGCGACCCAACGACTAGGGCGCAGGTCACACTCACCAGCCAGGTCACAGGTCACAGTTTCCCTTCCAGGTCGCAAGGAAACTCAACAGTCAGGCAATCAAAGAGTCAGGAAGCCCAAAGGGCAACTTTTGATCTATAAAACCCCCTCCGGGGAAATGTAATTTATCTTTTGTTTAGGACTCGAGTTGAATATATTGTATTGCCAGAGGATTACACATTGAAACATGAATACAAGCATTTTGAAAAACCCCTTTGTTGGATCTGATGTGTTTTTTTGTGCGAACACTATGTGTATTTCTTATACAGTTTCAAATATCCTTTGATTAATGAAGTTTCACTCTTAATGGCATCATTTATGCATCACGGCTATCTGTGCTTGTGTTAATGATGTTCAATTTTCCATTGATCTCTTAATGGATGTTAATGACTTTGTTTATTAGCATTTCGTTTTATCTTTCAGGAAGTAAAGGGGCATCTCGCCATAAAGAACTATTTCTTTTGTGGTCAGAATACCTCACAAGCATAACCCCAAAGATGTGTTGCTAACGACACCTCCTTCGGCGTGTATGCTTTATTAATTTTCTCGCTACGCATAGTGTTATATACGTGTTTAATGCATCAATCATATGTCTTGTATCAGTTGATTAGGTGTGTATCCACTGTTTTATAGAGTTTAAGCGAGACCCAAAGCAAAGGAGAAATCAGTGGTAGCCGGACCCACACCCTGGACGGAATCCCTATACCAAACGTTTCAAGGTCTAATTGGGACCTTTTCCCATGGAGATCCCCTGCTGTTGGCCGGGACAGATTTTCCCGTCAACAGAATTGGCACTAGAACGAGGGCCAGATGACAAGCTGAGCCCTGAGAGCCTGCAGTTAATCTCATATTTGTAATGGATCGTTCCCAAATCATTCTCCCGAGATGTTTGTCAGACTTTTATGAGCCTCGATACTTCATCCCTGATGAACTTATGTATCACTTGTCCCAGTTAAAATTTGATGATGAAAATGGGGTGTCCATAACCCAACACCTTTTAGATTTCTGTGACTTTGGTGAGTGCTATGAAATTGACGATGAAGGTTTGATATGTTTGCTTTTCTTCCTCACCCTCAAAGGTCGCGCTAAGCAATGGTGCCACACATTTCCGGAAACTTCCATCCATTCGTTTGAACAACTCCCCAGTGAATTACAACGAGCTTTTCACAGGTACGATTTTCAAAGTGTATTGATAAAGCTAAATGACATCAGAATGGAACCTCAAGAACCTCTTGATGAATTTTCTATCAGATTTGTTCATTATTGTTTTGAGTTCCCTGAAAAGGATTTCGATTGGAAGTTGTTAAGAGAACAGTTCACGTATGTGATCCTCATTTCCCTTGAACAGTTTCAGTTAGCAACCTAGCCTGAGCCTAGTGTTCCCTATGACGATTCGCAAGTCAACGGCTGTTCTGACTTAGAGTCTTTCACGCACCATGTCGAATCAGATTTTGAAAACCCCAATGGCTCATTATCCCTCTTGGTTCATGAAACCTACCTCGAGCCCACTCGATGTTTCCCCGGACGCAGTCCTAAATCTGAATCACATACAGATTATGAATCGACTCCTATCCCAGATGCAGTCGTTTCCCTTACAAGGCCTGTCAGATCATTTTTTTCTCTAAATGACACAGATGCGCGTGTTGGGAAGCCTTGTATGGTTAAAGCCCCTATGACTCAATCTATTCGTTCATTATTCCCCGATTGGTTTTCCGATCCCGCCACACCAGTAATTTCTTTGAGACATTCAAAATTTCCTTATACTGGTATTGGCAATGATCATAAGCACGAAGATGGTGTTTCACAATCACAGTCCAAAATCAATGAATCTTTTAAATCTGATCTGTCTCACTCGGAATCTTTAGACAGCCATAGGATCCATTTCCTGTCTGAGCAACCTCAAGATGTCCTCTTTATTGATCCATCCTAGTTGGTAACTCCCGGGGAGCCTAACTTGCCAGGTACCCAACTTGATCAAATCAATGGTTGTAGCGATCACTCCTTATCTAAAAGCATTTTCAATCATACCGACGAGGACGGTCACTCGCATATCTTTGCCGACCATATAGAGACCCCAAAATTCGATGATTCGCTTCGGGAAGATTCAAGTACCCATCAGAAAGTCAAAGTGCTTTAGCTTCCGCCGACTGTTTCTGAAATGACGATCCCTAAGTACCATGCTCCTCCCAGCATAACCATGTCGAATTCACCCCACCCTCACAAATCTAGAGAATCTGATACCTTGAGTCATCAATATATCAGTGCACAAACATTTGACCGACTTGATACAAAGCCCACTGACATTTTACAACTCACCACAATCCATGATCACATCCAGTCGCTTGATGATCTCGCCCAACTTTCAAAGTTGGGAAACCTACCGCTCGAAGGTCTAGATTTTGTTCAAGATGGTGAGGAATTACGACCTCCACCGAAAGTGGATTCGGATCCTCATACCCTTAACCAAACCCAAGAGCAACCCCAAGCTAAGGTGTTCAAAACTACGATTTCTGCACTTGGATGTGCAAGCATCTATAATTCACCTGGCACCTGCTTGTTGCTTCCACCCCGTAGAATCAATCATCCTCACCACCACAATGAGCATGCTGGTTCGTTCAACCAACCCTATTCAGTGGAGGTGCCGACAAATGGGAAATGGCTTACCCAGCGCCCATCAGGCCCAGGATTGTGAATGAATGATTATGGGTCATTTATAAATGTTGAGTTTCAAGAACATATTGCTACATATCAAGATGAGAGTGGGATTCAGCTTGCACAATCTATTCTGGCATGTCCTTTGGGAAGTATCTATGACCGTCTTGTCGTTTCACCTGCTCCTCAGGTAAGTTTTGTTGCTACTGCACCTTTTTGGATACTAGCCCTAATCCTGATCATTGTTGACATTGCAGGAGGCGAACTAATGCAGTGGTTGCACTGGAAAACTGATTTTACATAACCCGGTCACCTCATCGGTTAAACTAGGTTTTAGGTGTAGGCTAGCTAGGACCTGTTAATAAAATTTGTTACTTCAAAGTTGTTGATTAGGTTTACTTGCCAAATTTTTATTTTATGATTTAAAAGAGTGTTTGCTATTTTTGTTTACGATTAATATTTTAGGCATCATCATGTTACAAGTATTTTCATTTCATTTCCTTTTCAGTTACTTGTTGCTGCATAAATAATCACTGCTTGTATTTGCACTTACAACTGGTTGATCGCTCTCGCATACGGTGTTGCATTGCATCGTACACCCTATTTCTCACATCATTTTTTCATAACGCCTATCATCGCATGAGCCCTCATTGCAACCCTACCACCTTGTGGTCTTGTTTTGCCCCGATTGCTGAAACAGTAACCCCGTTATTTTGCGTGAGGTTGCGGTGGCTATCTCAAGAGGCAGATTTCTCTTAGGACAAGTCATCGAAGTCGCATTCTCAACAAGATGCCTATGCATCTAAAATTATTTATCCGGGGAGATACGAGCCGGTTGCTTGTGGGAGACCTAATGAGTTTGAATGGCCCATACCCATAGCCTAAGCCTTGTGCCCAACATCGTCTTGGACACCCTAAAATGATCTGTTTTGCATGCTTCACCTATTGTGGTAAATGGGATGTGAAGGTTTGGCACAAGGGCAAACCCAAATCAAGATATCTTTCAGTTTCTGTAAAACAAGAAATAACCTCTCTTTCTCATAAAATAAGTCGGGATCCCTCATCCGCCCATGAAAAATAAGTGCCGCGAGCACATGAAAATAAGTGTTGTAAGCACATGAAACAAATAAGGGTAAAGGATCGAGAAAGGCTTCCTGCGTAGAGAGGTAATGCAACGACTTCACCGGGGTACTGACCAGGCTCGCTAGCAGTGGAGCAACGTTTGTGATTTATTGAAGTGACTCCGCCGGGGTACTGTCCAGACCTGCTAGCAGCGGAGCAACACCAGAAACTTACTTTAAAAATCCTGAGAATAATAAACCCACTGCCTTGCTCTTCACATCATCAACAGACTATTGGCGTCTGTGAGCTTTCTCGTTGATGTGTTTCTGGTTAGTGAGACCTAGCTAAGGCACAAGTATTAGGCATACCTGTAAAGCGCCAAAGTAATTCAAAGGGTCCCCGCAGAACTTGTTCAATATTCCCTTGCATCACTATCTTGGTTCAGACTTTTGTTGTGATATTGATAGAGATGTTGGATTCTACCAGTGGTTCGCCATTTGTTGTAGCCGCTACAACACCACCCAAAATTTTTGGTATATTTAAAATTTAAGGTCCCCCTCTGCTTGGTTAGTCATTAAAGTCTCTCACCCAACCTGCGGTCAGTGGCATCCCACCAATCTATCCCCAACCCCTCATGAGCTTTCTCATCATCATGATCAGATGTTGTGGCTGCAGTCATGCCATGTGAGGGAGGGATCACCAGCATACGTTCGAATAAGAACTTTCCGTGCATTTAGGATGTACATTAACAACTCCTTGCCATGGGTCATTAAGCATGTTGTTTGGATACGTCTCTTATGTTTGTTGGTCTCATATAATTTATCTGGGGGCACCATTCGCAAAGAATAACCGTGAACTAATTAATGTTATGTTGTTTATACAGGTCAATCCCACGACTGATAAAATTATCAATGATTGTCATGGCACCAAGGGAAATAAAATTAAGCCTCCTACATCTGAAGAGATTAGTTTTCAGGAATTCAAAAATAAACTTCTAGAACCTGGGCTTGTCGACCATATTGTGGTTGCAAACAAATCTGTAGCTAAAGTTGTGTTCTAAATTCACTAAATAATTCTACCCAGAGTGAAAGCAATGATGTAGAGATACATGTCAGACAGACCTCCTCTGAGGGTGGCAGCCAACATAAGTACTCTTTGAATATTGGCAGTGTTTAATCCTTTGAGCAGAAGTCAGAGGATGCACAGGAAGTGTTGGGTATTGGTCCTCATGATTATGCTCCTGTAACATATGTTTCAGAATGGTCTGGTACCAAGAGTTGTTGAGATTTGCGCCTACATTATTGATGCTGGGGTCTCTTATTTACTTTGGGCGAATAATGCAAAGTGGTTTGGGTATAGGTGGACCTAGAGGCAAAGGTGGTCATGGACTCTTTAACATCGGCAAGCTAATGTGACGAAGCTAGATAAAATTCGAAGGACAAGGTATTATCTAAGAATGTAGCTGGTTGTGATGAAGAAAAGCAGAGAGCATGGAGTTTGTGCATGTTCTTAACATCCTAAAAGTACCAAGAGCTAGGAGCTAAAATTCCAAAAGGTACCCTTTAACGGGTCCTCCTGGCACAGGGAAAACTCTCTTGGAAAAAGCTACAACAGGGGAAGCAGGAGTCCCCTTTTCTTTCAATTTGTGGCTTGTATTTCATGAAGATGTTTGTTGGTGTTGGGCTTTCAAGAGTTAGAAGCATGTCTCCTAGAGCCAGGCAGTCTACACCAAGTATTATCTTTATTGATGAGACTGATGCAATTGGCCGAGCAAGAAGTCATGGGGTTAGCCAAAGCAAATGGTTCTAGACATTGTAAAATTAAACCAATGCACAAAAAATCATATGGTTCCAAAACCATAAGTGATGGTGAAGCAAAACTATGTGAAAAAATTATAGATGGGCGTCCATCTGGTGGACCAAGGTTATGGTTTTAAATGTTATGTAATAAAACCAAAGCGCAAACCCATGTGGTTTCCAAACCATGTAAAATGTCAAACATTCGATGGCACGTGTAAATTTACGATAAAGCATTAGAGGAAAATATATGGGGTGGTCAACTTTACGTTAAAATGGTGGATTATAACTATATGAAGACACATTGCATGGAGTCATACGTTGCATGGAGTCATATTTGCGTGGCATGAATCCAAACGTAAATACATAGCGGTCAAGCTTTACGGTGATGGAGTTTTGAACCACGGTAGAACGTTTGGAGTGAAACAATAGTGGCCAGCGTTGTAACGACCATTGAGCAATTTTGATCAAAGAATTGCAAGAATATATGAATAAATCAGTGCAATTCTCTACCTATGGTAAATTTTTGAAGCATATATTTCGCGATCAAATTTACGTGGATCAGAACTATATGAAAGCACATTATAAGTGGGCTTAAATATTTCCTGGTGGGTTTTTCAACCATAACGAAATGTTGGAGCAGAATATAATAATGTGGCCAAAGCTTGCACTTAAAACTTGGAGCGGGTTCGACTTTCTTGTCAGCACAAATTATGGGCGTTACCAACTGTTCCCTGTTCTACACTTGCCTTCTATCATGAGAGGCGTACATGCCTTTTATATTCTCAATTAAAGCCTTGCATGAAGGGTGGTTTCCTCCTGCTGCAGTGTAGCCACAGCGTGCATGAGGCAGTCCACAGAATATTCTCTGGGCTCTCTGCCATGTATGAAAGAATGTGTTTTGATCCAGTTGAAACAACGCCAGCATTTTCCACCTCGGAGGAAATTTTCCAGGGCCCAACGTTGCGTTCAACACTTCCCAGGAATGCATTAATGACATTTAGTAACTGCCCATATGAACATCTCCTGTCACTGGTTAGTTTTCCTAGCAGAGGTTGGCAGTGGTAGTTATTATCCAGCGAAGATCCAGAATTAGAATGTCATGCATTCAATGTAGTGATTACCGCTCAGTTTTACAATGCATGCAAGCCTTACAATGCCCTCGAATCCATTGGAACTTGTCATGGAGAATAAAACAAAACTTGACATATTTGCGAGTGTTGTTTTGCATTAAGGTATTTTAAAATTTTCTTTGCAAGGTCGCACGTTTTCCTAGGTCGCAGGGTCGCAGAATGATGTACCCATTGAAAGCTGCAACCCAAGGAAATTCTGCGACCATGCGGCCCCTTCAGAAACACAGCATTGAGGAATGGATCTTGAACTATTTCATATATACGACGGAGTGTGTTAAAGTCTTAGCAAATGATTCAATGTTGCTCATGGCCCCGTTAGTGTTTCTCATCATCGCTCGCATGAGTGCAGGATTCCTTGCTGCATCCAAAGTCTGTCTAAGAGTTCCAGGATCACTGAGTATGTGCGCAAGGTCTGAGTTCCTGTCAATAATTTACCGCATCTGAGGATTACTCATAATCAAGTTTCGCATCAAATCAGGATTATTCATAAGATTCTGAATGGAAAGCATATTCATCATTTCATGAATCTTGTTGCTGAGCATGTTGCAACTCAAGCAGTCCTGCACCAAACAAACCACCTAGATTGTTCCCACCCAGGTAAAAACAAAAGAGAGGATTGTAACGCGGCGTGAGCACAAATAAACGTTATGGAGTAACAAACCCACGCGGCATTCAGTCCTGGGCCGTCCACAAGCATTCTCGGCATGCTGCGACTACAGACCATATGTCTTGTACAACAAAAATCTCAGGGAGGATCCCTTTTGTTTACGTTGCACCGTCAAAGAGATACAAGGGGTTTGAAGATTAACATGCACCTTTCATTTAGAAGAATACCATTCAAGACTATTACTGAATGTACAAGTTGGAAACTCATCTACTGGTACACTCTAAACACCTAAGTGAACTAGACACAACTGAGCATGAGGAGAGCAAAGCGCTTCCTCATGCCAAGCATAGCTTCAGCTTGGTGGAGTCTAAGGAAAATGTTGAAGATACAGTGTAGTGATTAAAGGGACATAGGGAAGCCTACAATAAGTTGTTGACCACATAGGGGTCTAAATTTATTGTTTTTCGCTCTTGCAAGTCAATAAAAATGCCTTTAGCATTATTATTATTTCAATCATGGAAATATGTGGCCTATGTTATTTTATTGTAGGGAGAACCTTTCGTTTGCACAAAGAACCAGAGTTTTCCTCAGAAAACAAGGGGACCTTCTCAGAACAAGTCGCATATATGCCCAAGGTTGCAGGTCGCAGATTGCCTGAAGTCGCAGGTTGCAAACCCCCGAAGGCCGCAAGTCGCAGAGGTCGCCAGGTCGCTAAGTCGCACTCCCTGTCAAAAGCCCAACGGCGCAACCCAGCGACCCAACGACTAGGTCGCAAGGTCGCATAATTTACCCAGGTCGCAAATCGCACATCTGCTGAGGTCGCAGGTTGCAAACTTGCCTAGGTCACAGGTCGCAAGTTTACCCAGATCGTAGGTTGCACATCTACCGAGGTCGCAGATTGCATATTGCCCCAGGTCGCTAAGTCGCATCCCTTAGAAAATGCCCGACGGAGTGACCCAGCAACCCAACGACTAGATCGCAGGTCACACTCACCAGCCAGATCGCAGGTCGCAGTTTCCCTTCCAGGTCGCAAGGCAACTCAACAGTCAGGCAAGTAAAGAGTCAGGAAGCCCAAAGGGCAACTTTTGATCTATAAAACCCCCTCCGGGGAAATTTAATTGATCTTTTGTTTAGGACTCGAGTTGAATATATTGTATTGCCAGAGGATTACACATTGAAACATGAATACAAGCATTTTGAAAAACCCCTTTGTTGGATCTGATGTGTTTTGCTGTGCGAACACTATGTGTATTTCTTATACAGTTTCAAATATCCTTTGATTAATGAAGTTTCACTCTTAATGGCATCATTTATGCATCACGGCTATCTGTGCTTGTGTTAATGATGTTCAATTTTCCATTTCTCTCTTAATGGATGTTAATGACTTTGTTTATTAGCATTTCATTTTATCTTTTAGGAAGTAAAGGCGCATCTCACCATAAAGAACTATTTATTTTGTGGTCAGAATACCTCACAAGCATAACCCCAAAGATGTGTTTCTAACGACACCTCCTTCGGCGTGTATGTTTTATTAATTTTCTCACTACACATAGTGTTATATATGTGTTTAATGCATCAATCATATGTCTTGTATCAGTTTATTAGGTGTGTATCCATTGTTTTATAGAGTTTAAGCGAGACCCAAAGCAAAGGAGAAATCAGTGGTAGCCAGACCCACACCCCGGACGGGATCCCTATTCCAAACAGTTCAAGGTCTAATTGGGACCTTTTACCAGGGAGATCCCTTATTGTTGGCCGGGACAGATTTTCCCGTCAACAGAATTGGCGCTAGAAGGAGGGCCAGATGACAAGCTGAGCCCTGAGAGCCTATAGTTAATCTCATATCTGTAATGGCTCATTCCCAAATCATTCTCCCTAGATGTTTGTCAGAGTATTATGAGCCTCGATACTTCATCCCCGATGAACTTATGTATCACTTGTCCCAGTTAAAATTTGATGGTGAAAATTGGGTGTCCATAACCCAACACCTTTTAGATTTATGTGACTTTGGTGAGTGCTATGAAATTGACGATGAAGGTTTGATATGTTTACTTTTCTTCCTCACCCTCGAAGGTCGCACTAAGCAATGGTGCCGCACATTGCCAGAAACTTCCATCCATTCATTTGAACAACTCGCCAGTGAATTACAATGAGCTTTTCACAGGTACGATTTTCAAAGTGTATTGATAAAGCTAAATGACATCAGAATGGAACCTCAGGAACCTCTTGATGAATTTTATATCAGATTTGTTCATTATTTTTTTGAGTTCCCTGAAAAGGATGTCGATTGGAAGTTGTTAAGAGAACAGTTCACGTATGTGATCCTCATTTCCCTTGAACAGTTTCAGTTAGCAACCCAGCCTGAGCCTAGTGTTCCCTATGACGATCCGCAATTCAATGGCTGTTCTGACTTAGAGTCTTTCACGCACCATGTCGAATCAGAGTTTTAAAACCCCAGTGGCTCATTATCCCTCTCGGTTCCTGAAACCTACCTCGATCCCACTCGATGTTTCCCCAGATGCAGTCCTAAATCTGATTCACGTACGGATTATGAATCGAATCCTATCCTGGATGCAGTCATTTCCCTTACAAGGCCTGTTAGATCATTGTTTTCTCTAAATGACATAGATGCGCGTGTTGGGAAGCCTTGTATGGTTAACGCCCCTGCGACTCAATCTGTTCGTTCATTATTCCCTAGTTGGTTTCCTGATCCTGCCACACTAGTAATTTCTTCGAGACATTCAAAATTTCATTATACTGGTATTGGCGATGATCATAAGCACGAAGATGGTGTTTCGAAATCACAGTACAAAATTGATGAATCTTTTAAATCTGATCTGTCTCACTCGGAATCTTTAGACAGCCATAGGAGCCATTTCCTGTCTGAGCAACCTCAAGATGTCCTCTTTATTGATCCATCCCAGTTGGTAACTCCTGGGGAGCCTAACTTGCTAGGTACCCAACTTGATCAAATCAATGGTTGTAGCGATCACTCCTTATCTGAAAGCATTTTCAATCATACAGACGAGGAAGGTCACTCGCATCTCTTTGCCGACCATATAGAAACCCCAGAATTCGATGATTCACTTCGGGAATATTAAAGTACCCATCAGAAAGTCGAAGTGCTTCAGCTTCCGCCGACTGTTTCTGAAATGACGATCCCTAAGTACCATGCTCCTCCCAGCATAACCATGTCGAATTCACCGCACCCTCACAAATCTAGAGAATTTAATACCTTGAGTCATCAATCTATTAGTGCGCAAAAATTTGACCGACTTATTACAAAGCCCACTGACATTTTGCAACTCACCACAATCCATGATCACATCCAGTCGCTTGATGATCTCGCCCAACTTTCAAAGTTGGGAAACCTACCGCTCGAAGGTCTGGAGTTTGTTCAAGACGGTGAGGAATTACAGCCTCCACCGAAAGTGGATTTGGATCCTCATACCCTTAACCAAACCCAAGAGCAACCCCGAGCTAAGGTGTTCAAAACTAGGATTTATGCACTTGGATGTGCAAGCATCTATAATTCACCTAGCACCTGCTTGTTGCTTCCACCCCGTAGAATCAATCATCCTCACCACCACAATGAGCATGCTGGTTCGTTCGACCAACCCTATTCGGTCGAGGTGCCGACAAATGGGAAATGGCTTACCCAGTGCCCATCAGGCCCAGGATTGTGCATGAATGATTATGGGTCGTTTATAAATGTTGAGTTTCAAGAACATATTTCTGCATATCAAGATGAGAGTGCGATTCAGCTTGCACAATCTATTCTGGCATGTCCTTTGGGAAGTATCTATGATTGTCTTGTCATTGCACCTACTCAGGTAATTTTTGTTTCTACTGCACTTTTTTGGATACTAGCCCTAATCCTGATCATTGTTGTCATTGTAGGAGGCGAACTAATGCGGTGGCTGCACTGGAAAATTGATTTTACATAACCCGGTCACCTCATGGGTTAAACTAGGTTTTAGGTGTAGGCTAGCTAGGACCTGTTAATAAAATTTGTTAGTTCAAAGTTGTTGATTAGGTTTACTTGCCAAATTTTTACTTTATGATTTAAAAGCTTGTTTTCTATTTTTGTTTACGATTAATATTTTAGGCATCATCATGTTACAAGTATTTTCCTTTCATTTCCTTTTCAGTTACTTGTTGCTGCATAAATAATCACTGCTTGTATTTGCACTTACAACTGGTTGATCGCTCTCACATACGGCGTTGCATTGCATCTTGAGCCTCGCTTATTACATTGCGTCGTACACCCTCTTTCTCACATCATTTTGTCATAACGCCTATCATCGCATGAGCCCTCATTGCAACCCTACCACCTTGTAGTCTTGTTTTGCCCCGATTGCTGAAATAGTAACCCCGTTATTTTGCATGAGGTTGTGGTGGCTATCTCAAGAGGCAGCTTTCTCTCAGGACAAGTCATTGAAGTCACATTCTCAACAATATGCCTATGAGTCTAAAATTATTTAGCCGGGGAGATACGAGCCGGTTGCTTGTGGGAGACCTAATGAGTTTGAATGGCCCGTACTTGTAGCCTAAGCCTTGTGCCCAGGATCATCTTGGACACCCTAAAATGATCTGTTTTTCACGCTTCACCTATTGTGGTAAATGGGATGTGAAGGTTTGGCACAAGGACAAACCCAAATCAAGATATCTTTCAGTTTTTGTAAAACAAGAAACAACCTCTCTTGCTCGTAAAATAAGTCGGGATCCCTCATCCGCCCATGAAAAATAAGTGCCACGAGCACATGAAAATAAGTGATGTAAGCACATGAAACAAATAAGGGTAAAGGATCGAGAAAGGATTCCTGCGCAGAGAGGTAATGCAACGACTCTGCCGGGGTACTGACCAGGCTCGTTGGCAGTGGAGCAACGTTTGTGATTTCTTGAAGTGACTCCGCCGGGGTACTGCCCAGACCTGCTGGTAGTGGAGCAACACCGGAAACTTACTTTAAAAATCCTGAGAATAATAAACCCACTGCCTTGCTCTTCACATCATCAACAGTGCACTAGCGTCTGTGAGCTTTCTCGTTGATGTGTTTATGGTTAGTGAGACCTAGCTAAGGCACAAGGATTAGGCATACCTGTAAAGGGCCAGAGTAATTCAAAGGGTCCCCGCATAACTTGTTCAATATTCCCTTGCATCACTATCTTGGTTCAGACTTTTGTTGTGATATTGACAGAGATGCTGCATTCTACCAGTGGTTCGCCATTTGTTGTAGCTGCTACAACACCACCCAAAATTTTTGGTATATTTAAAATTTCAGGTCCCCCTCTGCTTGGTTAGTCGTTAAAGTCTCTCACCTGACCTGCGGTCAGTGGCATCCCACCAATCTATCCCCAACCCCTCATGAGCTTTCTCATCATCATGATCAGATGTTGTGGCTGCAGTCATGCCATGTGAGGGAGGGATCACTAGCATACGTTCGAATAAGAACTTTCCGTGCATTTAGGATGTACATTAACAGCTCCTTGCCATGGGTTATTAAGAACATTGTTTGGATACATCTCTTATGTTCGTTGGTCTCATATAATTTATCTAGGGACACCATTCGCAAAGAATAACCGTGAACTAATTAATGTTATGTTGTTTATACAGGTCAATCCCACGACTGATAAACTTATCAATGATTGTCATGGCACCAAGGGAAATAAAATTAAGCCTCCTACATCTGAAGATATTAGTTCTCAGGAATTCAAAAATACACTTCTAGAACCTGGGCTTGTCGACCATATTATGGTTGCAAACAAATCTATAGCTAAAGTTATGTTTGAAATTCACCAAATAATTATACCCAGAGTGAAAGCAGTGATGTAGAGATACATGTCAGACAGACCTCCTCTGAGGGTGGCAGCCAACATAAGTACTCTTTTAACATTGGCAGTGTTTAATCCTTTGAGCAGAAGTCAGAGGATGCATAGGAAGCATTAGGTATTGGTCTTCATGATTATGCTCCTGTAACATATGTTTCAGAATGGTCTGGTACCAAGAGCTGTTGAGATTTGCGCCTACATTATTGATGCTGGGGTCTCTTATTTACTTTGGGTGAAGAATGCAAAGTGGTTTGGGTATAGGTGGACCTGGAGGCGAAGGTGGTCGTGGAATCTTTAACATCGGCAAAGCTAATGTGATGAAGCTAGATAAAATTCAAAGGACAAGGTATTATCTAAGAATGTAGCTGGTTGCGACGAAGCAAAGCAGAGAGCATGGAGTTTGTGCATGTTCTTAACATCCTAAAAGTACCAAGAGCTAGGAGCTACAATTCCAGAAGGTACCCTTTAATGGGTCCTCCTGGCACAGGGAAAACTCTCTTGGCAAAAGCTACAATAGGGGAAGCAGGAGTCCCCTTTTCTTTCAATTTGTGGCTCGGATTTCATGAAGATGTTTGTTGTTGTTGGGCTTTCAAGAGTTAGAAGCATGTCTCCTGGAGCTAGGCAGTATACACCAAGTATTATCTTTATTGATGAGACTGATGCAATTGGCCGAGCAAGAAGTCATGGGGTTAGCCAAAGAAAATGGTTCTAGACATTGTACAATTAAACCAATGCACAAAAAATCATATGGTTCCAAAACCATAAGTGATGGTGAAGCAAAACTATGTGAAAACATTATAGATCGGCGCGCATCCGGTGGACCAAGGTTATGGTTTTAAATGTTATGTAATAAAACCAAAGCGCAAACCCATGTGGTTTCCAAACCATATAAAATGTCAAACATTCGATGGCACGTGTCAATTTAAGATAAAGCATTAGAGGAAAATATATGGGGTGGTCAACTTTACGTTAAAATGGCGAATCATAACTATATGAAGACACGTTGCATGGAGTCATATTTGCGTGGCATGAAGCCAAACGTAAATACATAGCAGTCAAGTTTTACGGTGATGGAGTTTTGAACCACAGTAGAACATTTGGAGTGAAACAATAGTGGCCAGCGTTGTAACGACCATCGAGCAGTTTTGATCAAATAATTGCAGGAATATATGAATAAATCAGCGCAATTCTCTACCTACGGTAAATGTTTGAAGCATATATTTTGCGGTCAAATTTACGTGGATCAGAACTATATGAAAGCACATTATAAGTGGGCTTAAATATTTCCTGGCGAGTTTTTCAACCATAACGAAACGTTGGAGCAGAATATAATAATGTGGCCAAAGCTTGCGTTTAAAACTTAGAGCGGGTTCGACGTTCTTGTCAGCACAAATTATGGGCGTTACCAACTGTTCCCTATTCTGCACTTGCCTTCTATCATGAGAGGCGTACACGCCTTTTCTATTCTCAATTAGAGCCTTGCATGAAGGGTGGTTTCCTCCTGCTGCAGCGCAGCCACAACGCGCATGAGGCAGTCCATGGCATATTCTCTGGGCTCTCCGCCACGTATGAAAGAATGTGTTTTGATCCAGTTGAAACAATGCGAACATTTTCCACCTCAGAGGAAAGTTTCCAGGGCCCAACGTTGCGTTCAGCACTTCCCAGGAATGCGTTAATGACATTTAGTAACTGCCCATATGAATGTATCCTATCACTGGTTAGTTTTCCTAGTAGAGGCTGGCAGTGGTAGTTATTATCCAGCGCAGATCCAGAATTAGAATGTCCTGCATTCGAAGTAGTGATTACCGCTCAGTTTTACAATGCATGCAATCCTTACAACACCCTCGAATCCATTGGCACTTGTCGGGTAGAATAAAACAAAACTTGACATATTTTCGAATGCTGTTTTGCATTAAGGTATTTTAAAATTTTCTTTGGAGGGTCACACGTTTGCCCAGGTCGCAGGGTCGCAGAACGATGTACCCATTGAAAGCTTTGACCCAAGGAAATTCTGCGACCATGCGACCCCTTCAGAAACACAACATTGAGGAATGGCTCTTGAACTATTTCATACATACGATGGAGCGTGTTAAAGTCTTAGCAGATGATTCAATGTTTCTCATGGCCCCGTTAGTATTTCTCATCATCGCTCGCATGAGTGCAGGATTCCTTGCTGCATCCAAAGTTTGTCTAAGAGTTCCAGGATCACTGAGTATGTGCGCAAGGTATGAGTTCCTGTCAATAATTTCCCGCATCTGAGGATTACTCATAATCAAGTTTCGCATCAAATCAAGATTATTCATAAGATTCTGAATGGCAAGCATATTCATCATTTCATGAATCTTATTGTTGAGCTTGTTGCAAATCAAGAAGTCCTGCACCAAAAAAACCGCCTGGATTGTTCCCACCCAGGTAAAAACAAAAGAGAGGATTGTAACGCGGCGTGAGCACAAATAAACGTTATGGAGTAACACGCCCACGCGGCATTCAGGCTTGGGTCATCCACAAGAATTCTCGGCATGCTGCGACTACAGACCATATGTCTTGTACAATAGCAATCTCAGGGAGGATCCCTTTTATTTACGTTGCACCGTCAAAGAGATACAAGGGCTTCGAAGATTAACATGCACCTTTCATTCGGAAGAATACCATTCAAGACTATTACTGAATGTACAAGTTGGCAACTCGTCTACTGGTACACTCTAAACACCTAAGTTAACTAGACACAGCTGAGCATGAGAAGAGCGTAGCGCTTCCTCATGCCAAGCATAGCTTCAGCTTGGTGGAGTCTGAGGAAAATGTTAAAGATACAGTGCAGTGATTAAAGGGACATAGGGAAGCCTACAATAAGCTGTTGACCACACAGGGGTCTAAATTTATTGTTTTTCGCTCTTGCAAGTCAATTAAAATGCCTTTAGCATTATTATTATTTCAATCATGGAAATATGTGGCCTATGTTATTTTATTGCAGGGAGAACCTTTCGTTTGCACAAAGAACCAGAGTTTTCCTCAGCAAACAAGGGGACCTTCTCAGAACAAGTCGCATATCTGCCCAAGGTTGCAGGTTGCAGATTGCCTGAAGTCGCAGGTTGCAAACCCCCAAAGGCCACAAGTCGCAGAGGTCACCAGGTCGCTAAGTCGCACTCCCTATCAAAAGCTCAATGACGTGACCCAGCGACCCAGCGACTAGGTCACAAGGTCGCATAATTTACCCAGGTCGCAAGTCGCACATCTGCTAAGGTCGCAGGTCACAAACTTGCCTAGGTCGCAGGTCGTAAGTTTACCTAGATCGCAGGTCGCACATCTGCCGAGGTCGCAGGTCGCATATTGCCCCAGGTCGCTAAGTCGCATCCCTTAGCAAATGCTCAACGGAGTGACCCAGCGAGCTAGCGAATAGGTCACAGGTCACACTCACCAGCCAGGTCACAGGTCACAGTTTTCCTTCCAGGTCGCAAGGAAACTCAAAAGTCAGGCAAGAGAAGAGTCAGGAAGCCCAGAGGGCAACTTTTGATCTATAAAACCCCCTCCGGGGAAATGTAATTGATCTTTTGTTTGGGACTCGAGCTGAATATATTGTATTGCCAGAGGATTACACATTGAAACATGAATACAAGCATTTTGAAAAACCCCTTTGTTGGATCTAATGTGTTTTTCTTTCCGAACACTATGTGTATTTCTTATACAGTTTCAAATATCCTTTGATTAATGAAGCTGCACTCTTAATCGCATTATTTATGCATCACGGCTATCTGTGCTTGTGTTAATGATGTTCAGTTTTCCATTGCTCTCTTAATGGATGTTAATGACTTTGTTTATTAGAATTTCATTTTATCTTTCAGGAAGTAAAGGGGCATCTCGCCATAAAGAACTATTTCTTTTGTGGTCAGAATACCTCACAAGCATAACCCCAAAGATGTGTTGCTAACGACACCTCCTTCGGCGTGTATGCTTTATTAATTTTCTCGCTACGCATAGTGTTATATACGTGTTTAATGCATCAATCATATGTCTTGTATCAGTTTATTAGGTGTGTATCCACTATTTTATAGAGTTTAAGCGAGACCCAAAGCAAAGGAGAAATCAGTGGTAGCCAGACCCACACCCCAGACGGGATCCCTATTCCAAACGGTTCAAGGTCTAATTGGGACCTTTTACCAGGGAGATCCCCTGCTGTTGGCCGGGACAGATTTTCCCGTCAACACACTCATTTAATATTCAAACTAAAATTTCTAAGTTAAAAATACCCATTCCTTTAACAGAATTGGTAAAAAATTACTTATACAAATCAAATATAACTGAAACATTGAATATGAATGATGGTGAAGATTCAATTAATTTGAATGATGATCAATCAAGGTTGATCTTTGGCCCAGATGTGAATGGAAAACATGCATATGGAGCAGTCCCTCCTTTTTATATCATTCTTACCATTCATGATCAAATTCTACATAACGTTATGCTAGATTCTAGAGCTTCCCACAATTTAATGCCTAAAGCCATTATGGAAACTCTAAATCTAGAAATAACAAGGCCTTACAAAGATTTGTTTTCTTTTGACTCAAGTAAGGTTAAATGTTTGGGATTAATCAAAGACTTATGTGTAACATTAGTTCAATACCCTGGTAAGAGCATATTAATGGACATTGTAGTAGCTGATATCCCCCCTAAATATGGGATGTTACTTTCTCGCTCATGGGGAGCAAAGTTACAGGGATCTCTATAACTGGACATGAGTTATGCTATGATCACGGTGTTTGGTCAACCTAAAAATTTATATAGAGAAACATTGATGAAATATATGGTCAGTAGTGCTGAAATATCTATAAATTTTCCAATTTACACTACACCAACTGATCTTGATTCTTTTATCTTGTGTAACTCTGAAATTGATAAAATCCAAACTGAACTAATTAACAAAAAGAAAGAACCAAACAATGATAATATCTTCCATAAATCCCTATGGCATTTATACTTTGATGGCTCAGTTAATAAATTAGGAGCAGGAGTAGGAGTTTGGATAACAAACATGAAAAATAATCACTTAGAAGGCCATGCTTTCAAGATTAATTTCAAATGTACAAACAACATGGCTAAGTATGAAGCCTTAATTATAGGACTTAAAATCATTAGAAACTCTGGAGGACAACGAATTTTAATCATGGGAGATTCGGAATTAATCATAAAACAAATACATGGAAATTATTCTATTCATAATCCAAGACTAGGTCGATACAGAGACACTGTGCTTGATTTAATTGATGATTTATTGGAATGTAAATTTACTACTATACCTAGAAAACAAAATATGCAAGCTCATTTTGTAGCTAATTTTTCTAGTACATGCAATTTGCCATTCCAAACAAATCACAAATATACTGCTGAAGTCAATCATAGGCCAATAATTCCTGATAATCTTAAGTATTGGCAGATTTTTTCTCAAGATGAACAAATTTACAGGTTTTTGAACAATGAAGGAGAATTTCAAAACTGTATGATAGATACTGATTGTACAATAGATAATGATTTGGATTGTGAAATAGATTCAAATAAATTAGATGTAAATAAAATAAATTTTGATAAACCAACGAGATTTACTCAAGCTGACATAGATAACTTAGAGAAAGTAGAAATTGAAGAAATTATGGATGATGAATCTGACAATTTAAACCTCAAAGATAATTTCCTACCTAAAGGATTAACACCCTTAGAATATCTTTTTGACTCTAATGATGTAGCTATAAAACCAAAAATGGAGCCAGTAAGGTCTGACATAGAAGAGTGTAATATTGGTACAAAATTGAAACCTAAAATGATAAAAGTTTCCAAAAGTTTACCTCAAGAAGAAAAGGACAAATATATTGAACTTTTAAAGTAATATCTGGATGTTTTTTCTTGGAGTTATGAAGATTTAAAATCTTATGATCCAAACATAATCCAACACAAAATTCCAATAAAAGAGGATTAAAAACCATTCAAACAAAATTTGAGGAGAATTAACCCTATACTATTACCTTTGATAGAAAAGGAAGTTAAGAGAATGTATGATGCCTAGATCATTGCACCAATTAGATATTGTGACTAGGTTTCAAACCTAGTTCCCACTAGAAAGAAAATAGGTGAAATTAGATTGTGTGTTGACTTTAGAAATCTTAATAAAGTATCCTTAAAGGATAATTACCCTTTACCTAAGATGTACCATATATGACAAAGGGTAGTAGGTTCTACTAGGATTTATTTGTTAGATGGATTTTCAGGATATAACTAGATCATCTTCCAAGAAGAAGATCAGGCTAAAACAACTTTCACCACTCCTTGCGGAACTTTTATTTATGTAAAAATTCCTTTTGGACTGATGAATGGATGGGAAACATTTCAAAGGGCTATGGAAATAGCCTTTGCAAAGGAGATTCATGATTTTTTGGTAATTTATTTAGATGACATCATTGTTTTTTTCCAAAAAAAATAATGAGCACTTGGATCATTTGAAACAAGTTTTCATTAAATGTAGGAAAGTTGGCATCTCTCTAAATCCCAAGAAAAGTCTATTTGGATTAGAAGAAGGTAAGTTACTGGGGCATATAGTCTCAAAAGAAGGAATTAGAATTGATCCTACTAGGATAGAAGCAATTTTGAACATCAGTCCACCTAGAAATATCAAAGAATTACAAGCTTTCTTAGGTAAGATAATTTTTTTGAGAAGATTTATTTCAAACTTAGCTGAAATCATTAGAGAACTGAACAACATGCTCAAAAAAGAATCAATTATAAAATGGACTGTTGAAGCCAAACAATCATTTGAATCCATAAAATCAGGCTTTAACCAAAACACCAATCTTAATCAGTCCAGATTTCAAAAAAGATTTCATAATTTTTTCATTTTCTTCAGAGCATACCATTGCTGCAGTTTTACTGCAGAAGAATGATCAAGGATTTGAACAACCTATAGATTTTTTTAGTAAGAACCTTAGTGATTCCCCTCTGAAATATAACATAATGGAGAAACAAGCCTTAGCTTTGGTTAAGGCCATCAAAGACTTCAGAGTTTATATTCTCTATTCCCACATAATTTCCTATGCCCCAAATTCTGTAGTTAAATAAATTCTTACTCAGGATGGCCCTGATGGAAGAAGAGGTAAGTGGATTGCCACTATTTTAGAATATGACATAGAAATTAAACCCAAAAAACTCATTTAAGGACAAGGATTAGCCAGATTAATGGTTGAATATAACTGCAATGCATTAGATATAAATTTTATTGCTCAGGTTGATGACCAGGAAGAGATGGCAACTCCAACGATCAGTGAAGCCTTTCTAGATTCACCTTAGTACTCAGATATCATCTGTGTACTTACAAATTCACAAGCTCCTCCTGGATTTTCGAGGACTAAAGCTAGATTTCTAAAACTTAAAGCATTGAGATTTTGTATCTTAGATAATGTACTTTTTTGGAGAGATCATAGTGGGATATTATTGAATTGTTTACTAAAGGAATAAGCTGTTAAAATACTCAAATAATTTCATGCAAGTGAGTGTGGAGGGCATTTATATTGGAAAAATACTACTAACAAGATCCTCAGAGTTGGTTTTTACTGGCCTACCTTATTTTATGATGTTAAAAAGTTTCTTACTTCATGTCACAAATGTCAAATTTTTGAAGGCAAAAAGAAATTGTTACCTCTACCATTAAAGCCTATTTCAACTGAAATGTCATTTCAACAATGGGGTTTAGACTTCATTGGAGAAATTCACCCCCAATCCTCTGGCCAACATAAGTGGATTTTGACTGCCACTGATTACTTCACAAAGTGGATTGAAGCTATTCCTACTAGACAAGCCACTAATGCAGTCATTATTTCTTTCATAGAAAATAACATTTTGTCAAGATTTGGATGCCCTCACAAGATAATTACTGATAATGCAGCAGCATTTAAGACTAAAAATATGATTTCCTTTTGTCAGAAATATCATATTACCCTAGGTCACTCTACTGCATATTACCCCCAGGGTAATGGCCTAGTTGAATCCTCAAACAAAAGTCTTGTAAATATCATAAAAAAGTTACTTGAAGAAAACAAAAAGACTTGGAATAAAAAGTTAGTAAATGCCTTATGGGCAGATAGAATTACTACCAAAAATTCCATTGGCACTTCCTCTTACCAAATTTTATATGGAATGGATGCAGTTTTTCCATCATCCTTAGGTGTTCCAATAATGAAAATCATTCAAGAATCACAAGTGGAAACAAATGATATACAAAGGAGAATCAATCAAACTATTCATCTACAACAAACAAGGGAAAAAGTCTATGAGAAATCCTAATTCATTCAAGATAAAATCAAGATTTTTGATAGAAGAAGTAAAGAGGATGATTTTTACATTGGAGATCAAGTGTTAAAGTGGGATTCTAGAAGGGAAGATGAAGGAAAACATGGAAAGTTTGACTTTCTGTGGAAAGGAACTTATGTAATTTATGGATATAGGGGTAATAATGCCTTCTTTATCAAAGATTTGGATGGAACTAATCTATAAGAAGGACCAATCAATGGTAGAATGATGAAGCACTACTACTCCCTTGAATTAACAAAAAGTTAGTTTTTATTCACTTTGATCATTGTACATATACATTGCAAAGTTTAGATTGGATTGGATGTTTGCCTCACAGAGTTGAAGCCCGGAGAGAAGGCCCTAATCTTTGAAGGGTAAAATTTCATAAATATGAGCTATTTCAAAAAGCAGGAGACACTTACTGGATCATCATGGTCAAAGTTGAAGGCTACTAGTCTTAGAATTCTTGACATTTCACTAGGAAATGCCATCCCCATGTGAAGCCGTTGTTAGGGTCCTATAATAATAAGATTCATAATTTTGAATTGACTTTTCATAGTATTGTAAAATATGTACATACCTTTCTTTCTGCAATTTTCTTTCCCATATTTTGAAAAAATTGAAAAAAAATAATAAAAAATAAAAAATAAAAAAGAGGGTAAAAAATCCTAAAAGAAAGATTAAAGGACTTAGAAAATATGGACCCCAAAAGAAAAAGATGAGAATAAGACCTGAAAGTGAGCAAGTCCAAATGCCACTAATTTTTACTTTTCTGCAAAATAAATAACTATGGCAGAGTGTCAATAAATGCCATAATACATGATGAGTTAATGTGTTTAATCTTGACTTGTCATGTTTTCAATTTCATGTTTTAGATAGAGAATAAAGTTTTGCTAGACAATTTAATCCTGACAAATCAATAGATAGGTAGAGAATAATGAGGAGCTCAATAGTTTAATCTGAGCTCTCGAATGAAATAAGCTATATTTAGATAGTTTATGCTTTAAAAGAATAAATGTTTCAAGGTTGCAAGCCTAAATGCACCTGCCAAATGAAGAAAATATGTTAGAATAAGGCTGGCTAGGTATAAAGAAGTGGAGAAAGCATGTAATAATGAATCATTGGGAAAAATCACTAATTTCCCATCCCCTGTAAGTATTAAGTATTCTAAAATATCAGTCAAACAGGCTCAGAGCATTTCTCTGACTTTTGTTGGGATCAGACCCAAGGCTCGATGACTGGTTAGATGAAAATATTAAATTCTTATGTTAAAACCCCATTCAACATTATTTCATCTCTCATTCATACATTATAACTCCTTTCATAAGTAAAGACTTGTTATTACTTAATGAAGCATATAAACCCATCTAATGAACTTCCATTCATTCAGAAACATACAAAACCCTCAAAAATACTTTATACTAAGTATTGGTGAAATGATAAAAAGACAAGCTTTGCTTTACTTTTACACTTTACTTAGTCATTTTATGTATTTTTGTGTGCATTCAATTCCCCTTTTCATATTAACTTTTAACTTAGTTTATTAAATCCCTAAAAAATACCCTATCATACTTATTAATTCCCTATATTTAAATATCCCCAAAAACCCACTATTACAATGTTTTGACCAAAGTTTATTATCCATGTGCTTAAATAAAACCCCAATTATACACCCTTTGGTCTAAAACTAGCACTAAAAAAATATCCCGCCCCTATGGTCTTTAAACCATTCAAAAAGGTTTAAAACTATATAATAAAATAAATACTGCACCCATTATGTTTAAATTAAGACATATTGAAAATGTTTTGGATAAAACATATTAACCCCGTTCATAAACAATAAATCCAAAGTTTTTGAATCAAATTAATTATTTTTATAAGGTTCAAAAAGCTTTAGCCCCATGCATAAGCATAAATCCTGCACCTTTGAAATATATATATAAACCTCGCACCCCACCTCTATATACTTTAAAGCCTTTATCCACTGATAAATATAAAGGTTTAAAGCATATATTAACCGCCCGCATGCATATGATCCCCGGTCTCACCATTTTCTTTGGCCACAAAATCCCAGTTAATATGTACCCTTCGCATCCAATCTTCAAATTTGACGGCCTATATGCAATATCGCGTAGAAAATGTAATCAACCACTCAACCTCCAAATGCACGCAAAATATATTGTTTTTCCATTCTGCCTCCCCTCCATGTGGTCGTTCTTCATTCGATCGTGTGTGTTTCATTCAAAACAGCTTACCACCATAACCCCGTGCGATAACCACTATTTGGTTTTGTGTTCAAAAACCAAAACCACCTTCCCGCCATGACACAATGTAAATTAAATGTTGATTGAATGCAACCAAATTTATGGTTAAAACCTTTGAAACGTGCATTTTATTTCATTATTTCGCGATTAAAACCATTTCGCATTGTCTCCCGACTGTCAAGAGCTCTGTTTAAAGCCTTTTAAGCCCTGATTCTCATTTTTTCACCTAAAACCTTTGAAGTTATCAAAATTAAACCTCTGAAGACTAATTGAGAAGCTGTGTACCACTCCAGACAAACTACTAAAGCCAGAATTTCAACTGAAAACCTGAGAAATCCTTTTCAGAGTTGAATACCTGCAAAAAGGTATTTTTCTCAAAATTGAAACCTGCAAATCAAGTTTAAACCATCTTTAAATAAAGCCAATCCTTTTATTTACAAAATTTACCAAACTAAACAGTACAAAATCACAAAAAATAGGCCAAACCCTGGCAAAATTTTCCCAGGAAACCTTGTTTTCCTCTGCGCTCCTTTTCAAGCCAATTTCCTCAAATTTCACAGTCTAAGGGTTAGATTCAAGGATCTAAACGGCTAAAACCTCTAAATTACCTTGAAAATCCATTTTTTCAATCAAACCAGCTCAGAAAACTCTTGTTTTCTATTTTATGCCAGTTTTTACATCCTCAAATTAACCTAGTTGAGCAAAAAAGTTCAACAGAAGCTATCCTTAACCTAAATTACTCAGTTTCCTCTCTATTAAAATAAAAACTCATGCAAACAGTCTTATCTTGCAGTAGTTACCCAAAACGTCTAATAAATAGAGCACAAGCAGACCTGAAGGATCCAAAACACCTAAATCTGAGGGATCCAAAGCCCCTAAGCCTACCCCAGTCATCACTACCAAATCTGTTGTAACAGTAAACCCCCTTCAACCACCTGTGGTTGCTGCTAAAAGAATTCCTTTAACTGATCTTGACTATCAAATTGCAGACCCTGTTATTGAGTTTAATTTGTTAGATATACACAACTGGTGTTATGAAAAATATCTAGACAGAGATGATATTCCAATTTAGGAAACTCATTTACCTAAGTATATAGTCCCATTGACTCATCCTGGTCAAGGACTCATCAAACTTTGTCAAAAATACTATGAGCCATATCAAAGGGCTATAGTAAATGCAGAAAAAGAAATACTTTTTACCATTAGAGCCCAGTCAATTAATCAAATGCTTCAATTACAACCTGATCCCCAGGCAGTCCCCTTGTCTATAGAGGCCTTAACTCAGTTATACCTTGGCCTAGGTTTCTCTAAAAAGGTTCATGATCTTTTAGAATTTTATGCCTTCTCATGTTGACATTCCAAAGATAAATCCTCCATACTCCACAGCTAAATTTCCCGAAGGTTCTAGACATATTATATCTATGCTATCTTTTATCCTTGGATATTTTACAAATGAGTATACTGATGAATCTATTCTTGGTTTCTTGTCCACCATGTCTCCTAGTCAACCTCCATTAGTCATCTTTGACTATGCTGGTTTCATAGCAGATACCATCCACTACCAGTTGACTAAATTACCCACGGAAGGATTTTTTAGATATTCATCTTATCTTTTCCATTTGTTTTTTTATCTCAAGAAGAAAAATTTCCAGTTTCTTTGCTAAAGGTGGATGTAGAGGGAAAACCTCTATCAATTATATTTTGGACTTCATTACTGAGAAAAGAATCTAGTGATTTCACTTATTCAGAGTTTTCAGAACTATTTTTGCATCCAACAATGAACATATTAAACAAATCAGAATAGCCTATAATCAATGAAGAAATGAAAATAATATTGCATCTTTCAGAGAAGAACAAAGTTGGAGATTGGTACCTCTATGAAAAACATACAGAACTAAGAATTTTTGGATCAAAATTGTTACCCTACAAGTTGCCTAAACATGTATGTATGAGAATTTTTGCACTTAAATATCTTAAACAAATTCTCAATTCAGATTCAATTAACTTTATGGCAGCCAAGAAGAAGACCCAGTTTAAGTTAAAGAATCAAGTTGGGCCATTCATAATCAACCACAGAGATGCAAAAAGGAAATAACAAAGAAATTATCAGAGTTCAGATTTGATGAGAGTTTTCCATGGAATTATTATCCACGAGGGATCTTAAGCAAGCTAAGGGTGAAGTGTAAATTAACACCCTTTATCCATGAGTCAAAGCCTGAAATAGAAAAGTTTTCCAATCAAATTGAATGTATTGAAAACACCTTGACAGAGGTAGCAAGCCAAAAAGATACAGCACAAGCATTGGGAGTTGTCAAGCAGCCAGAAACATCAAGAAAAGAGTCAGGGAAGAAGGAGGTTACACCGCAGAGACAACAACTGAGACTAAATTTAAAATAATCTATAATAAAAGGCCAAATCTCAATTCAGTTGATAAGAAGAATGTAACAATTTATATTGATGAGACAGATGCTCCAGTGACCAATGATGATATAACAACAACTATAATCAATGAAACACTTATGGAAATTCAAAAGGAAAGACCAATAAACCAGAATGACACATAGATCATTGAGAAACAACACAACATGGAAGCCTCTTCCTCACAGCCAGCTGAGGAAAAGGACTTGGACATCAAAGAGAGGTATAAGCAAATTAAGTAGAAAAATGAGGAGATGAAGAATAAAATATATTCTCAATTCCTGAAGCAGAAGCCTGGAAATCAGAATAGGTTATTATTAGCATTTGACTATTGCGGCAATAAAATGATGATGTCATTTTTACAAACTACTACCCGAGCACTCAAAACAGTATCAGACTATAAAAAGGTGGACCTTGAGGTAGACACAAAGAATATTCATGGGCTGGACCAGATTGAGTTCCACAGATAGACCTCTGAAATTTTGTATTCTATAGTGGAAACCAAAGCAATGAGTGCCAATAAACTTCAAAATACCATACTTAATATGCAAGATCATATGAAGATGGATAAAGCATCATTTTATGCTAATGACCTAAGGATCAAAGCCTTAGAGGAATTAGTTTTACAGGTGGGATATGATCCCTCAAATATTCAAGCAGCAGAACTATTGCTCAAGAAAAAGAATGAAGACATAACATCTTTGAGGAAACAGCTCAAGCTTCCTCAAAGTGAGTATCCAAAAAAAAAGGAAATCCTCCAGGATCAAAGTGAAAAAGAGGAAATGATGAAGCTCATACTTTAATTGACAGCACAAATCAAGGAGATGGAAGCACAAATGGACAAAATTGTCCAAGAGAGAGAGACTTTAAAAGAACCAGAAATTCCTATAATTCCTAAAGTCATCCCAGTAATTACTACAGCAGTGCCTTCTACTTTAGGAGAGAAATTAGCACTAAAGGGCCCACTAGAAACTACAATGTCATTGACTTCAGCCACCATTTCAGCTACAAAATCTTCTACAACAAATGTACAGCAAACAGATGAAGCCATCCAAATTGTCAAAGCCATGGCAGAAATGTCTTTAAAGACAGATGAAATAAACAGAATGAATAAAATGATTGAAAATCTTGAGAGTGCAAATAAGATAGCTCAGATCAATGCCAAAACTCATGAGCAGAAAGAAATCAGATTGGGAGAGCAGCTTAAGAATTTACAAAAGGAATTGACTTTCACAGAACAGATCTCATACATTAAAAATCATCTCTCGACTAAAATAATTAAAGACAATCATAATCAATTGCCTTCAATTCAGGTTATATATGAGCAGAAATAATTGCTATTAGTAGCCCAAATAGAGATACAAAATACAAAAGATGAGTTGGCTGATAAGCCTGCACAGGCTTTAAAACTCATTACATTTCTAAACAGAAAGAACAGGGAGGAACTTGAAGAATTGCAAATATCAGACAAGACAGAGACAATCTTGAAAATAAAGAAGGTTGTCACTAAAAAGAGCTTAATGAACAATCTTGAAGAAAAGTGTGAAACAATGAACCTTGCCATAACTAGATTTATGGTAAAGTATACAAATCTTAGACAGAAAGGCTTACCAGACATACATGTGTTCAATGAAAATATTATGCCATAGAAGGACTATGACAAAAATATCAGGGAGTTTGTTAAAGATCAAGTAAACAAGCCACTAGCACAAGGCACTCCTACAGGAAAAGTTTTACTTCAGTATTTTGAGGATTTATTCTTTCTACGGCATGAAATTAAGCACCTCCTTGTCATCAAGCCTACTATTGCAAGATACATAGAGGCTGATGAAAAATTTAGGAAGCTAAAAAATATCCAAATTCCAAAAGAAGAAGAGTGGCAGACTTTCACTGATTTGATGTAAAGATGGAAGGTAAATCAGTGAAAAAGTTACCTAAAGACAGTCTATTGGAATAGGGTCTCCTACGAGCTACGAAACTGGTCCAATTTTGTATATTTTTTATTATATTTAGTCTAGCACAGGGGTTTTAGGGTGGGTCAAAGCCTTGAAAATATTTTAATGGGTCAAAGGGTAGGCCTAGAGTCCAAAAACCACAATTTGTAGATCATAGGAAAGATTAGACTAGATTGTTATAAATAGAGAGACATTTTGAATTGTAAGAGGAGATAAGAAGATGAGATCTTGATGAGAATTGTGGCTTAGTAGATCTGTTTGGGTTTTTAGGGAAAGGACTCCTGTTGGCTTTGTGCACGGAGATCCCAAGTCCTGCTGTGTGCAGACCCTACTGCTGTGTGCACAGGTCGAGTTTGGGTATTATAAGAAAGAACTGACAGATTGATGAATAAGAAAGGTTGTTGAGTAACTGAATTTGTGTAATGTTTATGCGAACCTGTCTTAGCTGCTATATTATGCATATTCTGAGTTGAGCTGCGAAGGTATTTTGTACGTGTTTCTACTATATTTGGATTTGTTCTGTTATGTTTTATGCAATGTTGCACTATTGTTTTAGAAGTATATAATTTTTTGAGCACCATAAGTATAGTTGACCTTGCGCACGTTGATGCGAAGGAGACTTATAGATCTAGTTCTGAGATAGGCAATCTGGTCATTATAAAGTTGAATGTAGCTCTGCTTGGCTTAGCTATCCTCCCTTAGGGTGTTGAAACCTAGTTCCAACACCCACCCATACTACTTCGGGTGAGACTTTGACCTGCACAAGCAGGTCACTGCTGAAAGGGCCAGTAGTATAGGGGTTTCTTGGCAAACCTTAACCTCCAAACCTAGGTCAAGACCCCTCGAGCCAACAAATGGTTCTGTTTCTGGGATCAAGAGCATTTTGAGAGAGGTATTGGGTAATGACAAGAGAGTACTAGAAGCCTGAAAGGAAGGAAATTGAAGAGTGGTTCGAAAAGAAAATTCAGGAATTTTCGATAAAAGAGAATCGTAGCACGAAGTTAACGACGGAAAATTGGAAAAACAGGTACATTCTCACAAAAAGCTATGAAATTTTCTTTGTGACATTTTTGATTGAGCTGCAGGAGTGGTTGGTTAGGCTCGTAGAGTTCCAGAAGTGTTGGAAGGATGAACGAGTCACTCAGTGGACTCCAGGGCTGATCCAACAGCTGGAAAGGACTGATAATACCATCACTCACATGGTGGATCACTGGGTGGACAGTGTGTTAGGAGGGTTTGTGACGGAATTTTCCATTGATCAGTTCGTTTCCTACTCCAAAGTAGAACAGATATTCTTTAAAGGTTTTCGGGGCAAGTTTCTGAAGAAATTACCCCTGCTGATTAAGATATTATTGTGCGAGAAGAGTATTTTGTGTATTTATATCGAGTGAATGACCTTGGATCCAGACGAGATCATGAAATGCATCGGTAAGTACTATAAAACCAACCTTGAAGGTGGAAGATCTGTCTATAGCCCTCTGCAAGAGATGGTTGCGCAGAGCCCCCTGGTTACACCATCGTCCAGGTCACGCAAAGGTAAGAGTTTACCCATACCACCACCTCCACTGGACAGTGATATGGCTATGCACCTGAAACTACCTACCTTCAAGGGGGTAGGAGATGAGGATATGGACCGATTTTGGTTTGTTTTAGATTCCATATGGACTACGCAAAATGTGACAAACAATACTATGAAGAGGGCATAGCTGTCCCTGACATTCGAAGAAAGAGCTTTGGACTGGTATATGCGATACATATCTCAGAATGGGAATGCATCCATTCAAGATATTAAGGATGCTTTGAAACAATAGTTCCGAAAGCCAAAATATTACTCTCAGTTAGTAGCAGAGGTGAAGGACTTCAAGCAAGGAGCATCTGAATCTGTATGGGAGGCTGATCAGCGAGTGAAGAGAGCAATCAGGGAAAGAGGATTTGAGTATGATGATAGACAACATACAGAATGGTTCGTCGCTATGTTGTTTCCCCACCCGCACACACCAATGAGTCGCTAAACCTTCGAGTCACAGGAAAAAGCTATGGAAGTCGCTATGAAACTAGAAGTTGCGCCTAGAGAAGATACTTCGTTAGGAGTAGAGAAAATTCAGGAGCAGCTCGGAGCTATGCACATGGTAATTCAGAATCTACGAAAGGAACGCGGAAAAGGAGCCAACACAAATCTGTGGTGCATACGATGTCGGGCATCTGGCCATACGAACGATCAGTGCCCTCTATTGACAGATTACATGTAGGTAGGAGGACCTAGTCTGGTTCGTCCAGGAGCAAATGGAGAACCCAACCTAGTACATCCAGGCTCAAGCGGGTCTACATTATGGTGCGATGATTGCTACATCGCAGGGCTACACGATACGAACCATTGTCCCCGGCTAGGAGCGTATGTCCCAGAATTGAAGCAACAGTGGTGCAGGTTCTGCCAGTCGGTAGGACACAATGAGAAGAAATGTCAAAATTTTGATCTAATGATAGATCGAGGAAACTTGTATAGGGTAAAGTCATACCCTGCATCACCTAGATCTCCCGCGAGATTTGGTGGCTCTCCAGCAAGGGGCAGGGGAGGTCGAGGGGGAAGCGCAGGTCGAGGACGCGGGTAGCTAATCTGTTATAACTGCGGGGAAGTAGGACACTTTGCAAGGGACTACCCAAATCCTACAAGGAAATCTTGCAAATATTGTATACAGCTAGACCATGCGATCGAAGATTCCCAATTCTAATAGCAAAAATGTAGGAAAAGTAGCCCACGCCCACGCAGAATGTGCAGAGAGTTAAAGTTGAGCTAAGGAACATGGACCCAAGTGTGAAATTCATAACACACGGTGGGATGGTCACCCAGGAACCAAAGGAAGAAGTTTCCAGGGATCCTCTGACCTGTCAAGAAGGATTGAACATGAAAAAGGGACAAGAAACAAAGGCCGTAGCCGGCCAGGACGTCACTCAAGAAGAGGCAGCTACTGTGTAGGTACCAACACACCCCAAGAAAGATGAGGGGGTCGATCCCTTTCTACAGGAATGTATGAAGCTACTACATAACCCAAAGGCTGTAGAGAACCTTCAGGCATTAATGAATAGCTGCGCAGCGCAGCCCGATCCAACCGCAAGGACCAAGGATGTACACAAAATATACAGGTATAAAAACCTCACCGGAAGAGAAATGCGGCTGACTGCGCAGAATGGTTACTACGAGATGGATCAGGTTATTTTGGATCTTGGATCAGATGTGAATGTGTTACCTAAAAAAACATGGCAACGAATGGGAGAACCTAAGTTGGAATGGTCCACCATCCAGCTGTCCATGGCGAATCAACAGAAGATCATCCCTCTGGGAAGTCTACCAAAAATCATGGTAGATATCGCAGGAGTAAAGGCCCAAGCTGACTTTGAGGTAATAGAAATCGTAGAAGATACGGGCCCCTACCCTACGCTCCTAGGATTGGACTGGGCTATAGATATGGGGGGTGTTATCAATCTCAAAAAGCGCAGCATGGTGTTTGAATATAATGGCACACGAGTAATAGTACCATTGGATCCCGCAGAAGGCACATGGTATACAGAGCCAACACGAGATGAGGAGGAAGTGGATCACATTTACAAGTTGACTACAGAGGACAAAGATTGGATTAACCCCACAGCGGAAGGAGTACTCTGCTAGGAAAAAGACAGTGAATGCTTTTCTGACTCTAATGGGGAACTAGAAAATTGGCAAGGTCGGTTGCATGAGGTTTCGGTGCTGTGATGTCTTCGGGTCACAAGGAACATCCGCTACATCTCCTCCGAGGTAAGAGACCTAACCCACTTTGGGGATTCAAGTAACACTAAGGAATTTTTACGCACATTCAAAGCAGAAGTTCTGAAGGGGTGCAAGCTATTGGCCCTTAAGCTAGCCCTGCACAGAACACCTATGTGCTGGTGGGATACACATGGGAAGGTATTCCACGATTGGGAGGAATGTTAGGATAAGATGATCCTGTGATTTGACGCTCCAGCTAGGAGACAGATCCAAAAATTCCTTGGGTTAGAAGACCCACGCCAATATCTACTCGCATGGGAAGCACAATGGTGTGACAGAACCCCAAAAGAATGGGTCCACCTATTTATCCATGCCCTAGTACTGCATCCAACTGCATGGTATTTATATGCGGAGCTACATCAGCACACTCACCATTGGGAGACTTTGCGAGATGAGTTTCTGTGAACATTTAGGGTGGTGGATGGCATAGTAGTGCTCGACATAGCTCTGCAGAACAATGATGCCTTGACTCGGGGTCTACCATGCCTATACATCACATCTGAATCAAGGGGAATGTAGCTACCACACATGGTTGAATACTACAGCCTCAGCCCATCGAAAGGAAAGGATAATCCCCGAACTATCCCAACCGCAACACTAGATGAGATGCACATAGTTGCCAAGTTGTTTAGGCTGCACCTGAATCACATTACAACACACCCTACTTCGGCTATAATTTGGGATGCGCAAGCAGCATGGATGCTTCATCTGAGGTCGGTAGATCCGTGGGAAGGCCATAGGATGCAAACGATGACAGTCAAAACACTGAACTTTGGTAAAAAGGGAATATTACCATTATGGAACACAAGTGGCTGGCAATTAATGCGGAAATTTATTGTGAGTTTTTACCATTTTCTTGATGGTAAGTTCCAAGCGAGATTCACCCTACTGTTGGACAGCCACGGGCACTATAAGGGAAAAAGGATAACTCTGCTCAAGGTTGCATATCATCTCTGTAATCTACATGTATTATTTTGTTGTTTGATTTTCTGGACCTTTAGTGTTTTGTTCATACCCAATCAACTCACTTCCATTTCCTGTGAGTCTCCAAATCTAAGATCCCCTCCTTATGTTAACATGGCATCCCCTAACCCCGTGGACGCTTCCGTGCTTACCAGTCCAGAGCCTGCAGATGTTATGTTGAGGGGGTCTGGGGACACTGAAATTGATAAGCTAATTGCCTTCTGGCTCCCTGAAGGGAAAATTGACTTCGAAACCTGCGCAGATTGGCGTCAAAGCTATATGATGCCATTTAACGCCCCTTCCAACCTTGGGATGGTCACAGGTTCTAGCTGGAAAGGCTTGGAAGCAACCATGAAAGATGGTACGCAACTACCATAGATCACTGTGAGAGCTGACACGGTCGAGTCACAGCCAACCCTGTGAATGAAAGGGATGACTAACAAGGATACTACATACCCCGGGTACGAAGCGGCATAGGGAGCTAGGAAAAGGGCCCCAAAAAAATCAGCATGCCCAACGCCCGGACTATGACACAACGATCACGCTAACTAATGGTGATCTCAAGCAAATCACGAACGCACTTACTCTGGCTACAGAGGATCAATGGGCAGCCATAGAAGCCTGAAAAAAGGTTGCAATTGACGCCATGCGGGTTGAGTTTCGAGACTTCCGGCCAAAGGTGGATACGCTGTGCCCTCCCAGTAGTACCGGGCTAACTGCAAACAAAAGCCGTGCTTATTTGTTACCTAGTGCTGTCCTGGTCGATGCCCACCTTTCAACGGCTATGGGACTACAATTGGACTTGGCGCAGCTGCCTCGCGATGGGTTACAGGGTTTACACACCCCCGTGCTTCAAGAGATCCATCATCGCGACTGGACCGCACAGCAACAGCTTGATGTGGCCACACTGATAATCGCACAACAGCCCGAAGAGGTCTCCCTTTCTATCTCACAGATGGTGCAGCTCGAAACGGTGGTCCACCAGCTCGGCACAGAGGTCCTAAATGATCTCCCGGCTTCAAATCCGCTCTGGGCTACCATAGAAGGCTTGGTTGTAGCACTAAAGGTGTCATGAACCAAAATACAGACCCTCAAGACCCAAATGGACTGAAAACTCACTGCATTATAGGCCCAAGTACAACTTGCCACACCTCCGGAGGTACGAGCACAGTGGGTTGCGCTAGTAACAGAAGCTATGGACATCATTACGGGACAGCTTACTCTGGGTACTCAATCGCTCGAGGTAGCCATGCAGCTCTAGACAGTGGTCCAGTTCAACCCGGTTCTTCAGAATGTCAAGCAAGACTTATGACAAAAGGAAGCCGCTTTCGATCAGATCGAAGCTACCTTACCCTCCCTAATCCCTGCGCAGCGTCTGGCACTCTTAAAGACTAGCAACGCACTCCGAGACACGATTACAGATCTCCAAAGAATGAGGCATGCCATCACAAAGCACTTGAAGCCATGGGGCGACGCCGCCTACCAGCTATCATGGGATGCCAATGACGCAATTGAGCGACTCAACCAAATATTAGAGCGAGTTACCACAACTACGGAAGGACCAACCTCCCAGAAGCTAAATCGCGCAGAGTGCTGCCACTCAGATTCAAGAAGTATTGCCTCCACTCATCATAGCCATCAATGCCCTATGTGCGCAAATAGAAACCGCACCACCACAGTGACTCGGGATGAGTCACAAGATTGTGTTGGGGGACTGTTGGAACAGGGTATCCTACGAGCTGCGAAACTGGTTCGATTTTGTATTTTTTTTATTATATTTAGTCTAGCGTAGGGGTTTTTGGGTGGGTCAAAGCCCCGAAAATATTGTAATGGGTTAAAGGGTAGGCCTAGAGTCCGCAAACCACGATTTTTAGACCATAGGAAAGATTAGGCTAGATTGTTATAAATAGAGGGACATTTTGAATTGTAAGAGGAGATAAGAAGATGAGATCTTGATGCAAATTTTGGATTAGTAGATTTTTTTGAGTTTTTGGGGAAAGGACTCCTACTAGCTGTGTGTGCAAAGATCCCAAGTCCTGCTGTGTGCGGACCCTGCTGCTGTGTGCGCATGTCGGGTTTGGGTATTGTAAGAAAGAACTGATGGATTGATGAATAAGAAAGGTTGTTGAGTAACTGAATCTGTATGTATTGTTTATGTGAACATGTGTTAGTTTTTGTATTATGCATATTCTGAGTTGAGATGCGAAGGTACTGTGTACATGTTTCTACTATATTTGGATTTGTTCTGTTATGTTTTATGCAATGTTGCACTACTGTCTTAGAAGTATATAATTTTTTGAGCACCATAAGCATAGTTGACCTTGCGCACGTGGATGCGAAGGAGACTTATAGATCTAGTTCTAACATAGGTGATATGGTCATTATAAAGGCAGATGCAGCACTTCTTGGCTTACCTATCCTCCCTTAGGGTGCGGAAACCTGGTTCCAGCACCCACCCATACTACTTCGGGTGAGACTTTGACCTGCGCAAGCAGGTCACTGTAGAAAGGGCCAGTAGTATAGGGGTTTGTTGGAAAAACTTAACCTCCGAACCTTGGTCAGGACCCCTCAAGCCAACACAGTCAAAATAAAGATAAAATGAAAAGAAATTTTGCTGATTTTTTACTGCTAAAAGATAATTTTATAGCAGTAAAACAGTAAAACTGATGGTCAAAGAGTATCAGCGTTAAAGAGCATCAAGTTAAAGAGTATCAGTAGGAAAGAGTATCAGTGAAGGCAATTTAAATGCATGAAAATATCTAACAACCAACAAGCATGACACATAGGCAGCCAAAAGCTCCTTGTTAACAAAACAGTTCTATTTATTTTGGATAAAAGAGGACAGCTTGCTAGTTTGTTAAACAACTGTCCCTTTTCTTATGTAATGATATTTTCTTTTTCCTAAAGTTATTCCTATAACTCTCTAAGATATTTGTAATGCTTTTTATATAAATACTTCAATTTCAGAAGTATTCAGTGTGGAATAAAATTGTTGGATTTACTATAGACATTTTTGTTGAACATTGGAGGCTATTATGTGTTTGAATTCGAAGTAGAAGACTAGACAAGTTGATTGGCATCATAATTCAAGATCCCTATGATAAGATGATGAGTGAATTATTTCCTACCTGTCACTATTTCCTTTTCTAAGTTTCATGCATTCATTTTATGTTTGTTCTGTCTGAATGTGTAACTAGGAGTATTACTACAGGATTAGTTAAGTGCTCCCTGTCTTTAACTAGTTTCCATTTTAATGTTTTCTTCTGATTTCCAGTGCAAGGAACCCTTAATTGCTCCTTCTCCCATTTTACCTCTGCCTTCTACTTCCATTTTCCAGATCAAAGGATCCTTAAGTGCCCTTTATCCCGATCATACCACCTCACAAAAAATAACTTTCCCAAATCTCTGAAGGTTATCTATCTTGCCCTGAATATATTTGTACCTTTTTGGCCTTTATTTCTAGTGTTGATAGCTTTATTTAGACCCCATAGCCCAATGGACAAGTATATTTCTCTCTATCTTACCTCCAAGTGATTTTTTCCCACCAAATCCAACAAAACAAAACCAAATCTACACTTTAATAACTAGCCTAATATTCAAATTAAAATAAAGTTAAACTTTAAAGAGAGAGCCCTCTCTGAACCCTAGGAAGGCTAGATCCTAGAGTTTGAAGTAGGGTTGTGGTTACCTCTAGAGTTCTTTGACTTAAATCCAAAATCCCACAACTTAATAATTTACTAGAGTGGTAACAGGTTATACTTTAAGAGTTAGAGAACTTGTTATTGATTCTTTATGTGATATGCCACTGCTTGAAACTTAGAATTTTCTCTTAAAGATGAGGTGATGGACGACAGATGATATCTATAAAGTTCCATAAATGGTGTCATTTTTGCTACAGTGTGGAAGGAAGTGTTATACCACCATTCAAGCAGAGGTAACCAATTGACCTATTGTGTTTTTTTATCAGATACAAATAAATTAAGATATCCGTCCAAACGTTTGTTCACTATATAAATTTTCCAATCGGATTAAGGATGATAAGTTTAGATATGATCTATTTGAGTACCCCCCCAAAAAAAATTTCCATCCAAAATTTTCTAGTGAAAATGGGATCTCTATCGCTTACAATAAACTTTGGGTTTCCATGTAGCTTTTGAATTGTTTCCATAAATGCAGTAGCAATTGTACTCTCTTTAAATGGATGAGATAATGCAAAAATGTGTGCATACTTGGTATGTATAACAACTACCACCATGATGACACTCTTTCCTCCGGACTTAGGTAAACCTATGATAAAATACATTGAAACATCCTCCCAACGTTGACTTGGAATGGATAAAGGTTGTCGCAAACCTGGGGTCTTGTCTCAACTTTATTTTGTTGGAAAACCAAACATTCTTCCACAAAATTTTGAATATTAGATTTAAGGCCATACCAAAAAAAATATTTCTTCACCCTGTGGTAAGTTTTTAAAAAACCCAAGTTTCCTCCTAAGTGAGAGGTGTGCAATTCCAAAAGAATATTTTGTCTTAGTTGGGAATTATTACAAAGATATAGGCAATCTTTGTACCATAAGGAATCATTTTTCCAACTAAATGTATCAGTTGTACTAGGATTTTCCTGCAAATTTTGAATGAGTTTCCATACTTCTTCATCATTCTTACATTCCTCCCTTGCTTCGATTATTTAATTTGGTTGGATAATAGAAATGGCACAAAGCAATTCTTCCACATCTTCATACTTTCTTGAGAGTGCATCTACAACAACATTTAGCTTCCCTTTTTTGTAGGTGATTTCAAATTCATAACTCAACATATTTGTGACCCATTTTTGCTGCTCTTGTGAAGATAGTATTTGTTCCAAAAATTATTTAAGACTATCATGATCAGCTTTTACCTTGAAGTGTCTTCCCATTAGGTAAGTTCACCATTTCTTTAGTGTGTGTAGTATTTCCAACATTTCCTTCTCATAAATAGCTTTCTGTAAATACTTTCCTTTGATTGGACGAATTTCAAAAGAAATGGGTCTTCCTTCTTGCTTTAAAACAACACCAATTCCATTTCCTGAGGCATCACACTCCACAATAAATATTTTTTTGAAGTTTGGCATAGCTAAGACCAACGCTTGGCACATTGCCTCTTTAAGATGTTCAAAGGCCTTAGTTTCTTCAGAAGTCCATAAAAATGCATATTTCTTCAATAATGTTGTTAGAGGTGCTGTTATTCTCCCATAATTATTAACAAACTTGTGATAATACCCTATTAACCCGATAAATCCTCACAACTGCTATATGATTCTGGGGACTGTCCATTCCTTAATGGCTTTAATTTTTTTAGGGTCTACCTTAACACCCTCCTGAGATACAATATGACCCAGATTTTCCACCTCTTGTACTCCAAAGAAACATTTGGAGGTTTTTGAATATAATTATTTCTCCTCCAATAGTTTGAGAAATTTTTCAACATGTTGAACATGATCCTTCCAAGTCCTGCTGTAGATTAGTATATCATCAAAAAATACCTACAGAAATTTTCTAAGGAATGGTTTGAAAATGAAATTCATCAACCCTTGAAATGTAGAAGGTGCATTGGTAAGGCCAAAAGGCATGAAAAAAAATTCATAATGAACCTCATGAGTTCAAAATGTTTTTATTAGAATGTCTTCAGTCTTCATTCCAATTTGATGACATCCTGAACAAAGATCCAACTTGGTGAAATAAATTGCTCCATGTAATTCATCCAATAATTCATCAATCACGGGAATGTGAAATTTATCTTTAATAGTGAGCTTATTGAGCTCCTTGTAATCTGGAAACATGCGCCATGATCCATCCTTCTTGTGCACCAATACTACTAGAGCCAAGAAAGTACTTTGACTAGGTTGAATTATACTTGCCTCTAGCATTTCTGAAATCATATGTTCAATTTCTCTCTTTTGGACATAAGGATATTTGTAAGGCACGATGTTTGGAGGAACACTTCCTGGAATCAAATGAATAGCATGATCATGATCACGACTAGGTGGGAGTCATTTGGGAGTTTCAAACACTTTGGAATGATTGTCCAAGACTTTTTGGAGATCTAGAGAAATATATGGTTTTGATGTTGGAATTTCTAGTGAGCATAATTGTGAAATAACGCCTCCTTTTATTTTCTTCGGAAGCTTTGTCATGACATTAGAGCTTATTATCTTTCCTAACTTCCCTGCAATACCCCGTAATTCAACTTCCTTTCCTTCCGAAAAAAAATTCAAGAAAAGTTCTTGAAAATTAAAAGCTACCGTCCCAAAAGATTGTAACCATTGTACTCCTAGTACAACATCAACACAACCCATTGGAATGGAAGGATTTGGACTATTCAATACACATTCTCCCATGGTTAGCTTGATATTATGGCACTTTCCAGAGAAATTTATAGTTCCTCCAATTTCCACCATCACTTGACATTCTGGCGCTAGGTATAGGAAGAAATTAAATTCCTTGACTACCTTACAATGAATAAAATTATGGGCACTACCCAAATCAATAATAACTATTACATTTTTCTTCTTGATATGTCCTTCTATCTTGAGATTTTGAGATGGTAATTCTTGCCAATGCATTACAAGATATGTTCGATGTCTTCTTCCTTTAGATTTGGTTCTTTTTGTATATCCTCTTATTTTGAGGTTTATTGTTCCTTTTCTTCCTCCTCTTCACAATATATGTAAAATAATTTATTCTCATCACACTTATGACCTTTAGTGTATTTTCTTTCACAACTATAGCAAATCCCTTTTTCTCTTTTTTCTTCCAATTTTTGTGGTGTTAACATTTTAGGTTGTGGAAGTCTAGGAGTAGCAACACTTCCATATTTATAGTTGTGAGTGTTAGGCTTCCTTGTCGCCATAATTTCGCTTTCAATTTTTCTTTCCAACCTGAATTCCTTCTCCAATGTATCATGTTTCCAAAGGTGAACCTCATGTTGGATGTTATCCTTTAGAGTCCCAATGAAGACATGAATCCTATGTTCCTCTGGAATGTTATTTACCCTTATATTCAATTTTTGGAAGTCCTAAATGTGCTCCATCATTGAACCCTTTTTTTTGAGATTTATCAATTGGCTAAAGAAGGTGTTGCTCTTTGTATCCTCATAATGTGCTATCATTTCCTTCGTAAAAATTGGCCAAGTGACCAGTGGTTTATGATAACAAAGCCATCGATACCATACAAAATTATTTTGTCCTAAATATAAATTTTCAATGTGTACCTTTGGTGTGTTTTGCATATTATGGAGCTCAAAGTATTGCTCTATTTGTAGTATCCAAGTTATCAGATCCTTGCCATCAAAATTCCTCAAATCTATCTTTGTAATATGGTGGGTCTGAAATCAAACATTAGAGTCTATGAATTCATGATTAAAATTTCTTTTGTTCTCATCATGAGTTTCCTCTACTACCTTTTCACGATTAGGAAGATTTTCTTGTAGCAACTTTGCCAAACCTTCCTTCAAAACTTCCATGTCCGTCTTCAAATATTCCATGTTTCCTTCTATACCATTGATCTTAGCTTCCATGCCATCCATATTTCCATAAATCTTAGCTTCCACGCCATCCATCTTAGATTCCATTCCATTCTTCAAACCATCCATCTTAGCTTCCATGCCTTTCTTCAAACCTTCCATCTTAGATTCCATGCCTTTCTTCAATCCATCTTAGCTTCCATTTCATTTTTTGTTACTCCTTGCGAAAGTGAAATTTGCTGCACTTGGTCTTGTAATTTTGATATATCATGTTGCACTTATTCCTCTTCATGAGTCATAGTAGAGCCTTCTGAGGGCTTAATGGGTGTTGAATTTTTTTAGGGGGCATTTTAGAACACAATATTGATATCTATGTTTCAATATGCCCTTGGAATCACTTCAAACTAATTTTTCAAACTAGACTTATGCAATTTTCTTGCTTTTGAGGAGCTCGACATTGAAATTGATTTATCTATTTAATTTCAGATCCCCAATATTTTATCTATGTAATTTCAGATCCCTTTAGTACCCCTTTGAATCTTCTTTCCAATGCCACAAATTTTACTTGATTTGGGTTCTTCAAGTCAAATATATGCCCAATCTCCCACAATTTCCTAATTATGGACTGGTTCAGTAAAGTGAACTTGTACAACATGCCACTTGTTACTGTTTCCTCCTTCAGCTCTGAAATCGATATAAATGAAACTACAGTCTATGTAATTTTGACCACTTTTTATATAGTTCCAATCCAATTCTCAGAGAGAGATTTATGACGATTTTCCCAAGGTCACCTCTTTGAGATGAAATTCAGGAGCCTGCAAAAACCTTAACTTCCACATGTTATCACTATATAAAAAAAAAAATCTCTGAAACTTGGTTAGTTATATTTTTTCTTAAGTCCTAGTGTTAGATAGGGTTAGAGTCATTTTAGTATTTCTCAAGGTCTAGATCATGGTTAAAGGTATCATATCATCATTAAACATTGTTTATTAACCTCACTCCACTCTTCACAAGTCTCATGCCACGTTTTAAAACTCATTTGTAAAGTTTGTTTTGAAATTTGGTCGAATAAGCCTAGAAACCACGTTTTTGTAGCATGCTTAGTGTAAAAAGTCCATTTTGCACTACGAAAACGTTGGTGAATTCGTAGCGCAAAAACCATAATTTTCACACCATGCACTATGAAATCAGGGGTTCACATATTTTGTTTCTGAGCTATCACATATGTCAAATACAGTTAAATATGTCATCATTAGGCGTCCTTAACGAGTTGTCTCCACGCATGCAACCATTCTTTGTCATCATTAGAGGTCATTTGTCATAATTTAGAGGTCATTTATTATTGGTCCTTTCAAATTTCAAACAGTTGGCCATTCTCATTTGTCTCATGCAAGAAAACATTGCATGCATTCTTAAGTGTTGAGAGAAAGAAATTCGTGGTGAGATTTCTAGTTATCAAGCGAGGCTGTATTCATTTCAAGCAAGGCAGAACTATTTCAAAATTCAGTTTATATTATCTATTACTGTGAAACCTGAAATCTTATCAAGAAAGGCTGTTAAAATTTTCAAGTGAGGCAGAAAAAAATGATCTTCAAGCGAGGTAGAGTTCTTATCAAGCGAGGTTGAATTTGTCTCCTGAATGCAATAGTCTATTCAACAGGAGACTCAGATTAAGTGATTTACTGAAGGCACGGAGTTTTTAGAAGGGTTTTTGTAGATTTCTGAAGATACAAGATTAAAGAGGAATATGGCTAAGGAGAGAAGAAGCCATAGGTCTGGCCATTGCTTAAGGACTGCACCCAATGGTGTTGAAGCCCTTACAAAGGATAAGTCTGTCAAAGCAGCTTTTAAGAAGGTTGGATGTTGGAGGTTTTGTGAAAAACTTCAAGGAGGGCACACTCAAGTTACTAAGGAGTTTGCCATAAATTTCACAGGGTCAAATTCAAAGATTGGATTCCTAAATGTACCAATTTCCCCTAAATTAATATTAGTTGTAACAGAGATCCCAAGAGGTGAAGACAGGTGGTTTAAAAATTTCAAATTTGATTTGACACCATGCAAGATATTTTTGAAACCAGAATTCTCAAAAGTTGATTTGAACAAGGTTGTGCCAAGGAGTTAAGTCAGAGACACATTTGCCAATTTGCTATACAATATTCAGAGATACTTCACTTGCGAGGGTAGATATCATAAGGTATACACCTACCATTTAAACTCTTGCTTCATTTCACAAGGATGATATCATTGGATTTACCTTTTTATCTCTTTAGAAGCTTGGCTAAGATGTCTGATAAGGTACAGATGAAAGTTGAATCATGTGAAACCTCTTTATTCCACCATGGCTTAGTCAAATTGATAATATTACATGAGCTACAAAAGGCAAATAGAGATTGGGAAGAATTCATCTTTTTTAGTGGAATTGGGGTAGAAGGAACTACTGCCATCCCACAATATAAAACTCCATAAAAGACTACTGGTCCTGTAGAAACAAAGTATTAGAGATTTTTTAAAATTAAACCCAAGAAAAGTGTGAAAGAACCAATGACATCATTGAATATCCAGAAGACTCCTAAGTCTATACATAAGAAGAAAACCCTGGTTGAAGAAACAGCTTTAAAACAGTCAAGTAGCAAAGAAAATCCAAAGAAGTTGACTAAAAGTCAGAAAATAAAAGAAAAGGGTAAGGCTGTAGTTGCAGAGCAGAAAAGAGGAAATCTGGATGACATGCTTCAGGCTATTGACATAGAGGAATCTCCCTTAGTGCAAGCAAAATTCATCAAATTAGATATAGGGGCCAGCAAATTGAAAAGGTTGAAGACATCTAAAAAGTTAGAATTTGAAGAAGAGGTGGCAGAGTTTATTTTTAAACCTAGAACACCCTCAACAAGGCAATCTAAGAAGCTGGAACAGTTAGATTTGGTGATATAACAAACAGAGGAAGAAACTGCTACTGTTTTTGGAGAAACTACAAATACATCATCTGCAATGCCTAAAGAAGATAGAAACATGGGTTTTAAGGTTCAAAAGGAAAAAAGCAGATATGAAGAGGTAAAGAATAAACTCAGGCTTGCAAATAATGAAATCAAGAAATTGAATAAAAGAGAAAGAATATATACTGAAGAGAAGGTCAAGTTTGAAAGGATGAAAGGGTTGTGGGAGCTTGAGAGAAATCTAAATCTTGAACTGATTGACAGTCAAGCTCAATTTTTCATTTGGACATTACCCGCAATCAAGGAAGCCAAGTTCATCAGGATGGTTAACACAAAATTGAGGGCTAATAACAGAAGGCTCAAGAGGAGAATTTAATATTTAGAGATACAGTTAAATCAGTTTGGAGATGAACTACAGCCTAAGCAATAAGTTTCATTTCTGAAATAAACTTTGAAAGGTTATGTAGTAATGCTCTCATTTTTGAAACTGCTCAGATTTAATGGTATTGGTTATAAGAATGGATCTACCACTTGAAGACTAAGTTTTAAAGGCTTCCAACTTGAAATTTTGAGAAAAAATATGAGAAAGATGAAGACTCAACAGTTTTGTAGCGCGCTACAAAACTACTGAAGCAAACTCAGCAATTTTGTAGCGCGGTAAGAAACTGCTGTAGAATGCAGTTTTATAAATTTTTGCAAATTTCAAAGGAGAAATGGTTCAGTTTTGGAAGCTTTGATGCTGATGGGAGGTGTATATTGAATATTAATGAATATTCAAAGGGTTTTGGCACGTTAAATTGGAGTTTAAAATAGGTTTTCCAAAAGAAAGTTCTGCGCTATGAAAACACAGATAGTTTCATAGCGCAGCACTATGGTAGTATCCACATCATTTTTGAAAGGTGACATGTACATATATGGAATTTTAGAGCTTTATGATGATACCAAGAAATTGGGCACGTGTTTTGAGTTCCATTTATGCAGCAAAAGTTTCAAATTGGCATTTATGATGCACTCAAGCTACTATATAGGAAACACTATCCTATTTTATAGGGACAGATAAGGAAGAGATAAAGGAAATCTAATAGCAGGAGGATAGACATGATCATGGTCGAAGACTAGAAGATGCAGCTGTCAAGTGTTGTTTTAAATATTTAGATTAGGTTGTTTTGTTGTAATAAATGATGTTTTAGTCCTAATTGTATTAGGATTCTAAACAGACAGTTCAACTGTCAGTTGTAAATGCAGTTTGTTTTATGATAAGTATTAGGTGTAAAAATTTAAATTCTCCTCAAAGGATGGGAGAGAATCCTAAGATGTAATGAATACTCTATAAAAGGGAGGAAATCGAATAGCATAGGTTTGGAATTTTGCTGGAACAAGTGTACTGTTTGGTGTTACCTGTAACTCTATTTTTATCTTAATACAGTGGTATCAGTTTGTTACTTAGGATTCAGAAAAGGCTATGGATGAGTGATGTGTTATTGTTTCTCCTTTATCTTTTACTTGTAGTGGCATGAGTGTATGTTACTTATAACTCACTGTGAAGGTGCTCTAACTTCCTTCATATATTCATGGACTGTGTGACCTATTGTTTCATTGTTTTACTGATGCATCTAAGCCTTAATATGCCCTGACTTCCATATGAATTTGATTTCCATGTTTAGTAAAAACACAAAGTGACCCCATAAGCCCAATGGATGTTTTTTTATTGTAATACAACCAATTACTAAATTTAATCCATTTACTCACAAAGTTAGCTATCTGACTTTTATTTGAAAACCATAAAAACTTTGAGAGAGCCCTCTCAGGCCGAGGAGGCTAAGTCTCAGCTAAAAGCTTGGTTTGAAATAGTTACTCACGGTCTCCTTGATTAGCAGCCTATCAGGGCCTGATTTTGAGATAACACCATAGATCATATCTCCGCAAATATTGCGAACAAATATCTGAAAATGTTTCACGACATTCCTCTAGATTGTGGTGCAAATAGGTTTTTTTTAGCTTATGAAACTTCATATAAAAAATTTATAACTAAAATTCCATGATGACCTGTTTGAAGCAGCGAAACCCTAGAATCCAAAACTCTGATACCAAATTTTATGAAACCAGCTCACAAAATAGAAGAAAAGAGAGATCAACAACTCATAAATCAGTCGCTTTGTGGGGGGGGCCTCCTTTACATTACATAAATGAACAATTCTTAGATGATACAAATGAAAAAATCTCCTTTCTATATATAGGAGCATGGGGTCGCAATATAATCCTAGGTGACCTAAAAATAATAATGTAAGGGCAAAAACATAATAATAATGGGCTATTATTGGGCACAATAATAACAATATGGGGCCTACAGGGGTACAAAAATAACAATAATCAGGCTACACTAACAACAATAAGGGAATGCATTAGTAAAAGAGGGCCCTAACAGAATTGATAAGAGCAGACCTACTAGTTAGAAGTCAATGGATGCCTTCTTAACCAGCATGAACGAAGAACCAAATAGCTGATGTGAGATTGAATATAACTTGATAGACCAAGTATGGCCAACTGAAAATGAGTTAAGAGACCCCACAAAATGGGTGTTGTCTCATTTGGTCTTGACCCATGTTCGATCTATGCTTCGCACCAACAAAACCCTTGATCGTTGGCCCTTTCAGCAATGACCTGCAAGCATATCATAGTCTCACCCAATGTGACTATGGGTGGTTGCAGAACCAAGATTTTTGTAGCCTTGAGGGACTATGTGATGTGGCTAATATAATGTGCTACTATTATCCCTTAACGTGCATAAACTTACTTCAGTGTATTAAACCCTTCACTTAATTCACCACATTCAACAGAACATATAAACAATATCATAAATTTCATTTTTATAATGCACACTATAATAGTTACTTCGCAACAACTGATAGTAATAAAATGGACAAGAAAACATAAGAACACAAAATATCTTCACAAAAATTCTTCTTTTCTATTATGATGGATCTTTTAAGTGCATTCAGCTCTCTAACCTACACACACAGCTGCAGTTGGTCTATGCACTAAGTTGTAGACTCTTCTAAGGTCTCTGCGCACTCAACTGCAGAGCCTTTCCTTTGCTACAAAAGAGAGATACAAGCTAGATCGTGACCATAGAACTTACAATTATTATTCACCTATTACTTTATTCTAACATTACATCACTTTATATAACATTACATCATTACAAAACCATGGTCCAAATACCATGGGCTAAGAAAAATATAACAAAATCTAACCCAAGCTCATTACAAAAGGAGGGGCTTGGACCCACCCCGAAGCCCCTAGGATATCGTGCAGTATATCCAAAATTTTGTGTTGTATGGTATCCTTCGTGCTCTGCTCCTCAAAATGCAGAGATTTAGCCAAAATATAGGACAAGTTGGGTTGTGCCCAACAAGCCCCCAACACCCACATGTGACTCATCCCAAATCACTCAGTTGCTTTGCCTTTGATATTTGTTGCTATGATGTTGTAGGCGGTGTTGAAATTCTGCATCACCTTTGCGACCTTCTTCTCTTGACTGCACCCTTCTTCCAAAATGACCTCTATGATTAGTCTCGTAGTCTTCTTCAGTGCTGCCTCCTACTATTGGTGAAGCTCTAGGAGTTTCCCATCCACCTGTTGCGATAGCTAGAGAGCCTGATCCTACCATGGTTGAGTTCTCTCCATCAAAATTTTCTCTTCCTTCCTAAGTTATTCAATCTACTTCTGAAGAGCCTTACCTTCACTAATCCTTGCAAGCTTCTGTGAAACTTGCTGTTGGCGAGAAGTCAGGCCTCGCGGACAAGACCCAGGTTCAAGAGTTGTGGCCAACAAAGGGGTCCGGTGTAGTCTAGGAACACGCCGACATTTTCACCCTGCTCTGGAGAGTAGTGCATCTCACCCAAGGCAATGCAGAAGGGGATGAGATCAATGGCAAGGAAAAAACCCGCAACTAATGAAGGATAGCGCATCCATTACATATACAGAGTTATATACGCAAGATTACTTAATAAGCATTCAGACATTTGCAAATAAAATTTTAAACCAGCATAAACACATTACAAGCACATAGACATCTTATTGAGACAACAACCTTCCATTATATTAATCTCTTGGTAGAACACATGATTACATGGCATTCTCACTGATAGCTTACAAATCTAAAACAGATGGATTTCGGAACAGAAAGGTAGAATAGAGAAGATAGAGAGCCATAGGAACGACATGCATGATTCCTCTGTAGCTGCTCTATGCGTCTTTCCCTGTCTCGAGCCTCGCAACCCCTTCAGCATCCCTCCTTGTTTCAGCCGGGTGACTGTTATTTATTCACCCGCTTGTGCGACTATCAGTTCCTCTGTGGCTCTACTTCGGCTTCTCCCGGCTTCTCTCCTGTTATCTACGTGTTCTACTTTCTATCTTCTGCTGTGTGTTTCCCTCATCTGCACTTGTCCCTGTTCTATCTCCAGCTATCGCATGCTTCCGCGCCACCTTGATAGCTCCGCGACTCCTGGTAGTTGCGGCGCGGTCGCGGTCGCCATGTGTATTCATTCCGCAACTCAAAAAGGGTCAAAAATTCAAAATTTCTTAGCCAAGATTTCAAAACTAAACAAAAACAAGGGCCCCAACAGGCCCCGACCACAATTCCTCGACTCGTCCCCGAGTCAATCACAAATAACCGTCTCTACTTCCATTGCCCCGCTAGCTCCCGTGCTCTGTTCTGCTGTGCCCTCGCCCTGCGCCCTTTCCTGTTGTGCTCTGCCGTGCGGTTGTTCAAACAAGGGCCCCAACTTCGGGACCCTGCGGAGCGCCGTATCTCTAAACCTAGTGAAGGCTGCCACCACTTGCTGCCATTCTTGCATAAGCAAGTCGGCTTCTTCAAAGATCCGGGTGACGGCGGCCTCGTCTATAGTCATCGGGGCAGCCCCGAACAGCGTGGCAAGCTGGGCTTCTGCCTTGGCATCCAGCTGTTGGATGGAGTCAGCATTGGCGTGAATGGGCGGACGAATCTCCCGGATGACCTGTTTAGCCGCTGTCATGTCGGCCTCAATCTGTTGCATTTGAATTTCCAGCTCGTCCGCCTAGGCATAGAGCTGATCTAACCGTGCTGGGTCCACGGTCTCTTGAATGTCACGGGAAATTTGTTGCAGCTGGGCAGAGATAGGCTGCGTCTTGACAGTTAGAGCGAGTGAGCACTCCTGCATACTCCTCAGAAGGGCGGAAGCCGTGGCCGCAGTGGAATGGAGAGTTTCCTGCATACTAACTGCCTGAGTCTGCTTGGCAGTCACCTGTTCTGAATGGACAATCTGTGGGTCTGGAAGGGTAGGCCGTGCGGCTAACGCCGCTTGGAGTTCCTGGTTCTCCCTGCATAGATCAGTGAAAATAGCCCGGAGGTGGTGAGCCTGGATTGCTACATTTTCCTCCGCTATATTGGCAGGAAGTGGGGCATAATGAGCCCTTGTAGTGGGCCATAAGTCGGAGAACGCCTGAGCAGCAACGGTGACCTACTCATGTATGTAGGTTTTTTCCCTAGTCAGCTGATTGCGCTGTTCAGTAAGTGCCGTGATCTGATTAAGCTGCTCGGTACACCGCTGCTCCAGCTCTGTGTGAATCTGTTCAACCTTGAGGGCCGCCCACTGAATGAGGAGGTACAGCTGCGCTGTACTCCATGGTTCTGCATTGGTCGTGCTGGGTGTGCCCTGCTCCAGCACCCGCTCCTACGAAGGTTGGCCACTGGCCACTGATCGGTTTGAGGTCTCTGGAGGCTGGACCGACGTCTGCTGTTGCATCGAGGTGGCCATATCGAATTCTGGCCGGTCTTGCTGCGTGGTCTGGTCTGGGGGAGGGTCAACCGAATTAGCCCCACCATTTGTTAACCTGGTAGATATAGTAGAGGGAGGATCCTGGGGAGTGGCCACGGGGTCAACCGGCGGTACCACGGCTGCAGTACTGGAGGTGACCTCCACCCCGTGGTCACCTCCGAAAAGTTCTTGGATGAGAGGATCTGAGACAGTGGCCGATGAGTTGGATGGATTGGAGGAGGTGGCAGGTGGACGGCTGGTGGAGGGAGCGGTGGATGGGGTGAAAGGGGTATGAGGGAGGCGAATGTTGAGGAAATCTGACGGATCGATCAGAGGTTCCTCCGGAATCAACGCTCCTGGGAGTGTAGTGGCTGGTGGATCATCGTCGGTAAGATCCACCACGGGATCGGTGACAGCAATGCGGGCCCTCTTGGATGGAGGGGGGTCTGATGAATCGGGTTCTGGGCCCGTTTCGCCCATTGGTGTGATGATAGGGGTGGAAGAGGTGAACAGGTTGGTGGGAATGGGAGAAATGAGAGGGGTGGTATTGGAGGGAGCACGAGACCGACTGATCTGAAATTTAGCAAAGGAGGGAAATAAAGGAGCACCACTTGAAGCAACTTGGGTTACCATGTTAAGTCTTCGTACCTGGGCATTGAGGTGTTGTACAATGGGGACCAGCGATTCAGGCAGGTCCGGTGCAGTCTCAGCAGCATCCTGTGGAGGTTCCGCCGCAACCTGTGAGGACCTCGCTGCGCCGGTCGCGGCAGGCCACTATGCCGGCAGCATCCGCTCAAAGTTATAGCGGGTGATCCCGTCGCGGACGTGCTTGACAACCCCTGGCCACGCAGAGACCTCACGGTGAAAGATGTCATCATTAAAATGGAATCTGAGGGGTGCCATGTGGAAGGTGGTGTCTGACACGCAAGTTGGCTGGAGGAAGGTGTGCCTGTGGCTGACCCCAAACCACACCTGCTCACTATACTCATCCAACAGGTGCCTGGGCACCCGTTGCTGGTTGGTCACCACATCTGTCATCATCCCGTACCATGCCCGAAACGCCTCCGCGTTCACTTGTTTGGTGCTGGGGTCTGAAGACACCTGCCAGGGGGTGTATTTCATCGCGAGAGGCTGGCTCGCAGTGGTCTCCACCGGCATCCGGACGGGAGGAAGGTGCCATTTCCACATGGCGAAAGCTAAAATCAAGTAACCGTAAATAAAACTGGTGGTTCACTTGTAGTTCTCTTTGCAGGCCGCGAAGAGTTCTTTTAGCACAAAAGAGCACCAATTCAACCTGACGCCCTGGATACAGTGCTCCGCAATGGAGATTGTATCCAGTGTGCACTCTCCCTTCGTGTAGTGCCGCATCGTCTTGCTAGCGATAAGGTAGCAAGCGAACCGAATTTCTGGCTTATTGATCAAATCAATTTTGGCACCCTTGCCCCCCCGGCGAGTTCCATACTTGGTGTATAGGTCTGAGTCACCCGACTTCCAGGTGCGCTTGGAGGATGTTTGGCCGGCAGCGGAGATATCTGCACCATTTTGAGACATCCCTGTAAGCCGATGAATGTCTTCGGCATGAATTGGAATTTCCTCATTGAGCCACAGGGACCCGTTCTGTATCCGACTGAGGAGGAACCGAGTACATTGCAAGGCCGGTCCCGTAGTTCCGAAAACTAGAAGAGTCCTCAAATGCATCAAGGACGACTGTTGCATGCCCTTGAATTCTGGTCGCATCCAACTGTTGGAGTTGCTGCCTGGCGTATAATGATGCCCCATGTAGGTCTGCCAATGGAGGTGAGGGAATTCAGCTGGGTCGGACAGGTTGGCGTCCATACATGCTGCATTGTCATACTTGCCCACTAGCGACTCTACGCGGTGAATTCGGCTGTCCAACACTGGTTCGGGGACGGATAGGAGAGCCCGCGACATCTTGGTGCGGCGCTGGTAAACTTGGAGGATTCTTCTGGAGTTTCCTTCTGGGTGCGGTGCGCTTTGAGGCTGCAATTGCTCTGGAGTCGCTGCTACTTCCAAATTGAACTGGTCCATCATTCTCGTGCTGATAGCCTTCATGCAAGTTATGTCATCTACTGGCACGCGCGGAGTTGATGAGACTCCATAACGACAATTCATTCTTGCTATCTTTCTTGCCTGCGATAATCGTGCGATCAATCGCATGCCTGTGTGTAATCTGACAGTTGCTGACGGCGTCATGGGGAGATGGGCGGGCGCGACGACTGAGGGAACTGCGGGTGATGGCAAATGATTACGGTACGATTACTGTCTACTTATGGTAATTTATGACGCAGATCTGAGCGATCCTACGGACTGACAAAAGGACTGATGGAAATGACCTGGACTGACACTGGCACGGGGATGGATCCTACCCGAACGACACGCTGGACTGACGCTGTGACACACTGGACTGGTCCGCCCCGACCACAGTCGGTTGCGGTGGGGTACCCGCAACTGACCAGTTATTTGACAGACTGCCTATGAACGGAAAAGACTCCCTACGCTCATCCCGGTTGCGGGAGAGTTATTCGACTAAGCTACTCTATGGGTTCTCTCGGTTGCGAGAGTTATTGATGAAAAGTAAAAGGTACCTACTCCTGGTAGGTTTTTAGGCATGCGCCATTCACCCACCCAGGAAGAACTATACCATCCATCTATGCCAACCGAACGGCTCCGAAGTCGCGGATCTCGATGACAAAGTAGGGTCCCAACCAGTGCATCTGGAGCTTGCCTGGAAAATTCTGGAACCGGCTGTCATATAAGATAACTTTGCCACCAACTTGGAAGGCTTTGGTTTTGATGTGGCGGTCGTGCTACGCTTTCTGTCGGGCCTTCTGAACCTTTTGGTGGAATTCCGCCAGGAATCGGGCCTCATCCAGCTCGTGTAGTTCCTGGAGGCGTTACCGAAGTGACTCCTCGTCCGAGAATTGAAGGGACGTTGCGATCAAAAGACTGGGTACAGTGAACTTGGCGGGAATCACAGCTTCCCGGCCATACACCAACTGGAATGGCGTCTGGTTGGTCAAACATTTCACTGTGGTCCAGTAAGCCCATAATGCCGCTGGGAGGCGCTCGTCCCAATCGTCGTGCTGAGCATTGCAAATTTTAGTCAAGCCCTTTTTGAGAATATTGTTGAATTCTTCCACAGTACCATTGGCCTGTGGATGGTATGGGCTGCTTTTATGATGCTGAATCATAAATGTGTCCAATAGTGACTTGACCATGGCATTAATGAAATGCGTACCCTGATCGCTGGTCAAGCTCCGTGGGTAGCCAAAACGGATGATGATGTGTTCAAAGATGAACCGGGCAGCGGTCTCTACCGAGCAGTCGCGTACCGCTGCTGCCTCAGCCCACCGAGTGAGGTAATCCGTGGTGGTAATGATGTACCGGGCCTTGGAGTTTCTGGCGACCGGGGTGATGGGACCTATGAAATCAACAACCCACTTTTCAAACGGCCGCAACACATGTACTGGATGTAGCGGAAGCTCGTCCCGATGCGAAGGCCTTCCCATCCGCTGGAAAACATCGCAACGCTTCACATAGGCCTTACAGTCAGTATGTACCGTTGGCCACCACAGGCCAGCTTGGAGCACCTTCCTTGTGGTGGGTTTCGCACCCACATGCCCTCCCGCAACACCACTGTGACATTCCCACATCACTGCTTCCCGTTCCTGGTCGAGGACACACCTGCGCAACACCTCATCAAGGCCCAGTTTGTACAGCTGCCCCGCGATCAATTGGTAGTCGGCCGCCCGGACAACCAGGTGGCATTTCTGAATCGGGGTGTAATCCGGAGGGCACTGTCCCGAGGTCAGATAAGTGGCAATGTCAGCCAGATAATCTGGTACTGCTTCGACTCGAAAGAGGTCGGCATCCGGTAGCTGATCGTCCAACAATCCTTCATTCTCTCCCGTCTCCAACCTGGATAAATGATCAGGACCAACATTCAACCTGCCAGGCTTCACAATCACTTCAAACATGAATTCCTGGAAAAGTAGTAGCCAACGACAGATTCTTCCCTCCAACACAGGCTTATTCACCAGATACTTCAATGCAGAGTGGTCTGTGAAGAATGTGAATTTTCCTCCCAAAAGATAGTGGTGGAACTTTTGGAGGGAGTACACCATCGCCAACGCCTCCCGCTCGGTCGTGGTGTAATTCTTCTCTGCATTCGATAACCGACGGCTGGCGAAGTACACCGGGTGGTCAACTGTCGTCTCCCCAGGTTGCGCCAATACATCTCCAAGGGCAATACCGGACGCATCAATATGCACGTGGAACTGCTTATCCCATTCGGGGTGAACAAGTATGGGCGTCGTTGCCAAATTCTCCTTCAAGGTGTCAAGTGCCTTCCTGCACTCCGTCGTCCACTGAAACACCTCTGACTTCCACAAAAGTTTCTCCAGAGGGGCCGTAATCTTTGCGTAGTTGCGAATAAACCGCCTGTAATACCCTGTGTGCCCAAGCAGTGCTCGCAACTGCTTCACAGTCTCGGGGCCTCCATATGGACGATGACCGCGACCTTGGCGGGATCAACATAGACCCCTTGCTTGCACACCACGTGGCCCAAGAGTGTGCCGAATGGAACTGCAAAAATACATTTCTTCAAGTTCAAGGAAATCTGTAGCTGACGACACCGGTCAAACATAACATGCAACAGGGAGGCGTGATTCTTCAACAGGTTGTAGACGGTCCAGTCGTCCATGTAGACCTCCAAGAACTTGTGAATGTATTCCCGGAAAGAAGCAATGACAATCCGAGAAAACACAGCCGCTGCGTTCTTCAAACCAAACGGCATAACATGGTATGCGAATGATCCCGACTCAGTGGTGAATGTCGTCTTTGCTTTGTCTTCCTCGGCAATGCGCACCTGATGGTAACCCGAAAACCCATCAGTGAATGAATACGCTTCATTTCCTGCAACATGATCTAGGACTTCATCGCTGAAGGGAGTGGAAACGGATCGTGGATGCAGGCATTGTTCAGGCTCCGGTAATCTACACAGACACGGATCTCCGCTTTGTCCTTCTTGTTCTGGATGACAATGGGACTCACCCACTCTGCTTCTTCTACTGGAAAGATGAGACCTACAGCCAACATCTTGTCAATCTCCATCTTGACCTTCTCTTTGATACGTGGGTTCAACCGGTAGGGTCGGTGCTTCACCGGCCTGGCCCCTGGTTTCACCGTGATGCGCATCTCGCCTAGATCCCCCTTGATCCCCTTCAGGTCCGCAACTGAAGACGGGAACAAATCTTCGTATTCCTGGAGGAGGCTAAAAATTTCTTTTGTTGCCTCCTCGTCCCAGTAATCTCCCACCGTTGCGAGCTTGGGTCTCTCATCTGTTCCAATGTTCAGCTTCTTTGTCTTTAGGGGCTGGAGATGGACTCCTTTAGTTGTCGGCTCTTCATTGATGCTCCGCTCGCCTTCCCTTTCGTAAAAATAAAGATGCCTGAGGTCCTCCAGACTATCATCCTCCAGATCGCCGTCAATCCGGTGGAAAACCAACTCGCGCCTGACCTCAGGTCGTGACACCACCGGGCCACCATCAGGCTCAGGATGTCGGAAAAACAAAACCTCCTTGACTGCCTGCAGGGCCTGAGACTCCTGCACCGTCTCCCCTTCGAACAAGAAGCACCGCACAAACTTGTCTGCAACTGCCTACCAAGAGCAAGTGCCCCGTTTTCACTCTTCCTCCAGGTACCAGGCCTGGGGAATTGTACCCAGGGAGTGGATAAACCTGTGTACCCACAGCTCCTCAGGGTACCGGGTGCTACGCCACTGTTCCTCGCAGGCTCGCAAATGGTGTCGCGGGTCAGAAGTTCCATGATACTTAAGCGTACTACAGGGTCCTTCGTCCTCTTTAAAGCGTGCCCGCAGAGCATCTGCCACGCACTCCCATCGCAACAGAGTGTTGCGGTGATTTTTCCACCATCGTGCCGACGTTGACTGCAAAGCCACATCCAAAAGTGGCATCCGGCTTTCAGCTGGGACCATGTCTTCCACCTTGGTAATAAAAGTATTGACTGCTTGCATGTTCGACAATGTGGGATATCCGTGGATTTCAGTCCCTACCCATCGGACTTGGGAAATGGAGGCACATCTCCTCATGGTGGTCTCATACCCCCTTTGCTGCCAGTCTTCCCAAGCGAGTTCGGATCCGAGCTCCGAGCTCTGCACACTCCGCCAACTAACAGAGCCAGTGGTGGTCGGGTTAATATAATCATCCCGCTTCCCTGCAGTCATCTGATAGAGATGGTCCATCATCTGAGCATCCTCCCGATTTTCCAGCGTTTCGGTATATCGTGGGCCCTGATACGGGTCGAGAGGCTGGGTGACCCATACCTCCCCATCCTCAAAGATCATCAGCTCCTTCTTAAGGTCAATGATGGCGTAATTCTCAAAAGCCCAATCAATGCAGAGTAAGGCAGGATAGGGGTCCTTGTCACCCATGATATCAATAACCTCAAAATCAGTGTATGTCTTCACCCCCGCAACGTCGACCTCGACGCCCTCGAGCCGGCCGATTGGAAAAATGCAATACTGGTTCACCATCCGGAGTTGGATAGGTGAGTAGGCCAGCCGTGGCCTTCCAAGAGCCTCCCATGTCTTTCGTGGCAGAATGTTGACGTCAGACCCCAAGTCCAACATGGTGTCGCTGATTTGGAACCCTGCGACCTGCGTGTTAAGCCGAAATTATTTGCTTGTTCATTGCTTGTTCCGATTGACACGTTGCACGTATTGAGGGCCAGCGTCCGCTAGATTTCTGAGTTCTGTGCACCACTGCAGTGCTTCGTCCAAAGCATACTTGAGCTGCTACCGTAGCGCAGCGCTGTCAACAATCCTGAGGAATAGCCGGAGCCAATCCTCGACCACCGTACCTGCGACGTTCTGCACACCAGATTCTAGTTGCACGGGCTCCTCCAAACCTCCCTTGTTTCGCAATTGGGCGAATGCCTCAACTGCCTCCTGGAAATACTTCTTCTGGACTTCGGGCCTGATCAACTTCTTTGGTGATTCCGGCCGAACCACTCGTGCTGGCTCCTTCCCGTGGGCATCCTCTCCAGTCTTCTTTCTCCCCCTCGTCATGATTGCAACGTTCTGTAAGTCTGGGGTGGCGGTCCCTCGCGGCTCTGAGTTTATCAGATTCGCTCCCCTCTGCCTCACCTGTTCTTCCCACTTCTTGATGAGCTCCGGACAGTCTTCTGTAGCGTGGGCGTTGACCCGGCACTGGGAACACCAAGGTCGCCGTGGAAGGGGACATTCTCGAGCCACGTGACCCTCCTGGTCATAGTTGTAACATTTTACTGGACCGCGTCCGCCTGTGCGGCCTCCCCGCATGCCTCCGCCACCTCTTGCCCTTGGAGCCTCGTTCACCCTATACGAGGGATGATCCAGTTGATCCGCAAGTGCGTCAAGTGCCCTGCACTGCTCAGTGTTGTGAGTCGTGGACACACAAAATTAGCAGTATACATTATTCGGGACCGTGGAGCACTTCTGTAATATCGGGCACATCCGAGGAGGATGCCCCAGCGTCCACAAAATCTCATAGTACTTCGTGGTGGAGGAACCCGGTTGCGATGGGAACCCTGCGTAAGTCTGTTGCGGCTGGTAGACTCCCTACGGGTTCATCGCCGCGCCACCCCCTGGTGGTGGACCCCCCTGGATCGCTGCGACCGAGGGTCCTGCTCCTACGCCACGCAATCGAGGACACTCGGTTGCTACGTGGCCCTCGACCAGGCAATGAGTACACCAAACATTTGGTCGCGCTGGTCTCACTAGCTGAAGCTCCTTAAGCTTTTCAGTCAAGCTGGCAATCTGGTGTTGCAACCCTATCAAAGAAGGATCTTGCGGGGCCGCCCCCCCCCCCGATATTCCTGTGGGTAGCCCGCCATGGCTTCAATCTTCATGGCCTGCTCCAAAGCATCCTGTAGGTTATCAATCTTCTGCTGAGTGAGGGGGGTTCGTGTCAAGGGGAGCAGAGCCTTGATGAACTAGTCCCTCTGGTGGTTTGGATCGATCGGGTAGCTAAGTTTTCCGATCGCGTCCTTGAATCGCCGCATCAACTCCCACGCAGTCTCACCTTCCTTCTGCTTGATTTCCCACAGCTCTGACAAGCCCTGCTGGTCTGTCTGGGGAAGCTTGAATTCGCGGACAAAATCCCGCTTCACGTCCGTAATTACGGGGTTAGGATGAGCCTCGGACCACTTGATAAACCATCACAGAGCCCTCTCTCTGAGCGTGGTTTGGAATTCTATTAACTTCCCAACATCTGGCATCTGGTGAGCCCTCCAGATGGCTTCGCACAGGTACCAGTGCTGCTCTACATCATCATTGCCTCGGCCAGAAAACTCTGGATACCGGGTGAAAGATCCAGCCATGTGTACTTGCAGAGAATTGACCAGGGTAAAGCCTCCAGGTCCTGGTTGCGTAACGGTCCCACTAGGAAAAATACCACTACTAGTAACGCTGCTATTACCTGGCGTTACTGACACTGATGAACTATTGTATGACCGACTCAATGCTTGTAACTGAATAAAAATATTACTTAAAGGTTGATACAGTACCAGGGGAAGGTCGGGATCCTAGCCATGCAGAAGGTGAGAAGTAGGGCTGCCTGGAGGGGTGGGTGTCGTCTGATCTTGAAACATCCGCTGCATCACGCCGTGCCATTCATCATCGGAACTCTCTTCGGGCTGCATCTTTCCATTATCTTCGCTAGTCACAATCTCTCTTTCTTGCGTCGCTGGGCTCCCATGCACCCACTACACTTCCACTGCTGTCCCGTTTCCTTCCCGGGTATCCAAACCCATAATTCCCGTCCTCTGAGGCGCCTCCTTCTGATTTTTCCTCTCGATCTCTCTTCTCTTCAAATCTCTCATTACCCTTCTTCGCCACCTATCGGCGATCTATGCCCGCCGATGTGCACGTCGCTCCCCCAACTTGTGTGCAGCCTCAACATCCATTCCCCACCCCCACTTTCACATTCTACACCGCATCAGTTCCCTCAACCCTTCCCCCAGCACGGGAGGTTTACGCTTCCATACTCGTTTTGTGGAATTCAATCAACCCTTCATCCACCATCAGAGCCTTGACCCACAGCGGAATCACTTTCAACAGCTTCCCTCTTAGCCCTGAGTGGAAAACAGCCTCGGCTTTCAAGAAGGATTGATAGCACTCAGCAGCAAACTCCACAGTGTATCCTTCCAACATGGTCCTTACCCAGAAATCCACTGCGCGGGTTAGTTCAGTGTCTACCTGATGCAGTGCCACCAGATCTACGTGCACCCACCTGCGGTTTATCTTTCGCAAGCCTTCTTGGGGCACCGTCGCTCGCAACCTCCGCAACCAATTGTAAAGGTCTGTAGGGAACCTTCCCCAGAAAATTTCTTACATATCACTGGCTGAGTCAGAGAAGAGAGAAAACTCCTTGATCGCCGCCTCCTTTTTCTTGGTCAGCTCTGCTTGCTGAACAATGAACTGGTCAAGATGATCATCCCACCATATCTGTATCGCTCCTTCAAAAATCCTCGATACCATGATCTAGATCCCCTCAGAACATGCAGGTCCCGGCAACGGAACCATTTGTTGGCGAGAAGTCAGGTCTCGCGGACAAGACCCAGGTTCAAGAGTTGTGGCCAACAAAGGGGTCCGGTGTATTCTAGGAACACGCCGGCATTTTCACCCTGCTCTGGAGAGCAGTGCGTCTCACCCGAGGCGTGCTGCAACCACATGCATAAGGGGATGAGATCAATGGCAATGAACAAACCCACAACTAATGAAGGACAACATCCATTACATATACAGATTTATATACGCAAGATTACTTAATAAGCATTCAGACATTTGCAAATAAAATTTTAAACCAGCATAAACACATTACAAGCACATAGACATCTTATTGAGACAGCAACCTTCCATTATATTAATCTCTTGGCAAAACACATGATTACATGGCATTCTCACTGATAGCTTAAAAATATAATACAGATGGATTTCGGAACAAAAAGGTAGAATAGAGAAGATAGAGAGCCATAGGAAGGACATGCATGATTCCTCTGCAGCTGCTCTGTGCGTCTTTCCCTGTCTCGAGCCTCGCAACCCCTTCAGCATCCCTCCTTGTTTCAGCCGAGTGACTGTTATTTATTCACCCGCTCGTGCGACTATCAGTTCCTCTGTGGCTCTACTTCGGCTTCTCCCGGCTTCTCTCCTGTTATCTACGTGTTCTACTTTCTGTCTTCTGCTGTGTGTTTCCCTGATCTGCACTTGTCCCTATTCTATCTCCAGCTATCGCATGCTTCCACGCCACCTTGATAGCTCCGCGACTCCTGGTAGTTGCGACGCGGTCACGGTTGCCATGTGTATTCATTCCGCAACTCAAAAAGGGTCAAAAATTCAAAATGTCTTAGCCAAGATTTCAAAACTAAACAAAAACAAGGGCCCCAACACTTGCAAGTTCTTCATTGTTGTCTTGATTTACTCCAACTGCTTCTGCTTCTATTGGATATCCTCCTCTGTCTTTTGTACATTTATATTTTCCTACAACGAAGTTCAAATAAGAAAGGTTTATTCCAGTATTTTTCCACAACTTTCTACTGTGTCATAGATTCCTTCCACTTCATTTTTTAGGTAGATCTCCCTTTGTTCCCGTACTTTTGGTGGCATGGTTGGATGCAACTTCATTTGTAGCTCGTTGATCTTAAGCTCATACTCAAACTTTACTTCTACAACCTTCTTCTAGGATTCCTTAACAACAAGGCCAAGCTTCATGACCTTGTCTTCTACAAGTTCCTCCTCGCCGACATCTATGTCGAGAACTTCTCTACAAGTGGTTTTGACCACTTCTTTCAACCTCTGTTTTTGTTGTTATGCCTATTCATTCTCCTTTATTTCCTGGTTGAGTTGTTTCTTTAATGAAACTCGCTCTTGTTCTATGTGAATATTTAGTTTTGTTGTGTGTTTCTCCCACTCCTTTAGCCCATTTACGATACCTTTATGTAGTTCATGTAATATTGGAATGGATAGCACTGCAAGGTTCATATTGACCTTGTCCCAATTTTTTTCTTTCTGCTTTGCTTCAACTATGTCGAACTGCAAAGCTCTAGTAGGTATCTACATGAGCCTCATCACAAATTTTGTTTCTATCAATATTTATGGGTGGAGTGCTTGGCTTATCGGCATTGGCTATCTAGTTGTATGTGCTAACAAATTTATCTCTTTAGCACTTTGCTCAACTCCTTCCAGGAGTGCGTCGTAATGATCCTCGATTCTTCCCCATGGTTCCTCCACCACTTCATAATTTTTTACCCTGATCTCATCGATGTCCCCTTTAGTAAGGACCAAGGGAATTACGCACTTTGACTTATCAGCCTTCTTCTTCTTCTTACTCCTTGGGGAGAATTTGTTGTGCATCTTCCTTTTGCCTTTATCTGTAGTTTTCTTTTCCTTATCCTGTGCATCACCTCCAAGTGGATATGTGCCTCCAAGAGGATCTGGATTACCCTTGTCATGCTCCAGATCCTTATCTTTCTCCTGCTCCTCTTTTTCCTTGTCTTTTCCACATGGGCTTCCATGATCTGATGTTTCTTCATTTATCTAACTATATTTTTCTCCTTCCTCTGCTGCAATAATAAATTCTATGGGCCACTACTGTATCAAAGTACACAAATCATATTTGGTGACCAAGATGGCAAAGGATGCCATGTCTTCATTGTATCCTTCCTGGCGTGTACATATTTTATATGGAAGTCTTCCTTGAACTTCGCAATTGTGTTATACTGCTGGTACATGCTTGGTGATAGCCGAGGATGTTGGTTCACCTATGTAGATCCATGTGGTATAATACAAAGAAAAATCAGTTTTCTTGTACTTTTGATGGCTCAGCAGCATCCCACAATGAGGCATACCATGCTGCTTTGCAAAAATCTGCGTTTACTGTACGAAAGTGCGATTCCTATGGTTATTTCCATGCCAATAGTGCGATGATAAAAATAAGCCATGTGTACTGAAAGGTTGAATCTTTCTCCTGTGCTTCGCATAAATCTTTCAGAAATTCCCTGCACAAATACCCAGCCCAGTTGTACTGGACTTCGTTGTTGTGTTGCGTAGCTAGTGAAACCACTGCTACAAGGACCTCATTAGCTTGACATTTCTGCATAATATTTCCAACCAATATATGCATGGCGAAGAGTACTCCTTGGTATTTGATTTAATTTATGTCACTTTCCCTTGACTAGCTCAAACTTCTCCTTCATGGTCTGTGCTACTCCTTTGTCTTGTTCCTTACCCACAAAATCTTTGGTGAGATCCCTTCCTCGGTATGGAAATATGGTAATTATCATTATCAACATGTCATCAATGGGGATCCTCTTCCATAGCCAGAGGTATCCATCATGCAAAATAACAAAAAATTGTCCCACATAAGAAGTGTTGATGGTACTCCTACCAAAGTGTGGCACATACAATATTTTCAACGGTCTAGACCATTCCAACCCTCTTTCCCACTTTATTGGCTCCAATTTTGTGACTCCGCTCTTTGGATAATGGAACAGTTTTAGGTATTTCTTGGGCATGAACTGCAAATACTTGGTCTAGTCATTGAAGTCTCAATATGAAAACTTCAGCTGTGGGATTCTTCCTAATAACTCTCCCTCAAATGGTACTTCCTCCGGCAGCAATGGGTTGAATGTGCCATACTTTGCATCTTTAGAGTCCTTCACAGGTTTAGCATCTGTTTTCCTAGGTGGAAAGTATGGTGGAAATGGCAACAAAACTATTGCACCCTCCATATTGTTCCACTTCTTCACTATCTTCGACAGGTTGGGGTTCTGGTTGTGGTTTGACAGGCTTCTTATGCTGCTTCTTCTTTGTCTTTCTTTCTTAGTCTGCTTCTCTCTTGGCAATGTTTAGTGTGAGAAAGGTGATGTTGCGGTTGATGTTAATGTTGCAAATGTAGTATATGGTGTTGCGGTGTCCACGAGTCTGGCTAAACCTTTATTTTCAAAATGCATATGAGTTCATCGGTGTTCATGCGCAACTTTTGCAACTTCTCAATACTTAGCGGTTTCAAAGCTCTCAGACTGCAAAGTGCAAAAATCTTGGCTAGAAATGACTTTTTATAGCACTCCTGATCTTCTAACCTCATCATTAGATCATATCTTTTTCAGATCTCGTTCATTAACTGCATATATCTTCCTATATCCTTGCCATATTGTCTCCATAAATTCAATTTTCCGCTCCTCCAATGAAAATTTTTCCTTTCAACGGTCATATTTTTTTGGTGCACTTTGACGCACCCTATACTATGGCGAACAACCCTTCTTACGTTGAGGCTCCTGCGAACTTCGAAACGATCCAGAATGTATTGAAGAAACTTCCTTCGTCGAAGCCCTATTTATGCAGAGTAGTTTATAGTTTAGTGCCCACTTTCAACTGCAGGTGTCACTAAGACTTTCTTCCTTTGTCAGTGCGAAGGTGTAGGGGCAGGGTCGTCCCTGTACAACTTCAACCTACTACCATTTACACTTCCCTAAATAAATTCTCCATTCCATTTTTCCAATTGAACTGCACCACCATCAATAATATGCTTTATAATATATGGTCCCAATCAATACATTTTTAATTTTCCTGGAATTTTTACAAACTTATTGTCATCGAGGAGAACAAGGTCTCCTACCTTGAACTTCTTCTATTTGATGTATCTGACATGCCAAGCCTTCTCTATTTATTTCTGCACCTGCTGATGGAATCCTACTACAAATCTGCCTTCTTCCAAAGCAATCAAATGTGACATCCTTTCTTCCATTGTTTCAAGGTCTTCGATATCTTTGAAGGATGAAATTATGAAGCTAGAAAAAACATATTCCAGGGGAATCATAACTTCTTTTCCATATACTAGCTTGAAGGGTGTCTGACATGTCTTCTTCTTACATGTGGTCTTGTAAGCCCATAAACAGCTGGAATTATAATATCCCAATCATATTTGTTAACATTGCATACTTTGGTGAATGAAATCTCCAAAATCTTCTTAAATGCCTCCACTGTCCCATTGGCGTGAGGGTGATAAGGGGTACTATTCAGGTGATATTCTTGAAATTACTCAATCAATCCTTCAATAGTATTATTCAGAAAATGCGAGCCTCAGTCACTCTTCAATATCTTCGGAAACCCAAATATAGATAGTATATATTCAAAAATAAAATTTCCTGTAGTATTTGTGTTGTGATTCCTTACTAGTTTTTATTCAGCCCATCTTTTCAGATAATCAGTCGCAGTTATAATATACCTTGCACTAGTCTTCTTTCCAGGTGGGTTGATAGGCCCCACAAAATCAATAGACCATTTGTGAAAATCATGTAATGTCACTTGGGGAAATAATGGCATCTCATCTCTTCAAGACGACTTCCATGTTCTTTTACATATATCACATGCTCTACCATACTCCTTTGCATCCTTATGTAGTGTGGGCCACCACAATATTTCTCTCAAGATCCTATGTGCAGTAGCCTTTCCTGCATAATTCCCACCAACTGCACCTCCATGAGATTTTTCTAGAATCATCAACCTTTCATGTTCAGGGACATATGTGTGTAGTATCTCATCTGGTCCCATATTATATAGTTGTCCTGCTATCAATGAAAAATCAACTACCTTGACCACCAATTATTTCTTCTGTTGCATAGTATATTCTGAATGATCCATGCTTGTGGTCCAAAAATGAATAATGTATAAAAAGTAGTCATCTACTACTCTGATTACAAAAACTGCACATAAGGGAGGCTATCTTCTAGGTTAGTTGGTTCTTCTCTTGTTTCCAATCTTGACAGATGGTCAGGTCCTGCATTCAGTCTTCCTATTTAACAACAACTTCAAATTCATACTCCTAAAATAATAATAACCATCTGCAAATATTCCCTCCCAAGGCAACCTTATTTACCAAGTACTTCAATGTAGAGTGATTTGTAAACATCTTAAAATGTGATCCCATCAAATGATGTCTGAAATTCTGCAAAGCATACACCATAGCTAGACCTTCTCTTTCTGTGGTAGTGTAGTTCTTCTCAATTGTAGACAACTTCCTACTTGCAAAAGACATAGGATGGTCAATTTCTCATTCACCGAGTTTTTCTAATACTACTGCTAAGCTATGCAAGAAGCATCTACATAGACATGGAATTCCTTATTCTAGTCAGGGAATACAAGAATCAGTGCAGTTACCATATTCTCTTTTAGTATGTCGAGGATCTTATGTAATTATTCATCCCACTGAAAATTCACATCTTTCTTCAGGAATTTCACCATTGGCACAGTATTTGCTGCATACCCATTGATGAATTTTCTGTAGTATTTGGTATGTCACAATGTAGTGCACAAATGTCTTATTATCTTAGGTGGATCCAAATTTACAATGACAACAATCTTTGCAGGGTTCACCATGATTCCTTGTTTGCAAACATGTCCCAACAATATACCAAAAGACACACAAAATATGCACTTCTTCATATTGAAATAGATCTGATATTGTGTACAAGTGTCAAGCATAAACCTTAGGCTCCCAACATGTTTTTTCAACAGTCTAAATATTTTCCAGTAATCAAACTATACTTCCAAAAATTTATGAATGTACTCCTTAAAAGATGTGACCACTACTTTGGAAGATATAACAGGGGAATTCTTCAACCAAAAAGGCATCATTGTATACTTATATGAGCCCCAATATGTAGCAAAGGTGGTCTTGTGTTGATCTTTAGGTGCAATTTTGATATGATGATATCCTGAAGATCCATCTAAAAATGAATAGGATTTCTGACCTCATAAATTATCCAATACTTCAACTGTTAAAGGGTTTGGAAAAGGATCATGTAATTATGCATCATTCAACTTACTTAGTTCTACACATATCCTGGTCTCTCCTTTTGTCTTCTTTTCCTACACCACGATAGGACTTTCCCTTTCTCACTCTTCAACAAGTTCAATAATCCATGTTGTTATCATCTTATCTAATTCTAGATTAACTTTATCCTTGTACTTTGGGTTCAACCTATAAGGTCTGTGCTTGAATGGCTTCACATCAGGTTTCGGGGGAATCTTCATGACTCCCAAATCTCCTAATATTCCCTTCATATATGAAAATTTAGTGGGAAACAGTTCTTGATATTCATGCAGTAATATTGTGACTTCGTTAACTATCTCTTCATCCCAGTAATCTCCTACTATTGCAAACTTCGACTCTTCTTCTAATCCAATGTTCACCTTCTTGGTATTTAATTCTTGTGAGATATCTGAAATCTCTATATTTTTCCATGTACTTCGTAGTTCCCTTCTTATTCTGTTTCTGGGGTCTTCTTTTTCTCTTGCAATAATGTTATAACATTATAGTGCATACTCTAAATATGTGGTCCAATTAGGTTTCTTCCATGTCAGTGTGGATACACCTAAAAATATCTTCTCTTTTACTATCTGCAGGGAAGAATCTATTCCTAGAAATTCATCCTCAAATTTCAATTTTAGTATAAACCCATCAAACAAGTCTACCTAGCTCATGGTACCATGTCGCAGCTCTGTTTCCAGATACCAATTCATAGCAATTGTCTCCAAGGTGTGAATAAATCCATGCACCCATTCCTGCTGTGGAATCTCCTTCCATGTTGTAATGCACAACTGGATATGCTCTCTAGGGTCAGTTTCACCATCATATTTATTCTTTATTTCCGTTTCCACTTGTCCAAAACTTATCCATACTAAACTTCAACATACCTGCTAGTCTCCTATATTCTTCTTATGTGTGCCCCGCCATCTAGCAGGGGTAGATATTAGGGTTTTATTCAAAGCTAACAGTCTTTGATATTCTGGTACCCTTTCTTCATAATCATTAAGAAAATTTTCTACATAACCCAAACCATCATAATAAGGCAGATTGCATACCTCAAATGTCATGCATCGAACTACTTTTGTTATTATTTCACAACGCTTTGTGGATATTTCATGAAATATGTTATGCAAATTCTCCAATTCTTCTTTTGAATCTAATGTGAAGGTACTATCATGATCCCAGCTTATCTTTCCATCTTCTGTAGGGTTAATATAGTCTTCTTCCTTGGTTTTCAGTTGATAGATGTTATCAATATATGTTGTGTTGTATTTGATCTTACTAGCTCTGTATATATTACACCTTCTAATGGATCTAAAGGAACAATCACCCTCATATTTCTTCCTTAAATATCATTTGTCTCTTCTTTATATTGACGATGGCCAGATTATCCATTCCCAAATAAATTCTAAGAAAATTAGGGTTAGGATTATTGTCATCACCAATTTCTATAACTTCAAAATCATAAATGATGCGAACTCCTTCAATACCTACCATGACACCTGATAATATTCCCATAGGAAAGATATTTTGTTGATTTTCTAGTCTTAACTGAATATTTGACCATTGTAGTTGTTAACCTCCACAATGTCTCAAGGCTGAAAGGAAATCGATGAAGGTAACCTCAAACCAAGTTTTTAGTTTGGTAGCTAGCCCTACCAAACTAGAGAGGGCTCTCTATATGAAAAAATCAACCAAGGATTTGACTGTGAAAGAGTGGATTTTAGGCTAGATATCTCACCTATAGGGTTTTGAAATATTTTAGGCTTTTTATGATGGATCAAGGATGAAAATCAGGTAACTAGGTCAAATTATCAAAGTTTACAGCTACAAGAGATATGGAGGAGCAAGATAGCTATGATTTTATGATGGGCTTAGGATTGTGTCACTGTAGTGTAGGGTTTAAAAATTAAAGAATATTTTAATGAGCATGTGAACCATGAATTCATTAAACAAGAAGGAAGATTACATAAAATGACATTCCCAAACAAAATGAATCTTTCATGAAAGAATTCTTCTTATAAAAGTTTTAGGAAAATCACTGAAGAAGGAAGATATAGAAAGGAGACATGTATATCATATATATATATATATACATATATATATATATATATATATATATATATATATATATAACATAGAAATACAATATCACAAACTAACAACATGAGAATTCCTTAATAATAGCTACAAATGGTCCTTGATTTCCTGAATAAAAAGATGAAGTACAAGCTACAAGAGTTCCACCCTCTGATGTCCAACCATAAAAATGAATAATAAATCCATACATATAGACCAAGAAACCATTTCCCCTCTCTCATGGGTTGAATCCTAGAGTGGAGGAACAGTTCACACAATTCTCTCACCAAAATCCTAATGACTAGGGAGGTTAACAAAACTCTCCTCACAATATAAAAATTTATACATTTGACCATGAAAAACATTTACAAGCATGAATCTACCTAATTTTAACTTTAAATACCATAATTACACCTCAATGCATCATTACAATACCAAAAATGACAAATTACATCAACAAAAGTCGAATTGGACTAAGAAAACTGAGAAAAATGAGTTCCAGACAAAAGCACAGTAGGGAAAGTTTTAGGGGCTAATATTCGCAAGTGGGCTAATTTTCCATGCTTTCTCCAAAAAAAATTTGTTAATTTCCGTTTTTTCTAAATATTATTCGTCCAAATTTTATAGTATGAAATTGTTTTGACTTAAAATTCACCAAAATTTTATATAGAGGCTATATAAAATTATTAGAAATTTGAATACTTTTACAAAAACATTGCCAAACATTTTACAAATTTCATATTATGTACTAGTGATATTCACCAAGGTTTCTAAAATTTTAAATAAATTTCCATCCTTAAAGGTTTCCCTGAAGTAGAGTGAATTGATAGGAAAGCGCAGCGTTCCAGGCGTAAGAGGCTTTTGGAGGGGTTCCCGAGGTCCAAATAAAGATATAAAAGATGATAGAGAAATATCTGTCTGTATTCTACATCATAGGATATTCAATAACTGAAAATTATTGCTTCTAGCCCTCCAAAAATCATTTCCCACAACTACTCCAAAAGCGCAGCGTGGCTCTGAAAAAATAGGCAGAAAGGTGATTTTTTGGTAGTTTTTAGACCTTTTCACACACCAGAATGTGCTGACATGGCTCTCCCAATAGATGAAGTTAATGTATAGGTCAAAATAAATCTAGAAAAGGAAAAACAATTTTCATTTGGATTCCCCCAACAAAAGCGCAGAGTGAGGCTCGTTACCCTTTTGGACCAAAAACTGTGAAAATTTGCCAAAATGCCCAAAAATTCGAAATTTTCTTCAAAAATAGGGCTCAAAGGTAGGTCCATATCTCTTTGACCATAATATTTTTTGTAAATATGAGAGAAAATTTTGTTATTTGGCATGTTATAAACACAAACCTCCTCCAAGTTTCAAAAATACTTTCCCATTTGTTTAGAATCAAAGTTTGAAGTTGGTCACTAAAAATTGGAAAAGCACAGTGCCACGAGGAAAAAGTGAAACACCATATTGCATGGCGCTTTTGGTTGCATTCTTGAGCTCCAAATAAATATCTGAGGGTACTATTGGAAATATTAGGATTTCTTCTACACAATAAATTCATCAAGCACTGCAAACACCTTCTCCAAACCCTTGAAAAATGGCTTGAAGTCAAGCTATCCAAAAGTGTAGAAAACCTCCTATAGCAATTGTATTTTTGGAATTTCTCCCAAATAATAACACCTTAGTATAAATTGAAGGAAAATTTTGTTCCTTAGTGTATGATGGACAAAAACATCTTTCACGTTTTTAAAATTCATCTCTATTTGTTCATAAACACACTTTAAAGAAAAATTGTCCCTATGTGCAACGTAAACATTAGGTAGCCCACATCTTGGAAAGGTGAATCTATGATTTCTTGGACTTTGGTGGGCTCATACCTACTGATATGACCTCCCTTATGCCTCATTTTCTCAAAGGTTTTAGAATCCATTCCTAAACCTACCTCAATGGGAAGGGAAATTATGGTTTAGTGAAGGGAAAAACAGGGGATTTGTGTAGTTTTTGGGAATGAAGGGAGATGAAGGAGTTAAGGGCTTCCTAAATTATTGGGAAAATTTAGGGGGGTAGTGAGAGATGTTAGGGGGTAGGGGAAAGTGAATTTTAGGGAATCAATGAGAGGAAGGGGTCCAAACAGGGAAAAAATAGTCCTAACCTAGAAATGTCTAGCCTAGGCTAGGGTTTGTGGGAAAATAGTGAAAATGAGGGAGAGGAGTGATGGGAAGTGATTAGGAAGGTGTATAATAGGTGGAAGAATGTGAATGAGCTTCAATCTCATGGTTTTACTAAAAAATTTGCCAATGATAACATGAAACCAAGCAAATTCACTAAAAACCCTAGAAAAAGGGAATTTCTCTTTCCAAGAATGAAATGAAGACATAAGAGGTGATTTGTGTTGGTGAGAAGTCAGGTCTCGCGGACAAGACCCAGGTTCAAGAGTTGTGGCCAAAAAAGGGGTCCGGTGTAGTCTAGGAACACGCCGGCATTTTCACCCAGCTCCGGAGAGCAGTGCGTCTCACCCGAGGCATGCCGCAACCACATGCAGAAGGGGATGAGATCAATGGCAAGGAACAAACCCGCAACTCATGAAGGACAGTGCATCGATTGACTATACAGAGTTATATACGCAAGATCACTTAATAAGCATTCAGACATTTGCAAATAAAATTTTAAACCAGCATAAACACATTACAAACACATAAACATCTTATTGAGACAGCAACCTTCCATTGTATTAATCTCTTGGCCAAACACATGATTACATGGCATTCTCACTGATAGCTTACAAATCTGATACAGATGGATTCCAGAACAGAAAGGTAGAATAGAGAAGAAGGGGAACCATAGGAAGGACATGCATGATTCTTCCGCAGTCGCTCTGTGCGTCTTTCCCTGTCTCGAGCCTCGCAACCTCTTCAGCCTCTTCCTCTTTTCAGCCGGGTGATTATTATTTATTCTCCTGCTCTCACGACTATCAGTTCCTCTGTGTATTTTCTTTAACTTCTCCCGTCTTCTCTCCTATTATCTGCGTGTTCCACTTTCTGTCTTCTGCTATGTGTTTCCTTCATCTGTACTTGTCCATGTTCTATCTCCATCTATCGCATGCTTCCGCGCCACCTTGATATCTCCGCGACTCCTGGTAGTTGCGGCGCGGTCGCGGTTGCCATGTGTCTTCATGCCGCAACTCAAAAAGGTCAAAATTCAAAATGTCTTAGCCAAGATTTCAAAAACTAATAAAAAACAAGGGCCCCAACAGGCCCCGACCACAATTCCTTGACTCGTCCCCGAGTCAATCACAAATAACAGTCTCCACTTCCATTGCCCCGCTAGCTCCCGTGCTCTGTTCTGTTGTGCCTTCTCCCCGCGCCCTTTCCTGCTGTGCTTCGCCAAGCGGTTGTTCAAACAAGGGCCCCAACTCCGGGACCCTGCGGAGCGCTGTATCTCTAAGCCCGGTGAAGTCCGCCACCGCTTGCTGCCATTCCTGCATAAGAAAGTCTGCTTCTTCCGAGATCCTGGTGGCGGCAGCCTCCTCTATAGTCGTCGGGACAGCCTCAAACATCGTGGCAAGATGGGACTCGGCCTTGGCATCCAGCTGTTGTATGGATTTGGCACTAGCTCGAATGGGCGGACGAATTTCCCGAATGACCTGTTTGGCCGCTGCCGAGTCGGCCTCAGTCTGTTGCATTTGAATTTCAAGCTCGTCCGCCTGGGCATAGAGCTGATCTAACCATGCTGGGTCCGCGGTCTCTTGAATTTCACGGGAAATCTGTTGCAGCTGGGCAGAAATAGGCTGCGTTTTGACAGTGAGTGCGAGTGAGCATTCCTGCAGACTTCGCAGAAGGGCGTAAGCCTCGCCCGCAGTGGAATGAAGAGTCACCCGCATACTAACTGCCTGAGTCTGCTTGGCAGTCACCTTTTATGAGTAGAAAATCTGTGGATCCGGAAGGGTAGGCCGTGCGGCTAACGCCGCTTGGAGCTCTTGGTTCTCTCTGCATAGACCAGTGAAAGCAGTCTGAAGGTGGTGAGCCTGGACTGTGACACTGTCCTCCGCTATACTGTCAGGGAGTGGAGCATAATGAGCCCTTGCAGCGGGCCATAAGTTGGATAACACCTGAGCAGAAATGGTGACCTACTCCTGTAGGTAGGTCTTCTCCCTAGTCAGCTGATCGCGCTGTTCAGTAAGCGCTGTGATCTGGTGGTGCTGCTCGGTACATCACTACTGCAGCTCGGAATGAATCTATTAGGCCCTTAGGGCCGCCCGCTGAATGAGTAGGTACAGCTGCCCTATACCCCATGGTTCTGAATTGGTCGTTCCGAGAGCGCCCTGCTCCGGCATCTGCTCCTGGCCACTGGCCACTGATCGGTTTGAGGTCTCAAGAGGATGGACCGGCGTCTGCTGCTGCATTGAGGTGGCCATATCGGACTCCGGCCAGTCTTGCTGAGTAGTCTGGTATGGGGGAGGGTCAGCCGAATCAACCCCAACAGTGGCCATCCGGGTAGATATCGTGGAGACAGGAGCCTGGGGTGTGGCCACAGGGTCAACCGACGGTACTACGGCTTCAGTACTGGAGGTGACTTCCACCCCGTGGTCTCCTCCGAAAAGTTTCCGGATGAGAGGATCTGATACAGTGGCTGACGAGTTGGATGGATTGGAGGAGGTGGCAGGTGGACGGCCGGTGGAGGGGGCAGTGGACGGGGTGAAAGAGGTATGGGGGAGGTGAATGTTGAGGAACTATGAAGGATCGATCAGAGGTTCCTCCGGAATCAAAGTCACTGTGAGTGGATTGGATGGTGGATCGTCGTCCATAAGGTCCACCACTGGATCTGTGACATCAATGCGGGCCCTCTTGGATGGAGGGGGGTCTGATGGATCAGGTTCTGGGCCCGTTTCACCCATCGGTGTGATGATAGGGGTGGTAGAGGTGAATAGGTTGGTGGGGATGGGAGAAGTGAGAGGGGCGGTATGGGAGGGAGCAAGAGACCGACCAATCTGAAATTCAGAAAATGAGGGAAACAAAGGGGCACCACTTGAAACAACTTGGGTTACCATGTTAAGGCATTGTACCTGGGCATTGAGGTGTTGTACGACGGGGACCAATGATTCGGGCAGGTCCTGTGCAGTCTCCGCTGCATCCTGCAGAGGTCCCGCCGCAACCTGTGAGGCCCCCGCTGCACCTGTCTCGGCAGGCCGCTGCGCCGGCATCATCCGCTCAAATTTATATCGGGGGACCCCGTTGCGGATGTGCTTCGTGACCCCCGGCCACGCAGAGACCTCGCGGTGAAATGTATCATCATTCAACTGGAATCTGAGGGGCACCATGTGGAAGGTGGCTTCCAGCACGCAAGTTGGGCGGAGGTAAGTGTGCCTGTGGCTTACCCCGAACCACACCTGCTCACTATACTCATCCAACAGGTGCCTGGGCACCCGTTGCTGGTTAGCCACCACGTCTGTCATTAACCCGTACCACGCTCGAAACACTGACGCGTTCACCTGTTTGGTGCTGGGGTCCGAGGACACCTGCCAGGGGGTGTATTTCATTGCGAGAGGCTGGCTCGCGGTCGTCTCCGCCGGCATCCGGACAGGAGGAAGGTGCCATTTCCACATGGCGAAAGCTAAAATCAAGTACTCGTAAATGAAACTGGTGGTGCGCTTGTAGTTCTCTTCGCAGGCCGTGAAGAGTTCTTTTAGCACGAAAGAACACCAATTTAGCCTGACGCCCTGGATACAGTGCTCCGCAATGGAGATTGTATCCAAGGTGCACTCTCCCTTAGTATAGTGCCGCATCGTCTTGCTAGCAATGAGGTAGCAAGCGAACCGAATTTCTAGCTTATTGATCAAATCAATTTTGGCACCTTTGCCCCCCTGGCGAGTGCCATACTTAGTGTACAGGTCTGTGTCACCCGACTTTCGGGCGCGCTTCGAAGATGTCTGGCCGGCAGCGGAGACATCTGCACCATTTTGAGACAGCCCTGTAAGCCGATGAATGTCTTCGGCGTGAATTGGGATTTCCTCATTGAGCCACAGGGACCCGCTCTGTATTCGACTGAGGAGGAACCGGGTGCACTATAGGGCTGGTCCTGTAGTTCCGAAAACAGGGAGAGTCCTTAAATTCATCGAGGACGATTGCTGGAGGCCCCTGTATTCTGGTCGCATTCGGCTGTTGGAGCTATTTCCTGGTGTATAGTGGTGTTCCATGTATGTCTGCCAGTGGAGGTGGGGGAATTCAGCTGGGTCGGACAGGTTGGCATCCATCATTGCCGCACTGTCATACTTACCAACCAGTGACTCTATTCGGTGGATTCGGCTATCTAGCACTGGTTCAGGAACAGATAAGAGAGCCCTTGGCATCTTGGCTCGGCGCTGGTAAACCTGGAGAAATCTTCGGGCGCTTCCTTCTGGGTGCGGTGCGCTTTGAGGCTTCAACTGCTCTGGAGTAGCTGCACTTGCCAAATTGAACTGGTCCGTCATTCTCAAGCTATTGGTATCCATGCAAGTTATTGCATTCCCTGGCACGAGCGGAGTTGATGAGACTCCATAACGACAATTAATTCTTGCTATCTTTCTTGCCTGCGATAATCGTGCGATCAATCGCATGCCTGTGTGTAATCTGACAGTTGCTGACGGTGTCATGGGGAGATGGGCGGACGCGACGGCTGAGGGAACTGCGGGTGATGGAAAATGATTATGGTACGATTACTGTCTACTTATGGTAATTTATGATGCAAATCTAGGCGATCCTACGGACTGACAAAAGGACTGACGGAAATGACCTGGACTGACACTGGCACGGGGATGGATCCTACAAGGATGGCACGCTGGACTGGCGTCGTGACACGCTGGACTGGTCTGCCCCAACTACAGTCGGTTGCGGTAATGTACCCGCAACTGACCGGTTATTTGACAGACTACCTATGAATGGAAAAGACTCCCTACGCTCATCCCGGTTGCGGGAGAGTTATTCGACTAAGCTACTCTACGGGTTCTCTCGGTTGCGAGAGTTATTGATGAAAAGTGAAAGGGACCTACTCCTGGTAGGGTTTCAGGTGTGTGTCATTCACCCACCCAAGGAGGACTATACCGTCCAGCTGTGCCAACCGAATAGCTCCTGAGTCGCGGATCTCGATGACAAAGTAGGGTCCCAACCAGTGCATCTGGAGCTTGCCTGGAAACTTCTGGAACCGGCTATCATATAAGAGAACTTTGCTGCCAACTTGGAAGGCTTTGGTTTTGATGTGGCGGTCGTGCCACGCTTTCTTTCTGGCCTTCTGAACCTTCTGGTGGAACTCCGCCAAGAATTGAGCCTCATCCAGCTCCTGTAGCTCCTGGAGGCGTTCCCGGAGCGACTCCTCTTCTGAGAACTGGAGAGACGTTGCGATCAAAAGACTAGGTACAGTGAAATCGGTAGGAATCATAGCTTCCCGGCCATACACCAATTGGAATGGTGTCTGGTTGGTCAAACGCTTCACCGTGGTCCGGTAGGCCCACAATGCCACTGGGAGACGCTCGTCCCAATCGTCGCGCTGAGCATTACAAATTTTAGTCAAGCCTTTTTCGAGAATCTTGTTGAATGCTTCCACAGTACCATTGGCCTACGGGTGGTATGGGCTACTTTTATGATGCTGAATCATAAATGTGTCCAGTAGTGACTTGACCGTGGCATTAATGAAATGCGTACCCTGATCGCTGGTCAAGCTCCGTGGGCAGCCAAACCAGCTGATGATGTGTTCAAAAATGAACCTGGCAGCGGTCTCTGCCGAGCAGTCGCGTACCGCTACTGCCTCAACCCACCGAGTGAGGTAATCCGTGGCGGTAATGATGTACCGGGCCTTGGAGTGCCTGGCGACTGGGGCGTTGGGACCTACGAAATCAATAGCCCACTTTTCGAACGGCCGCAACACATGCACTGGGTGCAGCGGAAGCTCGTCCCGGTGTGAAGGCCTTCCCGTCTGCTGGCAAACATCGCAGCACTTCACATAGGCCTTACAGTCAGCATGTACCGTCGGCCACCACAGGCCAGCTTGGAGCACCTTCCTTGTGGTGGGTTTCGCACCCACATGCCCTCCCGCAACACCACTGTGACATTCCCACATCACCGCTTCCCATTCGTGGTCAAGAACACATCTGCGCAACACTTCATCAAGGCCCAGTTTACATAGTTTCCCCGTGATCAATTGGTAGTCGGCCGCCTAGACAACCAGGTGGCATTTGTGGAGCGGGGTATACTCCTGAGGGCATTGTCCCGTGGTCAGATAAGTGGCAATGTCAGCCAGGTAGTCTGGTACTGTTTCGACCCGGAAGAGGTCGGCATCCGGCAGTTGATCGTCCAACGAGCCTTCATTCTCTCCCGTCTCCAACCTAGATAAATGATCGGGACCAACATTCAACCTGCCAGGCTTGACAATCACCTCAAACGTGAATTCCTGGAAAAGTAGAAGCCAGCGACAGATCCATCCTTCCAACACAGGCTTATACACCAGATACTTTAATGCAGAATGGTCCATGAAGAATGTGAATTTGCCGCCCAGAAGATAGTGGCGGAACTTCTGGAGGGATTACACCATCGCCAACGCCTCCTGCTCGGTCGTGGTGTAGTTCTTCTCCGCGTTCGATAACCGATGGCTGGCGAAGTATACGGGGTGGTCAACTGTCGTCTCCCCGGGTTGCGCCAATACCGCCCCGAGTGCAATACCGAACGCGTCAATATGCACATGGAACTGCTTATCCCAGTCAGGATGAACAAGTATGGGTTTCGTCGTCAAATTCTCCTTCAAGGTGTCAAGTTCCTTCCTACACTCCGCTGTCCACTGAAACACCTCTGACTTCCGCAACAGTTTCTCCAGAGGGGCCTTAATCTTGGCGTAGTTGCGAATAAACCGCCTGTAATATCCTATGTCCCCAAGCAGTGCCCGCAACTGCTTCATGGTCTCAGGGGCCTCCATGTGGACGATGACTGCGACCTTGGCGGGATCAACGCAGACCCCTTGCTTGCACACCACGTGGCCCAAGAGTGTGCCGAATGGAACTGCAAAAATACATTTCTTCAAGTTAAAGGAAATCTGCAGTTGACGACACCGGTCAAACATAATACGCAACAGGGAGGCGTGTTTCTTCAACAGGCTATAGATGGTCCAGTCGTCCATGTAGACCTCCAGGAACTTGTGAATGTACTCCCGGAAAGCAACAATGACAATCCGGGAAAACACAGCCGGTGCATTCTTCAGACCAAATGGCATAACATGGTATGTGAATGATCCCCACTCAGTGGTGAATGTCGTCTTTGCTTTATCTTCCTCCGCGATGCGTACCTAATGGTAACCCGAAAACCCATCAGTGAAGGAATAAGCTTCATTTCCTGCAACATGGTCTAGAACTTCATCGCTGAAAGGAGTGGGAAATGGGTCGTGGATGCAAGCATTGTTCAAGCTCCGGTAATCTACACAGACACGGATCTCCGCTTTGTCCTTCTTGTTATGGATGACAATGGGACTCACCCACTCTGCTTCTTCTACTGGAAAGATGAGACCTGCAGCCAGCATCTTTTCGATCTCCATCTTGACCTTTTCTTTGATATGCGGGTTCAATCGGTAGGGTCGGTGCTTCACCGGCCTAGCCCCCGATTTTAGCGCGATGCGCATTTCGCCTAGGTCCCCCTTGATTCCCTTCAGGTCCGCAATCGAGGACGGGAACAAATCTTCGTATTCCCGGAGGAGGCTGAAAATTTCTTTTTTCATTTCCTCATCCCAGTAGTCTCCCACCGTTTCGATCTTGGGTTTCTCGTCTGTTCCAATGTTCAACTTCTTTGTCTTTAGTGGCTGTAAATGGACTCCTTCAGTCGTCAGCTCTTCACTGATGCTCCGCTCGCCTTCCTTTTCGTCAAAATAGAGATGCCTGAGGTCCTTCAGACTATCGTCATCCGATTCGCCGTCAATCCGGTGGAAAACCAACTCGCGCCTGACCTCAGGTCGTGACACCACCGGGCCCCCATCAGGCTCAGGATGTTGGAAAAACAAGACCTCCTTGACTGCCTGTAGGGCCTGAGACTCCTGCGCCGTCTCCCCTTCGAACAAGAAGCACCGAACGAACTTGTCCGCGACTGCCTGCCAAGAGCAAGTTCCCCGTTTCCGCTCTTCCTCCAGGTACCAGGCCTGGGGAATTGTACCCAGGGAGTGGATAAACCTGTGGACCCATAGCTCCTCAGGGTACCGGTTGCTACGCCACTGTTCCTCGTAGGCCCGCAAACGGTGTCACGGGTCGGAAGTTCCATGATACTTAAGCGTACTGCAGGGTCCTTCGTCCTCTTTAAAGCGTGCCCGCAGAGCATCCGCCACGCACTCCCATCGCAACAGTGTTGCGGTGATTTTTCCACCACCGTGCAGACGTTGACTGCAAGGCCACATCCAAAAGTGGCATCCGGCTTTCAACTGGGACCATGTCTTCCACCTTGGTAATAAAAGTATTGACTGCCCGCATGTTCGACAAGGTGGGATATCCACGGATCTCAGTCCCTACCCATCGGACTTGGGCAATGGAGGCACATCTCTGCGTGGTGGTCTCATACCCCACTTGCTGCCAGTCTTCCCAAGCGAGTTCGGATCCGAGCTCCGAGCTCTGCACACTCCGCCAACTGACAGAGCCAGTCGCGGTCGGGTTAATATAATCGTCCCGCTTTTTTGCGGTCATCTGATAAAGGTGGTCCATCATCTGAGCATCCTCCCGATTGTCCACTGTTTCCGTATATCGCGGGCCCTGATACGGGTCGAGAGGCTGGGTGACCCGTACCTCCCCATCCTCAAAGATCATCAGCTCCTTCTTAAGGTCAATGATGGCGTAATTCTCAAAAGCCCAATCAATGCCGAGTAAGGTAGGATAGGGATCCTTGTCGCCCATGATATCAATAACCTCAAAATCGGTGTATGTCTTCACCCCCGCAACGTCGACCTCGACCCCCTCGAGCCGGCCGATTGGCAGAATACAGTACTGGTTTTCCATCCTGAGTTGGATTGGTGAGTAGGCTAGCCATGGCCTTCCAAGAGCCTCCCATGTCTTCCGTGGTAAAATTTTGACGTCGGATCCCAAGTCCAACATGGTGTCGCTGATTTGGAATCCCGCGACCTGCGTGTTAAGCCAGAATTCTTTGCCTGTCTGTTGCTTGTTCCGCTTCACGTGCTGCACGTATTGAGGGCCAGCGTCCACTAGATCTCTAAGTTCTGTGCGCCCCTGCAGTGCTCCTTCCAAAGCATGCTTGAGTTGCTGCCGCAGCGCAACGTTGTCAACAATCCTGAGGAATAGCCGTAGCCAATCCTCGACCACAGTACCTGCGACGTTCTGCACCCCAGGTTTCGGCAGCATGGGCTCCTCCAAAACTCCCTCGTTCCGCAACTGGGCGAACGCCTCAACTGCCTCCTGGAAATACTTCTTTTGGACTTTGGGCCCGATCAGCTTCTTCGGGGATGCTGGCCAAACCACTCGTGCTGGCTCCTTCCCGTGGGCATCCTCTCCAGTCTTCTTTCCGCCCCTCGTCACGATCGCGACGTTCTGCAAGTCTGGGGTTGCGGTCCCTCGCGGCTCCGAGTTTATCAGATTCGCTCCCCTCTGCCTCGCCCGTTCCTCCCACTTCTTGATGAGCTCCGGACAGTCCTCTGTAGCGTGGGCGTTTACCCGGCACTGGGAACACCAGGGTCGTCGCGGAAGGGGACATTCTCGAGCCACGTGACCCTCCTGGTCACAGTTGTAACATTTTACTGGACCATGTCCGCCTGTGCGGCCTCCCCGCATGCCTCCGCCTCTTCCCCTCGGAGCCTCGTTCACCCTGTAGGAGGGACGATCCAATCGATCCGCAAGTGCGTTGAGCGCCCTGCACTGCTCAGTGTTGTGAGTCGTGGACACACAAAATTCGCAGTACACATTATTCAGGACCATGGAGTACTTCTGTAATATCGGGCACATCCGAGGAGGATGCCCCAGCGTCTGGAAAATCTCGCAATATTCTGTGGTAGAGGAACCCGCTTGCGGTGGGAACCTTGCGTAAGGCTGTTGCGACTGGTAGACGCCCTGCGGGTTCATCGCCGCGCCGCCACCCGGCGGTGGACCCCCCTGAACTGCTGCGACCAAGGGTCCCGCTCCTGTGCCGCGCAACCGAGGACACTCGGTTGTGGTGTGGCCCTCAACCAGGCAATGAGTACACCAAACATTTGGTCACGCTAGTCTCACTGGCTGAAGCTCCTTGAGTTTTTCAGTCAGGCTGGCAATCTGGTGTTGCAACCCTATCAAAGAAGGGTCTTGTGGAGCCGCCCCCCCCCCCGGGTGTAGCCCGCCATGGCTTCAATCTTCATGGCCTGCTCCAGAGTGTCCTGCAGATTATCAATCTTCTGCTGAGTGAGAGGGGTTCATGTCAAGGGAAGCAGAGCCTTGATGAACCAGTCCCTCTGGTGGTTTGGATCGATCGGGTAGCTGAGTTTCCCGATCACGTCCTTGAATCGCCGCATCAACTCCCACGCGGTCTCACCTTCCTTCTGCTTAATTTCCCACAGCTCTGACAGGCCCTAATGGTCTGTCTGGGGAAGCTTGAATTCACGGACAAAATCCCGCTTCATGTCCGCAATTACAGGGTTAGGATGAGCCTCGGACCACTTGATAAACCATCGCAGAGCCCTCTCTCTGAGCGTGGTTTGGAATTCTATTAACTTCCCTGCATTTGGCGTCTGGCGAGCCCTCCAGATGGATTTGCACAGATACCATTGTTGCTCTACATCGTCATTGCCCCGGCCAGAGAACTCTGGATACCAGGTGAAAGATCCAGCCATGTGTGCTTGTGGAGAATTAACCAGGATAAATCCTCCAGGTCCTGGTTGCGTAATGGTCCCACTAGGAAAAATACCGCTACTAGTAACGCTGCTGCTACCGGACGTTACTGATGCTTATGAACTATTGTATGACTGACTCAATGCTTGTAATTGAATAAAAATATTACTTAAAGGTTGATACAGTACTAGGGGAACGTCGGGATCCTGGCCATGCAGAAGGTGAGAAGTAGGGCTGCCTGGAGGGGTGGGTGCCGTCTGATCTTGAAACATCCGCTGCATCACGCCGTACCATTCATCATCGAAACTTTCTTCGGGCCGCATCTTTCCATTATCTTCGCTAGTCACTATCTCTCTTTTTCGCATCGCTGGGCTCCCATGCACCCACTGCACTTCCACCGTTGTCCCGTCTTCTTCCCGGGTATCCATACCCATAGTTCCTGTCCTCTGAGGCGCCTCCTTCTGATTTTTCCTCTCGATCTCTTTTCTCTTCAAATATCGCATTACCCTTCTTCGCCACCTATCGGCGATCTGTGCCCGTCGATGCGCACGACGCTCCCGCAACCTGCATGCGGCCTCAACATCCATTCCCCACTCCCCACTTTCACATTCTACACCGCATCGGTCCCCTCAACCCTTCCCCCAGCACGGGTGGTTTACGCTTCCATACTCATTTTGTGGAATTCAATCAACCCTTCGTCCACCATCAGAGCTTTGATCCACAGCGTAATCTCCTTCAGAAACTTCCCTCGTAGCCCTGAGTGGAAAACAGCCTCAGCTTTCAAGAAGGATTGGTAGCACTCAGCAACAAACTCCACAGTGTATCCTTCCAACGTGGTCCTTACCCAAAAATCCACCGCGCGGGTCAGTTCAGTGTCCACCCGGTGCAGTGCCACCATACCTTCGTGTGCCCACCTGCGGTTTATCTTCCGCAAGCCTTCTTGGGGCACCGTCACTCATAACCTCCGTAATCAATTGTAAAGGTCCGTAGGGAACCTTCCCCGGAAAATTTCGTACGTATCACTGGCTGAGTCAGAGAAAAGAACAAGCTCCTTGATCGCCGCCTCCTTTTTCTCGGTCAGCTCTGCTTGCTGAGCAATGAACTGATCAAGATGATCATCCCACCATCGCCGTATCGCTCCTTCAAAAATCCTCGATACCATGATCTAGATCCCCTCAGAACATGCAGGTCCCGGAAACGGAACCATTTGTTGGCGAGAAGTCAGGTCTCGCGGACAAGACCCAGGTTCAAGAGTTGTGGCCAACAAAGGGGTCCGATGTAGTCTAGGAACACGCCGGCATTTTCACCCTGCTCCGGAGAGCAGTGAGTCTCACCCGAGGCGTGCCGCAACCACATGCAGAAGGGGATGAGATCAATGGCAAGGAACAAATTCGCAACTCATTAAGGACAGTGCATCGATTACATATACAGAGTTATATACGCAAGATCACTTAATAAGCATTCATACATTTGCAAATAAAATTTTAAACCAGCATAAACACATTACAGGCACGTAAACATCTTATTGAGACAACAACCTTCCATTGTATTAATCTCTTGGCCAAACACATGATTACATGGCATTCTCAATGATAGCTTACAAATCTGATACAGATGGATTTCGGAACAGAAAGGTAGAATAGAGAAGATGAGGAACCCTAGGAAGGTCATGCATGATTCTTCCGCAGTCGCTCTGTGCATCTTCCTCTGTCATGAGCCACGCAACCTCTTCAGCCTCTGATTCTTCCAGCCGGCTGACTGTTATTTATTCACCCACTCTCGCGACTATCAGTTCCTCTGTGTCTGTTCTTCAGTTGCTCCCAGCTTCTCTCCTGTTATCTACGTGTTTCGCTTTCTGTCTTCTGCTGTGTGTTTTCTTCATCTGTACTTGTGCGTGTTCTATCTTCAGCTTTCACATGCTTCCACGCCACCTTGGTAGCTCCGCGACTCCTGGTAGTTGCGGCGCGGTCGCGGTTGCCATGTGTCTTCATGCCGCAACTCAAAAAGGTCAAAATTCAAAATGTCTTAGCCAAGATTTCAAAAACTAATCAAAAACAAGGTCCCCAACAATTTGGATGCCCAATTTCTTGTCACTGATACACTAGACACTGATGTTGATGAAGAATACCTATGTAATGATGATTTGGCTCCCTTGAAGAATGTGTAGCACAGAGGAGAGATGGCACTCTTGGGCACACAAATTGTTGTTCTAAGGGTGCAAGTGGTTTTTCAAGGTGGAGAGAGGTCTCTTGAAGATGAAAAGAGAAAATGAAAGCTCTTTTTGGTCTTTTGTAGCTTGAAAATTAATTTTCTCCTTTTGTGGTTAAGTGGCCCCACCAAGTATTTTTCACCTTTGACTTGAAAATTTACAGCTTTCAAACCTTAAGAAACATATTACATGATAATATAAATGAAATTACACTTTTGAAACCTTTATTGAGAATTTTCCATATTACTGCTCCTTCAATGCCAGATTTATTGGTGAAATGGCATATTTTTTTATGATTTTAACCCTAAGAGCTAATGGTGACACTTCATGAAATGAGTTGAATGATGACCATGGTGGTGTGAATGAGATGATAATGGAGAAATTTCAGTGGTGACTCATCCAACTGAATGATTGCAATGACCAAAACATGAAATTTTTGAAAGGAGTAGTAACAGACCTAGACACACTAGCCAGTAACCAAATTTTTATTTGAAGACCTATTGAAACCATAAAAATTTGACTTAAAACCCTAACAAAACCTTGTAAGAGCATATTTGATCATTGGTGACTGGAAAGACTGGTAGACACTAACATTAGCTCCAGCTCGGGATGGCAGATCCTTGGAGGCGTCAAGAATACCGTAGACGAAGTAGCCTTATTAATTGGGCATGGAGTCAAAAATAAAAAGACCAAACTCAATATTTAAAACTGACAGAAAAACTGAACTGAATTTGACTAAAACAAAACTTACTGAACTTATTGATCACAATGTATCATTGAGACTTGAGGGTTTCAAATCCTGATGATAACTCCCTACATGCCAAGGAAATATGTACAATCATGTGAAATGATCCTTCCAGTGTAACCAATCCAGAAAATGGCTACTTACTTGAATCCCACTTACACGTTCCTTGAGCAGGCATAAATAAAAAAACTAGACAAATCCAAATATATAGTGAAAATGTGCTTCTGGTCCGTAAATACAAGAAAAATCATCGCCCCTGTTGACTGTAACAAATCGCTAAAAGAATCCTCACAAATCTGAAATGTTACCTTGTCTTGAAACACAATAGAAATACATACACTCCTTTCATTTTCTAATCCTGGAGGAAGATCATCATGTGCAAGAGGCTCTAAGACAATTTCTTCTTTATCGCTGCTCTCCTGATATGACTGCAAATTCTTGGATGCACTTTTTAACGAGACTCTTTCTAAATAAAAAAATGAAGCCGATTTCCTGATTAAATTTTTATCATATTTGTTTTGAAGATCATAGCTAGCTAATAGAGAAGGACTTTGACTACAAATATTATCCAAAACATCAGCTATCGGATCATGGAAAAACTGAGAAGACTACTACAACTTGTTATACATTGGTTCCAATGAGACTACATGATTTTCTATAGGATTGTCATCCTTTGCTTGAGAGATATTATCAAAATTTTTCTTATCTGCTTTCTTATCTGCTTGCTTATAGTTTTCTCTTATTTTCACAAGTGAGGAGAGACACAAGGATAAGGAGTCCTGATCAAGAAGTTCATTGTCTTCTCCATGCTCCATATCAAAATTGAAAGATTGCTGATTTCTAATCTGAGGAAAGTTTTCTCTCAGTAATTGAAATGAAGCGAAACACAAGGGCAAAGAACTTTCACTTACTTTGAATTTTTCTGCATTCTCTTCATTGCTATCATGATTGATATATATAGGTTGAGTGTTATATTTGAGTTTTTGTAATTGAACTTCCTCCTCCCAAAGCCATGCCGCTGATTTCATTGAAAAGTCAGCCTCGATTTCAACAACATAGTCATCATCATACTAATCATACTTGGGTAAATCATCAATATAGAGAATTTCATCAAGCATACACATTATATCGGTAGATTGTTTCTCCATAGGTTGATCTACAAATCCAATTTCATGAATTTCCATAAATAAATATGAAAAACAACCATTTTTTGATCTATGGTAACTAGAATTAGCAGGAAAATGGTTAGGGCCGGCAACCTCTTCTTCTTCTGCAATAAGTGGGACATGGTGTTGTTGAACAAAAAATTCATATCTCATGATGATATTTTGCATCATTTATTCCATTATACTTACCAAAATTTTGTGCTTCTCTTCTGAAGATGTCAAGTGCTCCTTCTCTATGTTCTCCCTCTCTTCTGCTTCCAACTTTGACCTTTTGACCAATAGATTAGCTTCCACAACTATCACACTGTCCTGCATTTTTTCAAGTGTTTTAGTGTTCATTTCTCTCAATTTAAACTCCATTTCCGGATCAAATGCATCCGAGTAGAGTAAGAGAGCTGAACCAGGATGCGGTTTTATATCAGCAGGCATTGAATGATATACTTGATTGAATCTGGCTGAAAATTGTTGCATTGTTTCTCCTGGCCATATTTTCAAATGATTATATTCTTCTATAAGCAGAAAAGGATTCCTCTTGATCACCCATTTATCAAGGAATATTTTCACAAATTGATGAAAATAAAAAATCTTACAGCTGGAAATTTTTTGAACCATTTCTTAGCTTCGCCTTGCAAAGATAGAGAAAACATCCTAATACTGACATCATCTTATTCAACCTCAAAAATGTCAAGAAAATTTTTAAAACTCTGAATTTTTTTCTCAGCATTGATGTTACCATATTCTCCATCAAACCTAGGAAGATATTTGTAATAATTTTCATGGAAATCATGGAGTATAGGAGGTGATATGAGTGGCTTATATCTATCTGGAATTTTACAAGGTATAGGAGTATGTACAAAAGGTGTAAGATTAGTCTTGATCTCTTGAGGCTCATCAAGTTAAATATGGTCAACATAAATTTCAGAAGAAGGATCTTGACCAAGATCAAAAGCGTAAGGATAAATTGTATTCACAATTTTCAGAGGAAAGGAATCAAATACAAGTCTAGGATATTTTCTCAAATATAGTACACTTTGAAAAAACTTTTTGACTTTCTTAGGAAAAGAGAAAAAATAATTCACGAAAAAGAACATGATGTCTTGGATGAAATTCAAAGTTGAATACCTGATCTTCCCATGTTTTCCTTTCATGTTTCTGTTGGTAAGGTTCATCCTCTAGTGGAGACTTTGGATTTGATTTCGAACTGAATTGGAGTCACCAAGTGGATGATTTCAGCTTTCCTATGCTTTATCACTGTCCACCTTTAGTAATCATATCTGGTCCTTTTCATTATTTCTTGGGGAATATCCGTCACCTCATCCCCCAGCAACGACGCCATAAATATTAGCCTCCACAATGTCCCAAGGCTGAAAGGAAATCGATGGAGATAACCGTAAACCAAGCTTTTAGTTTGGTTGCTAGCCATACCAAACCAGAGAGGGCTCTCTCTATGAAAAACAAAACTAAGGATCTGACTGGTGCAAGAGTGGATTTTAGGCTAGATAGCTTAGCTCTAAGGTTTTGAAATATTTTAAGGTTTTTATGATGGATCAGGGATGAAAATCAGGTAACTAGTTCAAAGTATCAAAGGTTACAGTTTCAAGAGATATGGAGGAGAAAGATATCTATGCTTTTGTGATGGGCTTTGGATTTTGTCAGTGTAGTGTAGGGCTTGAAAATGAAAAAATATTTTAATGAGCATGTGCACCATGAATTCATTAAATAAGAAGGAATATTACACAAAATGATATTCCCAAACAAAATAGAGCTTTCATGAAATAATTCTTCTTATAAAACTTTTAGGAAAATCAATGAAGAAGGACGATATGGAAAGGAGACATTTATATCATCTATATAAAAATATAACAGAGAAAATACAATATCAAAAACTCACAACACGAGAATTCTTGAATAACAACTGCAACTTGTCCTTTAATTTCCTGAATAAAAATATGAAGTACAAGCTACAAGAGTTCCAACCTCTGATGTCCAACCATAAAAATGACTAAGAAATCCATACATATAGACCAAGAGACCATTTCCCCTCTCTTAGGGGTTGAATCCTAGAGCGAAGGAACAGTTCACAAGATTCTCTCACCAAAATCCTAATGACTAGGGAGGTTAATAAAACTCTCCTCACAATAGAAAAATTGATACATTTGACCATGAAAAGCATTTTCAAGCATGAATCTACATAAGTTTCACTTTAACTAGCATAATTACACCTCAATGCATAATTACAATCCCAAAAATGACAAATTACATCAGCAAAAGTTGAACTGGACTAATAAAACTGAGAAAAAAGAGTTCCAGACTAAAGCACAGCAAATTAGCAGGAAAGCGCAACGTGCCAGGAGAAAGCGTAACGTGCTAGTGTAAGAGGTTTTTGGAGGGGTTCCCGAGGTCCAAATCAAGATTTGAAAGATGTTAGAGAAAGCTATGCATGTATACTACATCATAGGATATTTGAGCACTAAAATAGTCTTCTTATAGCCCTCCAAAATCATTTCTCCCACAGCTACTCCAAAATCACAGCGTGGCTCTGAAAAAACAGGCAGAAAGGTGATTTTTTGGTAGTTTTTGAACCTTTCACCCACCAGAATGTGTTGACATGGATCTCCCATTAGCTGAATTTAATGTAGAGGTCAAAAGATATCCAGAAATGCAATTTTTTTTTTCATTTGGATGCCCACAAAAAAAGAGCAGCATGAGGCTTGCCACCCTTGGACCAAAAACTATGCAAAATTTCAAAAATACCCAAAAATTTGAAATTTTCTGCAAAAACAGGGCTCAAAGGTAGGTCTATGTGTCTTTAACCATAACTTTATTTGCAAAAAGGAGAGAGGTTTTTTTTCTTTGGCATGTTATGAATAGAAATTTCCTCCCGTTTTGAAAAATACTTTACCATTTGTTCAAAATCCAACTTTTAAGTTGGTCACTAAAAATTGGAAAAGCATAGAGCTACCAGTGAAAAGTGTGACACCATATTTCAGGGAATTTTTTACTGTTAGCCTAAGCTCCACATAAATATCAGAGGGTACCATTGGAAATATTAGGATTTCCTGCTATACAATAGAGTCATCAAAAACTGCAAACATCTTCTCCGAACCCCTGAAAAACTATCTTGAAGTCAAAATTTTGAGAAGTGTAGAAAACCTCCTATAGCAATTGAATTTTTTCCATTTCTCCCAAATAATAATACCTGTGTATAAACTGAAAGAGATTTTTTTTCCTTGTTCTATGATGGAAAAAAACCCATTTCACTTTGTAAAATGCATCTATATTTGGTCATAAACACATTTTTAAGAAAAATTGTCCCTATGTGCAATGTAATCCTTAGGCAACCCACATCTTGGAAAGGTGAAGCTATGATTTCTTGGAATTTGGTGGGCTAATACCTACTGATATTACCTCCCTTATGCCTCCTCTTCTCAGTGGTTTCATGTGAAAATTATTGAATATAAGAAACCCTACTGCTAACTATTTATTTACTTCTCCTACTTGATTATTTATACAAGTTATTAATCTGAGTATTCAGAAAAACAACGAAGTAAACAAAAATAGGAGCCCACACCTACAGATCATTTAATGAAAATAACACACATATGAAAAAGTGACACATATTTTTTGGACAAATGTCCCTAGAAAAACCCAATGTGGAAAAACCATTGCAGCTAGCTCTTGAGGGTTTTATTACTATGCAGAATCTGAATACAACAATTTCCGGGCACCAGACATGGTTTTCCCTACAAAGAAAATCGTGGAAGTAATACCTCTTTCACTTAGAGACAAAAAATATGGTTGTTTCACACCTTCAAACAAGATTTACAGAATTCAATCCCTTTCTAGCCCACTGAAAACCCCAGTGCTACTCCTTAGCCCTCCGTGTCAGCCTTTCTAGCTTGTGTCAGCCTTTGTGCTTCTCTAGAAGGGCCTGCATCACCCTCTCTATGCTTACGCTACCCCTGCACTGCCCTGACTAGGTCTACGTCAACCCTGAAGGGCTCTTGCTACCTCTGTGTTGTCCGTGACTAGGATTTGGCTGAACTGTGTAACTCTAGATAGCCTTTGTGCTACTGGATATGCTACCTCTCTACTGTTGTTGTATTCTTGGCCTTGTATCAGAATCCCTCGCCAATACGGCCCTTCATGGCACTACAAGCTCTCTCTGAAATTATTAGCAAACCACACCCTAGAATTTCAGCTTAGCTTGAGTTTTCTGCCAATGTGTGTGTTCTCCAACTGACCCCATGCCCTTCTCCTAGACTTTTCTCGTTGGAAAACCAGCGGAAATGATCTAATCTCTAATCAATGACTAAGATTATATTTTTCTTCATCCACGTCACTTAGAACATTATCATCACATGTTTAATTTATTTCACTTTAATATTTTAATTTTCCTAAGTTGGACTTAGGGTCCTTAATGAAAAATATTAATTATTTGAATAACTATCAAACTAGATGGAATTTCTCCAAACACTTTCTGGGTCTTGGAGATCTCATGTACTCCAGCTCCTCCACAAAATTTTAGAGCCAGAGAACATCCATTTCTACCCCAAAATCTCAACACTCCCTCTTAGTGAGGAATGTGCTCTAGCAATACTTCCACAGTGAAGTACTGCCCTGATCTCTACCATCAGTCTCCACCCTGATGTTTGGCCTAATTCCCTACATCACTGTGCCACTACTATTCTCTGTACAACTACCAATGACTTTTCCACAGTCACTGCCACATCTGTATTGCAGCTCCCTCTAAAATTGCTGCATCATGCTGCCCATAGCATGACCACTGGTAATTGTTGCACTGCAACTCAGTTGCTAAGAAGTAAGCAACTGAAGGACCCCTTCCCAATTACTGACAAACAAGTCAGTTGGGTTGCATCTCATCACTGAAGCTTCCTTGGTTGTTTCTCTGTGATATCCTCCTAAAGGCACTGTGATGCTACAACTTTGCACTACGTAAGCACTGCATCCTTTGCTCTGCTGAAATCCCATCAGCCCCTCTGTGCTGCTACTTCTACGTTGTTTCTTCCACTGCACTGCACTACTCCCTCTCCAACGTCCCAGCTCTGCCCTCCACTTCACCATCATCCTCTGCACCCTCTACTCCATTCATCCCGCTACTATCTTAAGGCTCCCATAGCACGTATGTAATCCAAGAGTTGGGCTAATCAAGGATCATGCCTCCCATCTGTAGCTTCTCTATAGATAAATATCTCCCCACCTCTTCTATCGAGGTACATGAGCGCTCATGGCCACATCTTCATCAGAGCCATCATATTCTTTAGATGTCACATCCTTGGATTTAGCTTCCTTGTCCTTCTTCCTTATAGGACAAGTGGTGGTGAAGTGTCAAATTTCACCACACCTGAAGCAATGAATCTTTGATAGATCCTTCTTCTTCTTCCATGGTTACTTCTTGGATTCAAGGGATGCATCTTCCTCTTCCTCCTTCTTCACTTTTCTTGATCCAGTGTTGGATTGTCTCTTGGTCATTCGACGGATTTCCTCTTGTCGGAGGATAGCCCACATGTTGTCCCAGCTTGGGAGGTATTATCTGCCTAAGATTCTTTGGACAAACCTATGAATGCATTTAGATAAGTCCTCACCATGACATATTCCTCCACCCTGATCCCCATGGAAATCAGTTGATCTCGAATCAACTACAGCCTGAAGAGGAAAGGATCAATTTCCTCTCCCTCATTCATCACAAACAACCTCATCTAGTTCTCTATAATAATATTCTAATAAACGAATTTCCCCTGATACATTGTGGTTAACACTTTCCATATAGTATTAGTCGTCTTCTTCTCGGCTATGTGTGGGACCACATGATCCTTGACCTCATCCATGATGAAGCACTTAGCATGCGCCTCTACTTCATTATGCTTCGCAAGAAGAAAAACATCATTTGATGTAGCCAAGACGCTCCCTGCATGCTCACATAATGTATATGCCTCCAGGGCCATCAGGATTCTTGCCTTCCAGATAGAAAAGTTAGACAAGCCATCCAACCTATCCTGATCACGCAGTCCATATGGCGCCATCTAGCTCAGAAATAATCTATCGAAACATATGCTCCTCTCCTTGCTACTGCTACTACCTTCAACATAAACCCGGATCTAGGGTCCTTTGGCAAAAAAGGCATCCTATATAGCAATTTCTCCCTCTGACAACTGATTTCCCTCCTTGTAAATCTGCCAAATTCTCTTAATCAACCCTCTTCAATCACCCTCCTTATCGATCCTCAAATTTCTTTGGTAAATAATCTGTTGAGTGACTATTCTCCTCCCGCTCTTTGTCAAATTAGCCAGGCACAATTCTGAACCAAAAAAATTTCCACCACACCAGCAACTGCTGAAGATTTGAAGCTCTGATTTCGGACTACAACAAATTTGCCCAATAACTTGAAATTGGACTGCATCCCTCTGGTTGGCCTCTGCATGAGAAATCTAGCTCAACGCAGTGGCTGTGCAGCGTAAACTACTCTTGCATCACTCTGGAAGGCTCTGGGTTGCCTATGCGTCACTTAGCTGGGACTGCATCAGCCCCTGTGTGGCCTCTTCTAGGATTGGATCCTCCTGGTGCTGCGCTGCCCTCTCTGGATTCTCTGCTGCTTCAGCTGCCACTCTGTAGCAAAAATTCTTCAGTCATTTTGCTGGAGATTCATCTTGAACTGTAATTCTCTGATACAATGTGAAAATTTATGAATATAAGAAACCCTACTATTAACTATTTATTTACTTGTCCTACTTGATTATTTATACAAGTTATTAATCTGAATATTTATAAAAACGGCAAAGTAAACACAAATATTAGCCTACACATACATATCATTTACTGAATATAACACACATATGACAAAGTGACACACAGATTTTTCAAACAAATGTACCCGGAAAAACACAATGCGGGAAAACTAGTGCAGCTAGCTCTGGAGGGTTTTATTATTATGCATAATCCGAATACAACAATTCCTAGGCACCAGACATTGTTGGCCCTACAGAGAAAATCACGGTAGTAAAACCTCTTTCACTCAGAGAGATAAAATATGGTTGATTCACACCCTTAAATAGGATTTATAGAACTCGAGCCCTTTCTGGCTTGCTGGAAACCCCAACATTGCTCCTCAGCCCTCTGTATCAGCCTTTCTAGCCTGCGTCAACCTCTGTGATGCTCTAGAATGGACTTTGTCATCCTCTCTGTGCTTATGATGCCCCTGAGGTGCCCTGACTGGGTCTGCGTCAGCCCAAAAGGTCTCTTGTTGCCTCTGTGTTGTCCCTGACTCGTCTCTAGATGAAATGTGTAACTTTGGATGGTCTCTGCGCTACTGGATATGTTTCTTCTCTGAAAATGTTGTATTCTCGTCCTTGGATCAAAATCCCTCACCAATACCTCCCCTCACTACACTGCAAACTCTCTTTGAAATTCTTATCAAACCACGCCCTAGAATTTCAGCTTAGCGTAAGTTCTCTGCCAATGTGTATTCTCCAACTGACCCCAAGCCCTTCTCTTATACTTTTCTCATTGGCAAACCAACGGTCGTGATCTAATCTCTAATCAATGGCTAATATTAGAAGTTTATTGATCCACGTCACTTAGAACATTCTCATCACATGTGGAAGGGTTTTTCTGCCATACATTAAAGGTGTGATAGATAAGATTGCCAGGGTTTTGGGAAGGAGTGAAATTTTTGCACAATTCTTAGCAGTAGGAACCATTAGAAAAAATATGCACTCAGTTAAAGATAGCATTAGTGAGGGGCAGCTTAAAAGTGTTTACAAGATTGATTGCTCATGTGGGAAGAGTTATATTGGTGAAATTGGGCGCTCTCTTCAAAAGCATCTGAAAGAGCATGGTGTCGATATTAAACATGAGTGATCTCGAACCTTAGCTCTTGTTGACCACTCCTTGAAAACAAAACATCACTTGCGTCTTCAGGATGCTAAAATCATTGCAAGGGAGGAACACTATCAAAGACGAAAGATTAGAGAAGCGGTGGAGATTATAAAACACCCGCATAACATCAACAGGGACAGAGGATTCGAGATTAGTGATAGTTGGTGGCCTCTAATTAGAAAAATTTTCTCCTTAGCTTTGTCCTCTTCCCAGGTATAATTTCGCAAGTTTGCTTCTTCTCCTTAATAGTAATCAGCTTAGGGTCGTGTCAGTTCAAAACACTTATTATTTCACTCACTCATAATAATTATTTTTGTTAATTAAATTTTATTCTATTTATAAAAATCAATTAATTAATAATTATTATTAATAAATGGAAGTAAAAATTCAAATAAAATTAATTTATAAATTATTAAAAAAATTATTTGGATTTAATTAATAAAATTCATTAGTATTAATATTTATTAATTATTATCATTTATTTATTAAAATATATTTAAATGGCTATATTATTATTTAGAATTAATAAACATAGGTATTCTTCTTATTTAATAAATTACACTTAGATTAATAATTTGAAGATACTATTTTAGATAAAAATTTAGGTTATAAATTAAAAAACTCAAGGTTTATTTAAAAAAAAAAATTAGACATAAAATAAAAAAAATTAATAAAAGTTTAAAAACTTTTTAAAATAATAAATAAAAAAATTTTAGGGGTATTATATTTTAATTTATTAAAATTAATTTAAACACTTAGGGTTTATAATAAAATAAAAAAATTTAAATATTTTAAATATTTATTATAAAAAAAATTATTTACTATTTGAACTAAAATTTTTATAAAGAATTTAATAAAAAAATTTATTTATTATTCAAATTAAAATTTTTATAAAGAATTAAATATAATTTATTTAAATAGATTAATAATTTATTGTCAGCTCCTCTCAAACATCATAATCCTTCACTATTTATACCTTGACCTTTTGCTACCTTCTTTCATTCTTCATTCTCGTCCTGAAGATGGATCCCCGTTGGGATTTGAAACATCGACCAATGTTTTATGATACTATTGATAATCCGGATTCTGCAATTAACAACAACCACAGAAGTTTGAGAACCATAATTAATTCACTTTAATCTTTTAGTTTTCCTAAGTTAGACTTAGGGTCCTTAATTAAAAAGATTAATTATTTGAATAACCATCAAACTAGATGGACTTTCTCCAAACGCTTTCTAGGTCTTGGAGGTATCATGTACTCTAGCTCCTCCATAAATTTTCGGAGCCAGAGCACATCTGATGCTACCCAAAAATCTCAAAATTTCAAAATCCATTGCTAACCCTAGCTCAATGGGAAGGGAAATTAGGGTTCAGTGAAGGGAAAAACAGGGGATTTGGGTATTTTTTGGGAATGAAGGGAGATGAATGGGTTAAGTAATTCCTAATTTTTTGGGAAAATTTAAGGGGGGTAGGGAGAGATGTTAGGGAGTAGGAGAAAGTGAAATTTTAGGGAATGAGTGCGAGGAAGGGGTCCAAAGAGGGAAAAAACAATCCTAACCTCAAAATGTCTAGTCTAGGCTAGAGTTTGTGGGAAAATAGTGAAAATGAGGAATAGGAGAGATGGGAAGTGATTAGGAAGGTGTATAACATGTGGGGGAAGGTGTGTGAGCTTAAATCTCAGGGTTTTACTTAGAAATTTATCAATGAGAACATGATACCAAGTAAATGCACTAAAAACCCTAGAAAAGGGGAATTTATCTTTCCAAGCATGAAATGAAGACACAAGATGTGATCTTGATGCCCACTTACTTGTCACTGATACACTGGACCCTATTGTTGATGAAGAATCCCTTTGCAATGATGATTTGGCTCCCTTGAAGAATGTGCACCACAAAGGAGAGATGGCAATCTTGGGCACACAAATTGTTGTTCTGAGGGTGCAAGTTGTTTTTCAAGGTGGAGAGATGTATCTTGAAGATGAAAAGATAAAATGAAAGATATTTTTGGTCTTTTGTAGCTTGAAAATTGAATTTCTCCTTTGGTGGTTAAGTGGCCCCACCAAGTCTTTTTCACCTTTGACTTGAAACTTTGCAGCTTTCAAACCTTAAGAAACATATTACATGATAATAGAAATGAAATTACACTTTTTAAACCTTTATTGAGCATTTTTCCATATTACTGCTCCTTCAATGCCAAATTTATTGGTGAAATGACAGATTTTTTATGATTTTAACCCTAATACCTAATGGTGACACTTCATGAAATGAGATGAATTATGACCATGGTGGTGTGACTGAGATGATAATGGAGACATTTCAGTGGTGACTCGTCCAACTAAATGATGGCAATGACCAAAACATGAAATTTTTGAAATGAGTAGTAGCAAACCTAGACACGCTATCCAGTGACAAAATTTGTATTTGAAGACCTACTAAAACCATAAAAAATTGACTTAAACCCTAAAAAAACCTTGTAAGAGCATGTTTGATCACCAGTGACTGGCAAGACTGGAAGACACTAACAGTAGCTTTGGCTTACCCTTTCTTTCCAATGTCTTCTTTGTCAAGACATTAGCATTTGACCCCAAGTCGAGAAAAAGATGATCCATTTCAAATTCTCCAACATGCAGACTAAGTATCATCTCTTTTCTAGTTTTCTCATATCTATGTACATTATTAATTATGCACACCTCAATTCACGATGTCTCTTTTGATGAAAAGTAATTTATCAATTCCTGAAGCCCTTCTATAGCTTTTTGATCTCTCAATAACTTCATACATGTTTGCAGAAAATATCTCACATGATTTGCTTGACCTTCTGAATTCTATGTCAAAGCTTGATCCTACATCGTTGCTTGGTTATGTGTCATAACTAATGTCATGTCGTAGTTACTAGGCCCTAGCTATGTAGTATAAGTCGAAGCTCTTGCATCCATGAAACTTTTCTTCACCCCCATAAACACTTTCTTTTCTCTTTGAACATCAAAAACATGAACTTTCTCTGGATTTTTTCTAACCCATGCACCTAGATTTTCAAATTCCTTCTTTCCATCATCTTCATCACTTCAAGTCACAACTCCACTTCTAGTGAAAATGTTAATGCAAGGTTCATCGGTCCTTCTTTCATCCTTCATCATTTGGATGTTTTGTGTGGGATGCTGGTTTCTTTTCTCTTGCATTTTTACCATAAGTACAAGACAATCTTCAATTACATGATCGAAAGATTTGCAATACTTACATGTTGTAGTAGGATTTTGGAAATCTCTTGCAAAATGGCCTGTGAATAATGTTATTCATGGTAGTGTGTTTTTTACAAGTTGGTACTTTTAATTTTTGGGTATAATTATGAAAATAAAAGAAACACCCACAAAGGGGTTTAGTATGGAGGAGCACCTGACATTAGAACTAGTGGCGGAATTATGCATACTGGACAGAAGCCCTCTGACTTTAGGGGAATAGAGGGACACCTTTACGGAGTTAGTTGCCTTAACGGATTTGGGATTCCCAAGAATGGATATTTGTATATCCATAAAGGGGTATTTATAATCCTTAGTGAATTTTATTTCTTATTCACTTTTGGAATTATCCTAAAGTGGGACACTAATTTTGATGTTGTATCCTTGATTAAGTGAATCCAGTTTTTGGAACCAGATCTTGTTGGACTTCTGATATAGCTACCATCACGTATCTAGCCATAATGTCTCTCCCGGTCCATCATGCATCCATCTTGTTGGAACCAAGCCTTGGCATGCTAAGTTTATAAACACCAGTCGTGGTCTCCCAAAGGCATTGCAACCTAATGAGGGCACACCTTGACTAGTCATTCCAGAGCAAGCCATAGGGTTAGCCCTGTTTAAAGGTGTGGTGAACTATTTTTCGCACTCGTTGCCTTACACGCTCATTATTTCTTATTGCTAAATATTGCAGTTGCATGAATGGATCGCAAACAAGTATAAACAATTTCATTCCTGTGACGATGACCAACCCAGGAACACCATGACTTTTTGGAACAAACACTTTAGGGAGTGAAAATTGATCGGTGTACCATAGGGCTGATCTCCTTGAGGGCTAGATCGAGGTACTCGACAGTTGACCTAACTTGAGGGTCTCTCAAGCATATGCTAGAGGTTATCTGACTTGAGGGGCATATCAGACTTGAGAGCTGACCTGACGTAAGGGGCACCACGGTGGGTCTTTTTTTACCTTGACTTGTGGCATTTTGAGTTCTCCTTATTTCTTTAAGGAGTGGGATCGGATTTGTTTTTTATCCTTAAAAGCTAACCCCTAGCGTAGAGTAATTTTCAGAGCTAGATCACATCCAATGCTACCAAAAAATCTTAAAATTTTAGAATCCATTTCTAACCCTAGCTCAATGGGAAGGTAAATTAGGGTTTAGTGAAGGGAAAAACAGGCATTTGGGTATTTTTTGTGAATGAAGGGAGATGAATGGGTTAAGGACTTCATAATTTTTTGGGAAAATTTAAAGGGGTAGGGAGAGATGTTAGGGAATAGGGGAAAGTGAAATTTTAGGGAATGAGTGAGAGGAAGGGGTCCAAAGAGGGAAAAAACAATCCTAACCTAGAAATGTCTAGTCTAGGCTAGGGTTTGCGGGAAAATGGTGAAAATGAGGGATAGGAGTGATGGGAAGTGATTAGGAAGGTGTATAACATGTGGGGGAAGGTGTGTGAGCCTCAATATCAGGGTTTCACTCAGCAATTTATCAATGAGAACATGAAACCAAGAAAATACACTAAAAACCCTAGAAAAATGAATTTATCTTTCCAAGCATGAAATGAAGACACAAGATGTGATTTTGATGCCCACTTGCTTTTCACTGATACACTGGACCCTATTTTTGATTAATAATCCTTCTGCAATGATGATTTGTCTCCCTTGAAGAAAGTGCAACACAAAGGAGAGATGGCAATCTTGGGCACGCAAATTTTTGTCAAAGGGTGCAAGTGGTTTTTCAAGGTGGAGAGAAGTATCTTGAAGATGAAAAGATAAAATGAAAGATATTTTTGGTCTTTTGTAGCTTGAAAATTGAATTTCTCCTTTCGTGGTAAAGTGGCCCCACCAAGTTTTTTTCACCTTTGACTTGAAACTTTGTAGCTTTCAAACCTTAAGAAACATATTACATGATAATAGAAATGAAATTACACTTTTTAAACCTTTATTGAGCATTTTTCCATATTAATTCTCATTCAATGCCAGATTTATTGGTGAAATGACTGATTTTTTATGATTTTAACCGTAAGACCTAATGGTGACACTTCATGAAATGAGTTGAATGATGACCATGGTGGTGTGACTGAGATGTTAATGGAGACATTTCAGTGGTGACTCATCCAACTGAATGATGGCAATGACAAAAACATGAAATTTTTGAAAGGAGTAGTAATAGACCTAGACACATTATCTAGTGACACAATTTGTATTTGAAGACCTAGTGAAACCATAAAATTTGACTTAAAAACCTAAAAAAACCTTGTAAGAGCATATTTGATCATATGTGACTGGCAGGACTGGAAGACACTAACAGTAGCTTTGGCTTACCCTTTATTTCCCATGTCTTCTTTGTCAAGAAATTAGCATTTGAGCCCAAATCAAGAAAAATCTAATCCATTTCAAATTCTCCAATCTGCACACTAAGTCTCATCTCTTTTCCAATTTTCTCATATCTATGTACATTATTAACTGTGCACACCTCAGTTCACAGTGTCTCTTTTGATGCAACATATTTCATCAATTCCTGAAGCCCTTTTATAGCTTTTTGATCTCTCAACAACTTCATACATGTCTGCAGAAAATATCTCACATGATTTTCTTGATCTTCTAAATTATGTGTCAAAGCTTGATCCTACACCATTGCTTGGTTATGTGTCAGAACTAATGTCACGTCGTAGTTACTAGGCCCTAGCTGTGTAGTAGAAATTGAAGCTCCTACATCCACAAAACTTTTCTTCACCTCCATAAACACTTTATTTTCTTTTTGAACATCAAAAACATGAACTTTCTCTGGATTTTTTCTAACCCATGCACCTAGATTTTCAAATTCCTTCTTTCCATCATCTTTATCACTTCAAGTCACAACTCCATTTCTAGTGAAAATGTTAATGCAAGGTTCATCAGTCCTTCTTTCAGCCTTCGTCATTTGGATGTTCTATGTGGGTTCCTGGTTTCTTTTCTCTTGCATTTTTACCATAAGTACAAGACAATATTCAATTACATGATCAAAATATTTGAAATACTTACATGTCGTAGTAGGATTATGGAAATCTCTTGCAAAATGGCTTGTGAATAATTTTATTCATGGTAGTATGTTCTTTACAAGTTGGTACTTTTAATTTTTGGGTATAATTATGAAAATAAAAGAAACACCCACAAAGGGGTTTAGTATGGAGGAGCACCTGACATTAGAACTAGTGTCGGAATTATGCATACTGGATAGAAGCCCTCTAACTTTAGGGGAACAGAGGGACACCTAGATGGAGTTAGTTGCGCTAACTGATTTGGGATTCCCGAGAATGGATCTTTGTATATCCATAAAGGGGTATTTATAATCCTTAGTGAATTTTATTACTTATTCACTTTTGGAATTATCCTAAAGTGGAACACTAATTTTGATGTTGTATCCTTGACTGAGTGAATCCAGTTGTTTGAACTAGCTATCATCTTGCCATCTTTTTGGACTCCTGATATAGCTACCATCACGTATCTAGCCATCTTGTCTCTCTCGATCCATCATGCATCCATCTTGTTGGAACCAAGCCCTGGCATTCTAAGTTTATAAACACCAGTCGTGGTCTCTCGAAGGCATCGCAACCTAATGAGGGCACACCTTGACTGGTCGTTCCAGAGCAAGCCATAGGGTTAGCCCTATTTAAAGGTGTGGTGAACTATTTTTCACACTCGTTGCCTTACACACTCATTATTTCCTATTGCTCAATATTGCAGCTGCATGAATGGATCGCAAAAAGTATAACCAATTTCATTCCTGCAACAATGACCAACCCAAGAACACATGACTTGTTGGAATAGACACTTTGGGGAGTGAAAATAGATCAGTGTACCATAGGGCTGACCTCCTTGAGGGCTAGATCGAGGTACTTGATAGTTTACCTAACTTGAGGGTCTCTCAAACATATGCTAAAGGTTATATGACTTGAGGGGCATCTCAGACTTGAGAGCTGACCTAACTTAGGGGGCACCATAGCGGGTCTTTTTTTAACTTGACTTGTGGCATTTTGATTTCTCCTTATTTCTTTAAGGAGCGGGATCAGATTTTTTTTTTATCCCTAAAGGCTAACCCCTAGCGTAGAGTAATTTTCGGAGCCAGATCACATCTGATGCTACCCCAAAATCTTTAAATTTCATAATCCATTTCTAACCCTAGCTCAATGGGAAGGTAAATTAGGGTTCAGTGAAGGGAAAAACAGGGAATTTGGGTATTTTTTGTGAATGAAGGGAGATGAATGGGTTAAGGACTTCCTAATTTTTTGGGAAAATTTAAGGGGGTAGGGAGAGATGTTAGGGAGTAGGGGAAAGTGAAATTTTAGGGAATGAGTGAGAGGAAGGGGTCCAAAGAGGGAAAAAACAATCCTAACCTTGAAATGTCTAGTCTAGGCTAGGGTTTGTGGGAAAATAGTGAAAATGAGGGATAGGAGTGATGGGAAGTGATTAGGAAGGTGTATAACATGTGGGGGAAGGTGTATGAGCTTCAATATCAAGGTTTTACTCAGCAATTTATCAATGATAACATGAAACCAAGAAAATGCACTAAAAACCCTAGAAAAAAGGAATTTATCTTTCCAAGCATGAAATGAAGATACAAGATGTGATTTTGAAGCCCACTTACTTGTCATTGATACACTGGACCCTATTGTTGATGAAGAATCCCTCTGCAATGATGATTTGGCTCCCTTGAAGAATGTGCACCATAAAGGAGAGATGGCAATCTTGGGCACACAAATTGTTGTTCTGAGGGTGCAAGTGGTTTTTCAAGGTGGAAAGAAGTATCTTGAAGATGAAAAGATAAAATGAAAGATATTTTTGGTCTTTTGTAGCTTGAGAATTGAATTTCTCCTTTGGTGGTTAAGTGGCCCCACCAAGTATTTTTCACCTTTGACTTGAAACTTTGTAGCTTTCAAACCTTAAGAAACATATTACATGATAATAGAAATGAAATTACACTTTTTAAACCTTTATTGAGCATTTTTCCATATTACTGCTCCTTCAATGCGAGATTTATTAGTGAAATGACAGATTTTTTATGATTTTAACCGTAAGACATAATGGTGACACTTCATGAAATGAGTTGAATGATGACCATGGTGGTGTGACTGAGATGTTAATGGAGAAATTTCGGTGGTGACTCATCCAATTGAATGATGGTAATTACCAAAACATGAAATTTTTGAAAGGAGTAGTAACAGACCTAGACACATTACCTAGTGACACAATTTGTATTTGAAGACCTACTGAAACCATATAATTTGACTTAAAACCCTAAAAAAACCTTGTAAGAGAATATTTGATCACCGATGACTGGCAGGACTGGAAGACACTAATAGTAGATTTGGATTACCCTTTATTTCCCATGTCTTCTTTGGCAAGAAATTAGCATCTGAGCCCAAATCGAGAAAAATCTGATCCATTTCAAATTCTCCAATCTGCACACTAAGTCTCATCTCTTTTCCAGTTTTCTCATATCTATGTACATTATTAACTGTGCACACCTCAATTCACAGTGTCTCTTTTGATGCAAAGTAATTTATCAATTCCTAAAGCCCTTCTCTAGCTTTTTGATCTTTCAACAACTTCATACATGTCTGCAGAAAATATCTCACATGATTTGTTTGATCTTCTAAATTCTGTGTCAAAGCTTGATCCTACATCATTTCTTGGTTTTGTGTCAGAACTAATGTCATGTTGTAGTTACTAGGCCCTAGTTTTGTAGTAGAAGTCAAAGCTCCTGCATTCACAAAAAATTTCTTCACCTCCATAAACACTTTATTTTCTCTTTGAACATCAAAAACATGAACTTTCTCTGGGTTTTTTCTAACCCATGCACCTATATTTTCAAATTCATTCCTTCCATCATCTTTATCACTTCAGGTCACAACTCCACTTATAGTGACAATGTTAATGCAAGGTTCATCAGTCCTTCTTTCAACCTTCATCATTTGGATGTTTTGTGTGGGCTTTTGGTTTCTTTTCTCTTGCATTTTTACCATAAGTACAAGACAATCTTCAATTACATGATCGAAATATTTGCAATACTTACATGTCGTAGTAGGATTTTGGAAATATCTTGCAAAATGTCCTGTGTGGCCACAGTTATAGAAAATAATCTGACCTCTTCCTCGACTAGATCCACCACCTCAACCTCTTTCTTGATAAACTCCTCGACCATCGTTATGTCCACTAACCTCATGTGTGTGATCCTATGCTTGCACTCTATAAGCAACAACATTGTGCTCCATCATTAAATCATAACTTCAGAAATTATTTTCATCATGTCCTACTCACAAAATTAGCAAAACAAGTTCCTTGTGGTCTGCACATATTTTTACAACAAATAACAATCTTCAGAGTGATGTTGACCTCTAGTTTTGCATATCTTGCATCACTGACTAGATCCTACATTTAAGGGATTAGGTGCTCCACTTGCCAAGTAATCTCTGAAAAGAGGGCATTGTTCCCTAGAATGGCCTTCTGATTTTCATTTTGAACATCATATTTCCTCTCTGACTTATTTTCCCTTCTTAATATCCTACAATTGCAAGGTCAGGTTTTCTAGTCGACTCTGAATCTACTGCATACCTGCATTAGTGTCCCCTCTCAACGAAGGTTCCAGCTTCATGAAAATTTCCAAAGCTTAGGCATGAGTTTCTATCTTCTGTTGTGTAAATGGAAACCAAATATGTGTCAACAACGCAACTATAAACCATTCCTTATGCTTCTCCAGGGCTATGTTGAAACTCACTTGATCCAATAACACCGTAAACCTTTGATCAAGCTCCCAAACAAACTCATTGACTTTATTTTTGATCTACTTTAAATTAGTAATGCACTGTGATTGAGACTTCGACTTCTTAAACTCTTGTATCAGTGCTTGCTTAATATTTGCAAATGTACCATTTGGAGTGTTTGAATACTTCATGTACCATGTAAATGCTATATCTCACAGTGTCGTAATGAGTTGCGCATTCTTTATATCTTCGTTAGTGATCTGCTTTGTTGTCCATACAACTTCGGCTAAAAACCAAAACTGCTTTGGATCTTATGAACCAATTCCTATCAAAATAGGTAGCTTAATGTCATCAGCCATACCTATTTTTTGGGTGTAAGGGGGAGGGGGACTCAACATAGGAGGGTTAGGTGGATCAGGGAGACCACCAGAACCCTGACTACAATTGGATTCTAGCTTCGACGAAATGTCAAGCTGGTAGGGGATATATTGTGGAGTTTCCTAGGAGTCCTCTAGGTAGTTATCTTCTTTTCACCTTCAAATTCACTCAGCAGAGGGATATAATCAATCTCTATGAAGGTCTTCGAATATTATTCGTGATATATATTTCTCGTATCTATTCTATAAATTTTTCTGCTTCACATTGTACCGATTTCTTGCTCAAATTTACTTCTTCCTCCAAACATAAGTAAATTAAAAGTCTGATTGCATCCACAAAAGTCCCTTTTCGCACAATAGAATCTTAATCGAAAGTTTCAAATAATTCAGATACTTACCTCGTCATCCTTTGAAGAATCTTCTCTCTTCTTCGCTATAGGACATACTCAAGTCTATATTGAACTTAGTGATGAATCCACCCAAGATGTTATCAATCCAGAAATCAACATCCCTTAAAATCTTGTTTTTCATACTCTCGAGTCATTGTATCAATTCAGGAGTCCACGATGTAGGTTCATTGTTATTAAAGAAATCCTTCCTTACAGTCAACCTCGACACCCACTCATACAATTCACCAGGGAATGATCCGAAGAAAATATTGTATTGTTCTATAAAAATATATCTTTGCAACCATGTTTTATATGTTAAGTTTGGATTACTATTCTCTTGATTTGCAAATTCTCGCTCCTTCTGGACTATTCAATCTTGATTTTTCTTTTTTGACAGGTGCCATATCCACATCTCCCTCAAATAGATCCCAGTCCTGACAACGAAACCATTTTTTGGCTCATTTGGGCTTGACCTAGGTTCAATCTATGGTTCGCACCATCAAAACCATTGGTCATTGGCCCTTTCAGCAACGACTTGCAAGCATATCACAATCTCACCCGAGGTGAATATGGGTGGTTTCAGAACCATGTTTCTGCATCCTTGAGGGACTGAGTGATGTGGCTAATCTATTATGCTACTATTATCCCTTAACATGCATAAAATTATTGTGTTGTATTAAACCCTTCACTTACTTCGCCACATTCAAAAAAACATATAAACAATATCATAAACTCCACTATTATAACACACACTATAATCATTACTTCACAACAACTAATAGTAATAAAATAGAAAAGAAAACATAACACAAAATATCTTCACAAAACTTCTTCTTTTCTATTATGATGGATATTTTAAGTACATTCAGGTCATCATAAAAATACTTTTCAACTCACCCAAATTCATTTTAAATTTGCAAGTGTTGAGAAGAGAGAGCTTTGGAGCAAAATTGGGCAACTCAATTCAATCAATATCTCCAACAAATTCGTCCACCACGGTTTCCAGGTAACTCTAAATCCTAATATTGTCCATTTAATTGAAAATTTTCATGAATTCATTAGATTTTCACCAAATATTTTTTTTTTTTAAATACCTCTCTGCATGTACGCAGGTCGATAACCGCATGTAGAAATCCCTACATGCCAATTTCCAAAGGGAAAGCCACGTGTATACGCAAATTTATTTTTAATAAATCCATGTACGTGCAGAGAAAAAATAAAAAATTGAATTATAATGCATGAAATCTCTCAATTTTGCAGGATGTCAATCATTTGGAGAGAAAGGGAGCACAATGATGTTGACAATGAGGTTTTGAATGATCATGAATAATTGGATGCATTAAGAGGTTGTGGATTTCTCATTTTTTTATGATGCCAAATATGAAAACACAAACTCGGTTACTGGAAATGATTATTCATTACTGTGACCCAAAGTAGGAACTTGTAATGATTGATCATATGCCCTTACATATTGAGGTAGAGGATATCTACTTCATGACAAGACTTTCCCGAAGAGGGAAAGAAATCGATCTGAGAGGGAGGGTTCGTGGAGGCCTTAATGTTTCAGATTACATAGGTCTATATTGTACACCATATACAAAAAAAGGTTAGATCACAGATTCTGATAAAAATGTCACAAGAAAACTGATCAAAATCATCCTCTTTACTATTGTCAGACTAGCAGGTTCAGCCTCATTACATCAGGATTCTTGGCCTGCTATGTTCTCCCTAGTGGAGTCGCCAGTTCTGTTGGCAGGAAAACTTCCCTAAGGTAAGGGTTGAAAACCTCAACATAGAGAAAAAAGATAATAAAAAAGAATCATTATTCAAGCATTAAAACCCTATTAAATACTAAATTTGGGTTTGAGAGGAGTACTCAAAGGTCCTACGTTTGATGTTGATCTCGTAGGGTTCAAATCCCCTGGTTCCTCCAAAGTGAGCAGGCCTGCAACACAGTTCATAGAATCGTATACATAGCAAGTAATTCAATGTGCATACATAATAAACATGTTATATCATCAAGTATAAACATATAAACCATGAAATATTACATATGAATCATGAAACATGATATCATAACATATCAAAAGTGAGATAGAGCTTCTTTATTGCTATCATCAAATAATAGTGGAGAGATATAACCTGATCCAACCACAACACAAATGAAACCTTCCTCTGTATCTGTCCAGCCCAAGCCTCAAATATCATCTCTTGAGCATGTGAAAAGGATGCCATATAATGATGGATGAGAATATATCCAAGGAAACAAGGGTTTCCTATAACTGAGAGTGTAGGAGGCACAAGGAAAATTAGACTTGATCTAGGGATCAAAATGACTATAATGTCGATATCCTATCTCCTTTTATGTCATTAGGCCTTCCCATGAGGTGTATAAATACCACGATAAATTGGTTGATTCAGTTAGGCCACGAGCTCTTGTAGGTGTTATTTCAATGAAACCCATAAACCCCTCTTGAAAAATAGGATATTTTTTTTATTTTTTCATATTTTAAAGAATATATGTGGGTTATGTGTTATGTTACCCACGTGTGCATGTGCTTTTGAAAGGGAAGATTTTCATATGGAATTTAAAATGTTATTTTTAATATAAGATCAAGTCTACATGGGAAAGGGATTCCCAAGGCCATACAAGAGCATCAAAACTACAAGAGTGTTTAATGATTCTATAACATCTGGCAATAGGATAGTTGATATCCTTACCACATGCTAAGTAGAATCCTGCCTATTTTCATCTTTGATTCATGCCAGAGTATACCCCAGTTGGAATCCTACCTACAATTCGGGATTGTTGGGATTGTTCCTCCCCATTTGTCTTGAAAGGTGACTTGGTATAGTTGTGATCCTTTCCATTTATGGTAACTAATATCCTGCCCAAGTTAGAGGATGCAGGTGCTATACCTTGAATCTTCATGGTCCTGATGGGAACATTAGCAACAATAAGAGAGTTATGATCCTCACTTCTCACTAGATAGTATCCTTCCTACTGTTATGGAAATAGAAGAGTTATGATACTCACCTTTCATTGAGTCATATCCTGCTTATTGTCTATTGATATAGGGTTGAGTTGGGCTCCCCAATATGGTTCCAATTTGAGTGGGGATCCCTGATGTTGTTCCAGATTGAGATAGGCTCTCTGATTTTGATGTGGGTTATATAATTATATCCCCACTAATGATATTAGTGAGTTTTATATTTGGAATCCCCTATTGCATAGTTTTATGAGTGGTAGCACTGGATCCACGATGAATAGAGGGTGGTAGCTTGGGCTCCCCTTCAATGTAAAATTATTCTTGTTTGATATTTGAGAGTGTTAAACATATGATCAGAGATAAAAAGTAGAGAAACATAAGAATAAATGAGAAAATAAGCATAGATGAGAACACATGAGAAAATGAGCAGAAATAAGCATGGATGAGACAAGTTGAGTAGTGACGATATTTGATACTTATGATGGGACATATGTTGAAATTGGTAATTTCTCTCTATTTGAGAGGGAGTGTAAATTTGGAAGCTTAGGCACAAATCCCCTCCTTTAGATAATCTTCCTCATCAAGATATACCCATCCTATCCCTTGGAAGAATTCAATTTGATTAAGGAAAAATATTTTTTTAATATGAAATCCCACATGTGCACAAAAGGACAAGTCAGCTCAAAAGAGAAATTGGACACCCTTCAAAGCCTATAAATACAAGTCAAGTGACCCTCATTTAGATATTATTATCAATAATATTCTTCTTCTCTCTTCTTTGATTTGGCTATCACAGGTCTGAAGTGGTTTGCAGAAATTGGTTCGCACAGGTCTGAAATTGCAAGGTTTGAAGCATGCACATGTGATTAGGGTTTTTGGTTTGTAGCCACAAGGTTTCCACAATATATTTTATGTTGTAACCTCACAAACACAAGCATATGCATCTGGTTGGAGGGTTTCACTGCAGACACATACACTCTCCATGCAACTAGAAACTAGGATTTTATTTTTATAGTTGGCTGCAGATCATGAAAGTTGACCACATATCATGATAACAGATCGCATACTTCTGAATCTTGATATTGATCAACATTATTGTTGGTTTTTTATTTGATATATTTTTTCATTTATTTTTTTTGGATATTCTTGTGGATAAATAATTGGATTATTATACTCTCTCTTTGTTGAAACATTCATTGAAAATCTAATAAGAAGAATAATTTGAAAGGGTTTCCCCTTTGTGGGGGTTTTCCCTGGTCTCCGAACAATCCTGATGTCTCTATGTGTGAATTATTTTCTTCTATTGTTCCTTTATGTTTCGTTGCACTGATGATTATATTGTTCTTTCTATATATAATAACATATGTTGTTGAATAACGTTATGATGTTGTGGGGTGAATTTAATGTGTAAATAATGAAATGAAACTATATAAAGAAAAGAAAAATATATCCCTAATAAAATTTAACAAAAGGGCTTGAAAATTAAGAGTATCAATATGATATCCCTGGGAAAATATTTATCTAAATGTAAATAATTGTAATTATGTTAATTGGATGAGAAAGGGAAAAAAATTCCATTGCTTTAGGTACGATATTGATTGAGGAATTGGTTGTTTTAATGGAAGACATGGGTTAGATGAAGTAGTATTAAGCGGGATGAATGTGCAATAAGTTTAACGAGCCAAAATGACATGCCCAAGTTTCCTTAGCCTCTAACAACAAGCAAGATAGGACAAAATTTAATAGAAAATGGGTTGCGTTGTCAAAGGAGGGGGCTTCATGGAACCTCATGAGCAAGCATATAGTTGGTTGTTCAAAATCACAAGGAAATATTATTTAAGGGGGTCCTTTTTGGGGGTACTCTCACACTCACTCTAAGACAAACACTATCGGCAGGGAAAATTTTAAGGATGGAAAATTATTTTGAAGTTTAAAAAATTGGCGAATCTCACTAGTCCCTAATATGAAAAATATAAAATATTTATTGATGGATTTGTAAAATTTTTCAAATTTATAATGATATTATAGATATTTTCTATATAATGTTGGCGATTTTAAGGGTAAAATAATTTTATATTGTAACATTTGGGCGAATCACTTTTATAAAAAAATGGAAATTGGCGAATCTTTTTTTGGAAAAACCATGGAAAATTAGCCCACCTGTGAATATTAGCCCCTAAAATTTTCCATGACTATCGGGGAAACTATGTGCGCATAAAGGAGATGCACAAAAAAAAAAGAGAGAAGAAAATGTGAAAGAGAAGGGGAAATGATTCTTGTCCTTAATTTTTGATCTTTGGATCAGAGTACCAACTAAATAATACTCTAACACAAGTCTTGTTGAGTAAAAGGTATCTCAAAGAGAGATTGGTGGCTTTCTTTCTAGTCTGAAGAAACCACTGGAAGTTGATGGCTTGAAGAAATTGCTATATTGGAAGGATTCACCTCGGTTCTTTTGAGAACTAAAAGAACCACTAGAAGTTACATTGGGATAAAAACTTGATGCTTGACTCATTGATGAAACACCTAGAGAGTGATTTCCTTACCATTGGCAGCTTAACCATCGATGAACCTTCCTTATTGTGGCTCTCTTCTCTTGTAGAGTGAGATGAATTTCTCTGCGTTGTGGTATCCTTCAATGGAGTGAATATACCTAAAATGTTGAATATCATGTGGGTAGCTAGTGGATGAATGTCGTTAAGCTTGGTTGAATTCCTGTCTTAGTTGTTTTTTTGGTCAAAATCCCACAAAATCACTCCACCTCAAGATATGGACTCGAGCTCGGGGTTGAAAGCTGCAAGTAATAGTGGTTGTAATTTTTCTATGGTTGGGTGGAGAGTCATAGTCCTAGACTCAATTTCCCAAAACTCACAAGATAAGTATTCCTCATGTATTTTCCATGATTGAATGTGTGTTGCATTTCTAGTTTGAAATGGTCCTATTGTGCATGAGACATGACCATGTCAGTATTATTTACAGGACTAACTAATGTGTTGTGTTAATGTTTAAAGGCACTGAGATAGTGTGTAATAATATTGGTTATGTCACAAAAATATTTATCATGGGGACACTTTCCTATTGCAGTATGGTGATTACATTGATTACAATATCTCGTCAACATTGTTATGTTGCAATGTGTTAATATTGAGGATTTCCTCCTCTTTTCCATTATTGACCTATTATTTTATATGAGGGTCTTCTTTAACCTAAGAAGACATGACATAGACCATAATGGATGTGAAGAGGGTGCACACCAAAAGAAACCTCATGCTCTAGCTGGAGAATAAGTGCCAAAATTTAGATATTATCATTCAGATATTTCATAGGAAGATGCAGGTGTTGAACATGAAAGGACTACCAAAGCTAATTGATGTAGGAGACATGTTAATAAATTTTAAATACTACCAGGAAAATCTAGACAAGATTGCCCAAGACACATCTAGATTTGCAAGTATAAAAGGGCATATTACAAGGAAATAATTCATGGAGGCCATCGATTATGAGTTTTTCATCATTCATGAGTTGAGACATCCATTCATCATCAAACCCACTTTAAATACACAGAGGTTGATGAGGCCTACAAAAAACTAATCAAATTTTCTATGCCAACCGAAGATAGATGGGAAAAACTATGTGAGTTACTTGAGTAAATGTTTTCATATCCTAACAGCAATGAAAAAAACACAACAGATGTGGAGGCCCAGTCATCAACAATATTCCTCAATAATAGGGCTAGAACTCTAACAGTTCACCCATCCCTACATTTTTGTACTATTTTTGTAAATTGTTTCTAGATATTTTAGGAGTATATATTGATCTCTATTATCAATATATTTTGTAATATTTTTTTTTTAAGTACTTCACCATTCTAAGTCTTAGTGTTAGGACTTGTTGGAAGAAAAGAATTGAATTATAAAGTAGCTCACAGAGCCACCATTGATCAAATTTTCAATAATATAGTGCAATCATTACATGATTCTTGTGTCAATTTTATAGGTGAAGTGAATCTATATTTGTTAATATGTTTATTTCCTTTATGTGTTTCTATATGAATTATTCTAAGAAGATAAATAATAGAATTTGTTTAAATGTACACTTCGAATCTAGATTAAGAACATTTTTTATGTTTTCTACTGAAGATTAAAATCAAAATTCTTAATTTCTATGCTTTTAATTGAATTCCTAAATCTTTTCCTCCCATCCACACCACAAATCTTAAAGGATCCAGTGAATTTTCCTACCCTACCAAAACCTTTCCCTCTAGGAGAGGAAATCCTGAAAGTAATTCTCCTTATAGATCTTCAATTGATGAGTACCATAATCATGACACAGACCCTTGACACTAGTATGCCTCCAAGACCCTTGTCACTATTCTTCTTGAATCCTTATGTTGATTTTATTTTTATGCACTTGACATTCTCAAACTGAATAATTATCATAATAAGAGTCAAATCGGTAAGCCATCTCATAAACTATTGTTTCATCTTATCCCATTGCATCTCATCATATCAACCAACATTGTCACATAGAAATGCCTTAACTAACAACTCTATCTCTCGGTGAGACCAATGACTAACACATATCATCATCATTGCCTCTCAAGGCACATATCCCACCTGGGTGTTCAAAGGGTATGTCCTTCTAGGACAATTATTGTCTTGGAGTAATACATCCTCAAGGAATTTCCTCTTCAACTATGCTTGCCTATTGGATGCCCTACAATATCCTCAAAAAGTATTGGAATCAATATCATATGCTTACTCAATCCTCCATTATTTCTTCATAATTAAGAAAAGAATGATGTGTCTATCTCACCCTATCAACAAGGGATGATATAATCATTTATATAAAGGAGTATACTTAAGCTTCCTCTTAACCAGGTTTTATCACTCCCCCCTTGCTTCCCAAGGCTGTGAATGGAGCTGAAGTAAGGTAACCATAGACTAGGCTTTAGGTCATTTAGCTAGCCCTATCAGGACCAGAGAGGGCTCTCTCTTTGTAAAATTTTCAGTCAAAGGAATGACTAAGTGCCTAATGATCTTAGGCTAGGTATGTAAGCTCAGTAAATAGGATTTTTTTCATGTTTTAAGTATTGGATAGAAAGGTCAGTGAGAAGACTGTGTATAGGGTTTTTAGATCTGAATTTCAAGGTTAGTTTGTAAAGAATGTGTGAGGATAGGTAGGTAGTTTGAAATAATATTTAATAGGTCATTAAGAATAGGATGAAGTGGAATAGAGTTTGAATGAGCACTGAGGTGAATTCATTCATTTAGAAGAAAATAAACATAACATGTAAACCTTGTCTAAAATAGAGCATGAACAAGCATGATTTCTTCTCATAAATTTACAAGATAAACATATATGAAAGAAGAATATATATCATTTAACATGAATAGATAAACATACATAAGAAGAACAAATTCTCCAATGCATACCACAAGTATCTCAACACAAGTTCTGCAAATTTGTCTCTGATTTCTTTCCAAACTGTTGATTACAAAAGCTCCACTGCAAAATAAGACTATCCAACCCAACAAAAGAGTAAAGAGAGTCTAATTATAAAAAATATGGACTATTACACCTCATCAGGTCAAATATAATCCAAAATGGATCATAAATACACATGATGAGTCATTTCCTAGATTCTAGGGAGGTTAGAAACCATTCCTTGAATTTAGCTATGAACTAGGAGTGTTTGTCCCTTACATCAATTACATATTCCTTCATGATAAGAGGCAAAAAGCAACTCAATAAATATAATGAAAACTCATAGGATATAAAAACCTCAAATTTGTGACAATTTTTGAGCTTGACAAGTGTCCTAAGGAACCCAATGTTTATTTGTGACATTTCTAACAGAAGGGTAAAAAAAATTGTAGAAGCATAACATAACTTTGGAGGCACATTTGAGGAAACTTCAGGAGTCCAAATAACTTCTGAAAGAATATTAAACTAGCCTTGTGTGTCTAATTTCCAGAACATCTTGAATTTTTCAAAATGACCCATTGGGAAGGCCTTCAAAAATGCATTCTCCCAAGGTTACTCCAAAAGCGTAACAGAGGCTCCAAAAAGGTGGCATAAACATGAAAATGAGTGGTTTTTGAGCTTTTTCTCCAAAATTACAGATTTTCATGCCAAGGGGGTTCCTAATTTATGATGTACTCATAAAAATACATCCATCCGTGTAAATAAATCATCATTTGGATGCCCCCAAAATAAGCGTAACAAAAATTTGTTACCATTCTGCAATGAGGAGTTTCCAGAATTGTGCAAAAATCACAAAAAATACCAAAATGTTCAAAACTTCTAAAAATTGTTTTTTTATCACCTATGAGTGATGGGATAAAAAACCAAAGAATCTTAAACCAACAATTCCAAGCTATCCTTCTCTTTAAGCTTCACTTGTGCTTCTTTTAGCCCTTTCTTCAATTATTTTAACCTTTTTTGAGAAATTGTGTTCTTGATGCGATAATTATTGGCCATGTGTCTTTGCAGCTTATTGTCCCTCTTAGCCCTCTTCAAGCACTTCTCCAAATGCCCATTTACCCTTGAAAACCAAAGCTCTCTGTCTTCATTAATCTCCATGGTTATAAGCTCATCAAAGGTCAAATCTTCAGATGAATGAGCTGACTGTGTTTCTAGCTCTAGCGCCCTTTTCAGGCCTCTTGTTTTTGGCCTTTTTTATTATGTTTTAGCCTCCATGTCCTACATTTGGTCAACGTCAATAACCTCCTTACATTTAATTTTTACTGCCTCCAGGTCTGGCTTAGGCTTTCTTTGTAAGAGCTGCTTCACTTTCAATTGAAAATTTTCTTGCTGCAAAAAAAAATGATTTGAGAATTAGCAGTGGAAACATCCTCCTCAATTCTACTATTTCCTCATATTTATCTCTAATGATCTCTTCATATTATCTAACCTCCACCTGCTCTTCTACCTCAACCTCCAATGGCATTGATTCACTTTTCTGATGCAAAATAGGTTGCTCATCTATCTCACTTTGTTCCATAGAGGTGTCAAGTGTAAGAACACTTTTGGCAGACTTAGGCACAAATAATTTTCTCTTTCCCTTCTCATAGGTTTGAGTAAACTCAAAAACCCTAGTAGAATCTGAAAGCTGAGTTGGCATGCTAGAAGAGCTAACCTCCATTGGTTGTGTTGATGATGTACTAGGCAATATAGGAGGGCTAATGGTAGGCACTGCTGATAATCTCTCCAAAAAATTATCCCATGTCATCTTGATGGAGGAAAGGTGATGCAATACAATGATATTGATCATACCATGATGAAAAATACTAGTGTGATGATCTTTTTTTCTACTTTGAACCTTCTCAGTCATCTTAATAAAAATCTTGTACAAATAATATGGCAAATCAAGTGTTTTGACAGAGGTGAAATGCATCAACAGCCTGATATGATACCTATACAACATGGAAAATATTCCTTCACATGTGAAGTACTTCATTATGAACATCATCAAAGGAGAATACTTGTTTCTGGGGTTTTTGAAAGGAAATAGGTAATATGGCTCCTTTCTAGCATGAGGTTTGAGAAATTGTTTGTAATTTTAAAACCTATTGCTAAGGAAATTAGGTCTGATGATAGACTTATCTCGATACCTGCAATAGTGCCCTTTCCCATGCTGAAGCTTGTATGAAATAGGCTGGTCAATTGAAATTATTCCCCTCTTCCATGAGCCTTTCACAAAATCTCAAACACTAAGCCCTCTCAAAACATCTTCTCGCCAATGGCGAGGCATTGAGTTCATGCATTGTGAATGGTTCTATCTTGAGGTGGTGCCCTCCCTTGAAGCTATTATTGTCACTTTCCATTTTATTTGTCACTAGAATGATGAAAACCATAGAATTTTAATGAGATGGTTAAATGTATGGAAATATGGAAAAACAATGTATAGAAAAGTGTGATTTTAGAGGATGAGATGAAGGATCATGGAGCTGAGAAAAATTCTAGAAAAAATTGAGTGGATTGGATTATATGTTAGCTACAAGTTTTGGGTGGAATGAGGGAAAATGAGTGTGAGGAAGGTGGAAAAATGATGAAAACATGGGTAATTTCCAATTTCACACTATGAAAATACCTAGTGTAGAGGTGGGGTAAGTTTAGAAGGTGAAATGGAGGGTCATGGAGCTGATAAAAAATTCTAGAAAAATCAAATGCATAGGGTTGCATGTTAGCTCCATAATGTAAGTGGAATGAGGAGAAATGGATGTGCAGAGGGTGGCGAAATCTAGCAAACACGGGAAATTTCTAAGTTTTTCACTGTGAAATAGCTAGAATCTAGGGTTTCATCAAAATGGTTGTTAGGGATGATATGAATGGTGGGAGACGTAAGGATGAGGTATATGAGAGGTACCGGATAGTGTTTAGGTAACAAGGTTAGGGTTTATCCACCTGGAGTAGGTTAGGGTTTATCAAATGAATTATTTCTATTTCATGTATAAGTGATTATATGGAGAAATATAGAGCAAGCATGAAAATGATTTGAAAACTCAATAACTTGACCAAAGGAGGAGGGTATGAAAGTAGTGACTTACTATTTGTGAGAGGTCCAAGGAGTAGTGGTCACAAGCCTTGATATTGTTTGAAGATATTTGAAGCCAAAATCCTAATTCTGGACCCTTTCTAGAGGTGTAATACCAAATTATAGAAGCATAACAAAACTTCCCAGAAGCGTAACAATTGATTCCGGAAACGTAACAAAGGAATTGTCAAAAATATGCAAAAATAGGGCTCAAAGATGAATCAATATCTCTCTAACCATAACGGTTTTTTCACAACTGAGAGAGGTTTGATTTTTGTGGCATGTTATGAACAAAAATCTCCTCCATTTTTGTAAAATACTTTCCATTTTTCTCATAATCCAAGTTTGAAATTGATCGCTCAAAAACTGCAGAAGCGTAGCGTACTGTGAGCATAAGCGTAGCACCTACTTTGAGAGGGAGTTTGGGGGCCTTCCCAGAGGATTTTTGGGCTGAAAGTGGTATGGTTGGGAAGCTTAGGATGTATTCTAAAGATTGGAGTCATCAATAACTACAAACCCCTACTCCAAACCCCTGAAAAATGGATTTGAAGACAACTTGTACAAAAGTGCAAAAAATGACCTGGATCAAATGTATTTTAAGAATTTCTCTCAAACCATAACAACTACGAATAAACTAAAAGATCTTTGTGTTAATTGGCCTATTATTTACAAAAATGGCTTTCAATTTTGTAAAATTCATCTCCATTACTTCAAAAACTTATTTTTAAGCCAAACTATCCCAATTAAACCAAAGTAAACCACGACATGATAGAGAGAAAAAAAATGATGCCATGGGTCTGAGTTGGATCAAAATTGGAATGGTTACCTCCCTTGTGGACCTTCTTCTCACCCTCCATGTTGTTCGTCAATAAGTAAATCCCTAGCTTGATGTAGTGGATAGGGAAGGTTGAAAATTAGGAAAACAGGGGATAGTGGTACAGTGGTTTTAGGGACAGAAATGAAGTGGAAGGAAGTTAGAGAAAAATCCCTATAATTTTGGGTAGGTATGGTGATGTGTTGGCTATAGGATGCAAGTGGAATTTTTGGGAATGGGCATGTGAAAGGTACCCAAAAGGTCAAAACACAAGGTTACACTAGTTTTTTTTCCAAAATGTAGTGAAAAATAGGGTTTTAATGAAATTGATGGAAAAGAGGGATGTGAATGATAGGATATATTAGGGTATGGTGTATGAAGGTTATATCAAGGTTTTATATGGTTATGTTAGGGTTTTATCAGCTGAAAAAAAAGAAGATGAAAAACACCAAAAACATAGTGGAGGTAATGTAATGAAGGAAACCACTCATTTGCTGATGAATTTTGAGTTGAGATAGGTATGGAGGGTGTCCAATTACTATTTAGGAAGTGTATTAACCTTTTTTCAGTGGTTTTTAACCTTGGTGAATTGATTTTGAGCTCAAAAACCAAAAGCGCAACACCTGCATAGCACACCCAGAAGTGTAGCACAGGTAGTGTTGGCACAAATTTGCTTATTTTTCTTCAACCCATGGCAGTTGTGGAGTATGATGGTGAGAATATAGGAGCTCTTTACTTATTTCCCTATATTTTCTAACACCATATGCAAATGAATTATATGGTGAAAATGAGATTTTGTTCACTTTCTTTTATGACATAATTGACTCTTATGGTGGTGAAAAAAATGAGACCTAGAATATGACCTAAATGAAGGTGTGGTTAATGACCTCAGACCCTATATGATGACTTATATGAGGTGGAATGACATAACCCTAGACCCTTAAAATTATGATAATGGAAATGACCATGAAAATGATGGTGGAAATGAATGAGATGAAGCAGCAAACTTGACCCAATGACCAAAATTATTTTCTGAAAACTTGTTTGAAAAAGTAAAAAAAATTGACTTATGAATTTAGGAAAACAACTGAAAGAGTTATTTTTTATCACTGACATACTGACACTAACACCAGGTACTTTACCAAGCTCCCTCTTAACTAGGGACTTGTTTCTAACAACAACTATATTCTCTTTGATGGAGATCATGGTACTATCAGTTGCTAATAGGGCTCTTCCTTTCGATGTTGTTATCACCAGGCTAGAACAAGATGGGCTATGTCAAATATAAACCTAGCATAACTATTCCAAACCAACTTTAAATTGGAAGTTAGCCCTTCCAATCAGAGAGGGCTCTCTCAAAGAAAAAAATGAAATATTCAAGAAGAAATTTAAATTGCAGATGGCTAAGTTTGTTTATAATTTATGTGATTTTTTGCAGGTAGAAGAGAGTAATGAAAACCACCATTGGGAATGGAGTCATCTAAATAAATTCAATCACAAACAAACTGTATTCATGGAAATTGAGGCAAATTGGCTTAAAAATTAACTCTTACAGCAAAAAAATAGCAAATGTAGGAAGTTGGAACATTTAATCATGAATTCCAAGTGATCATATGCCATTAAATTGACAATAATATACAAAATAAGGAGATGAAAGACACATATGCCAAGGAAATCTCAGGTTTGAAAACAATCTTCTGCAAATTGTATATTAGTTCACGAAGAAAAGATTACAAAAGTGGCTCTTTCATTATTCATAAACCCCTTAAAATTGAAAATGTTCCTCCTTTATAGAGTGAGAATTCCCTTAAAATCCTCTACCACCTGGGCTAGAGTCGATGCTTTACTTAAAATACCTAGTTCTAGTTGAATTACAAAACATGGAGACTTTCTAGGGATAATTCTATTTCAACAGAATTTGTATACAAAAAGGACTCTTCAATCATTAAATAACTCAAAAAAATTTGACAATTACCCTTATCAAATATAAATAATTGTTGATGTGTTGGATGGTTGATGTGATAGCTTCCACATGGAGGTTAACCTGTTGACTTGCTAAGTTGGACCTCCACCAAGTCGAATTTCAAATTTCTGCAAAAAATTTGGCTAGGAAACATTTTGTAAAATAGGCCTCAAAGAGAAGTGCATATTTTTAAAACCTTGATAGTTGTGAAAAAAATGAGAGAGTATTTTGTATATGAGATCATTATGAAGAAAACTCGCTTTCATATTTCCAAAATTCCTTTCCATTTGGTCATAACGCTGACTACTAAAACAGTCATTTCCAGAATTTTCGTAGCAAAAATTCGGTAGCAAATGCAAGAAACACATTTCTGCAAGATATCTGACATTTCTGACACTTTTGGGATCTTCATGAGTGTTTATAAGCTAAACACATGCTTTGAGCACTCCCTTATCTCAAAATTTCATCTACATTTTTATCAATGATATACTACAGCAGTTTCATAGTAAAAATTGGTAGCAAGTTTTCTAGAAAATTACAAAAAACAACCCCCCGCTACCTTTCTAATATTTATGCAAGTTTTTAGGTCTTCACTTATTTATTTAAGACAAAATCATGCCATTAGAACTCCTCAAAATGATATTTTTACTTGTATTCTCCTCCATGATAAGCTACAACAATTCTGTAGCAAATATCCAACTTAACTATGGGGAGTTGCTCTGAAACTGTGAAATTTTTGAGTTTTTTATTTTTCATGATTTCTTCGGCCTCCTTATCATTACTAATAGCATTTCAAACCTTTTGATGATCAATTATATATGGTACTATCAACACAATCATCCTTGTCAGATGAAGAGAGATGGCAATCGTTATAGCAATAATTGATAAAGAAGTTGTTGGCCAAACAAAGAAACTACAAACTTGAAGTGACCATGTAGCCAAACTTCCTTGAAAATATCACGCATTCAACTGCTTTTCCCTTTTAAATTCCATTTATTCGAACTCTGAAAAGCACAGTGAAGCAACACTTTCCAACTATTTCGATCCCAGTAGATAAGATAGTGTTTAAATTAAAAAACTAGTAAAAGCAATGCCTTATCCATCTCAAGAAAAATATTTCTTACATTTAAAGTCAAACTGTGAACAGACAGATTCCAGTGGTTTTTTGTATTTCTCTCCAAAGCAAGAAAAATGACCAGAAAAATGACATGGATATTTTGAGCAATCAATCTTACTATATAATCATTATTCCAAAGAAATAAAGTATGCTCAGTCACTTCTATCTACATGTACCCATCCGTTACTTTTGTAATGTTTCTTTTGTGCCATGGCTTAAACACGTTGAGAGCATCTTCTTTCCACCTACAATTTCTCCTAAAGACAACTAGACCTTCCTATGAAACCAATAGACTTTCCAATGACAACAATACCAAACTCAAAGTGAGAAGAAAACGAGGTAAAAATAAGCTTTATAGTGTGAATGTTTGGGGATAATGGATAAGGGTAAACTGTAACATATATTCATGACCTATCGTGACTCTGACCCACAACCGTTTTTTTTTTAAATGTACAGTTAGTAACCGCAACAGAGTTCCGTAGTGAAACATGTGGCATAAGTGACATATTTGCTGTAGAATTTTCAGGAATTTTCGTAGAAAATACTATGTTTTTATAACTGGAGTCGCTGTGAAAGTGTGTTGAAATTTCAAATTACTAGTCATAAAAAAATGAGCCTAAGACACATGGAGTTTTTTATTTACACCTTATGATGACACCCTACTAAATTCATAATGACCCTACAAAATGACTAAAAGACCAAAAATACCTTTATACATGTGATTTATTTTTAAAAACGAAAAATTTCAAAACCCTAACTAACTAAACCAAATGAATCAAAGACAAACCTAAGTGTTATCTTGGATAACAGTGGCTCCAGCCGGGATGTTGCACATATGTGGTGCAGCACAGAACTAGTAGATCAATTGCTTTATCTATTGGGAAGTTCCCAAACACTTGTCATATTCTTCAGCCTACATTCGACCCTTGACATGCTCCTCAAGAAAAAACAATGTACAAACCAAAACTTGAAACTACAATCTTCAAACTAAATGCTAAAAGAGATGATTTCCCAACAATATTATTAATGTACCAATAAACCTACTCTAACATCTAAAAATGCACTTGCTTAACTCAAGCTATATGAAACCTCCTGTATAACTATTCAAAGATTTGATCCAACACCTGGGCTTCTTGATTGTGCTTGAACAAAATCAGAAGTGGAACATCTATTGGCAAATCGGAATGAAAATTGAATCCATACTCCATAAAAAAAACAAAAATTGTCTTGACTGATGACTGCAACAAACTTATAATTGGATCTTGGAAACCATGAAAAATATCATCTTTTGATGAAAGCATCAAATCAACAAAAGGATCCTTGAAAACACTATGTAATATTCCAAAATTAGCATGCAGCTAATTGGAATATTACTTTTTTCTTTTATCACTTAGATAGATGAATAAGTGGGTAGGGAGACCCATAAATCTTTTCAGTAGGAATAAGATCCCTCTTAATGTGAAAAGGGATAATCTTAATAGTTGGATAAAGCGCCTCCATGTGTGAACAAGGGCTTAAGCATGTGGACAAGGTTAATGTTTACCAAATCAACAACACTGGCATGGAGAGAGTGGATCATTAATGGGAGACAACACAGTGTTAATGGGAGAAAGTCTCCATGAGAGTAGTGGCTTTAATGAGTGGGACGCAACATGAGAAGGCTCAAAATTCATATAAGGAAGGGCAAGGCAGCCATAGATTATATATTAGATGATTATTGATTTTGATCTTTTAGATATGGAATTGTCAGGTGACATTTCTATGCATGCTTTTGCTGTTTAAGAGGGTCTATTGTACTGTTTAGTATAAGGGTGTTCCCGAGCAGGAATCCCAGACTCATCCTTAGGGGACTTCGAGTGCCTACTTAGGAGATATTATTGAGCTGTATATTCCACATCTAGGGATCAGGCCAAGCTTCAGTCTTCAGCTACAATGCAGTTTCTGTTCAGAGTTGTGTTGTGTTGTAGGGTGTTGCAGTGGAGGATTGTTAGGGCCACTTTCAATGTTTGTTTTTCAGTGGAGAGCCAGCCTTTCCATTGGGAGGCCAGCAAGGAAGGTTCAAGAGCTTCATTTGATATTTTTTCACCATTCCAAACTATTTCCACCTCCTACAATGCATTTTCCATCAAGGACTGGGTTATTTTATTGAGCATTTGCAGAGGAGGGTTCAATGCTTCAGTTGGAGGGTTATATCTTTAGTGAGGGGATCAACCTTTCATTTGGAGGATCTATTGGAGGAAATGTATACATTCATATCAGTTTCAACCACCTCCTTCTAGTATTCAATTGCAGCTGTTATTCATCCCTAGGGCTGCATTCTGGCATTTTTCATTTTGGGGTATTTCCGAAAACCATTTCTTGTCTTGGAAATGTGCTTGGGAGCTTATATCTCTATCCCTAGCACTATGCGAGCTACATAAAAACAGATCCATATTGTTATACTTTTCCTGTAGTTGTTTACTCACTAAAACTACGTTGTCATGGCTCATGGAATTTGTATAACAATGTATTTCATGTGTTAACAAATTTGCTTATTGGAGTCTTGTTTTATATTGCTTGAGTGACTCGATCCTCAACATTTTGTGCTCAATATTGCTGATATGTTTAATAAGATGGATCTAAATTTGTCTCACATGTTGGTGTATTGATATTCACTGCTATTATTTCTAGTATTTTGTTTTATATTCTTGTCCTTCCCATTTTGGAATATTACAGTGGTATCATAGCATAATCTTGGCTCAGCCTCTGAGTTTCATCCAATATTATATCAATAGAATAAGAAAAAGAAAAACAGATCTAAAATGGTGGAAGGAATGAGTTTTACCTCATATCTTTTCAGAACTATGAAGAACCTGTCCAGGGAGGTCAAGCATATGAGAATGGAGAGATGCAATGAGACCTCAAGAGGCTTTCAAGATGAGGAAGGTCCATGCACTTCCTATCAGTAGCAAAAGAAACCAATATTGCATAGAGCTCCAAAGAGATCTACTATGTCTAATTTATTTGAAGAGGAAGGTGAAGGACATGGAGATGGAGGAAACTTAGATCGTGAAATTCTAAGTGGTTATCTTGCAGAGTACAAGTCTCAATCAAGGGCTTTCGAGGAGAATCTAACTCTCCAAAAATTTATTCATATCAAGGAAGAAAGGAGACCTTGCAATAATAGAAGAAGGAAAAACAATAGATTTCTATTGTCTACATTTGATCGGTCATCTACATCAATAGCAAGGGCTTGGAGAAGGAATTTAGATGCATTTTTCCTGCTACATCCAGTAGTAGAAAGAAAATATGTTGAGATTGCAGTGATGCACCTTGAGGGTGAAGAAAAAAATTGGTGGTTCAGCCATTTGAGACATGAAAGAGTGGCTGCATATGCATATTTTACTCAAAGGTTGATCAAGAAGTTTGATAAGAAGAAACTAGAGAAGCCAAGAGAAGATGTCCATATTATTATTTTGGAGGAAGAGCAACTTCCACCACCACCTGTTGCAAGAGTACTTGCATCAGGAGAAGGAAGACTAGCATCAATGCAAAGTGGTCTTGATCTCTTGACACTTAGAGTCTCATGCATTATTCAAGAGATGCATGAGGAGGAGGAGGCTTATATGAGCGTTGGTGCAGCAGTAGAGGAGCAACCATCACCATCACCAGAAGTTGGAGGATTCATTACACTGACAGGAGGAATCCTTGTATTTGTACAAGATGTTCCCAATCTTAACCAAGGTATGCAAACATTTCCACTGCGTATTATTTCAGCAAATCATATGGAGGATTATGGGAACATGCCATCAAGGAAAATGCATGACCCAGGGTCAAAGCACATTTCTGATTTGGAGCATAAGACTATCATTGCGCAGAGGACCCTTGACTTGTTCAAGGAGGAGATATATAGTCATCCTAGTTACTCATTGATGAGCTGCACACAACACTTTGGGTTGGAGTGTAGAGTTTTGGAGGATAGTATCAGAATTATCCTAATCAATCCAATGCAGGACTATGTGACCAAAATTGTGCATGATTATGAGGCATCATATGTACCATCATGGAGATTATTAGCGCTGTCTTTGAGCAACAGTGATGAGTTGGGGGCCCAACTACTATTGCGACATTCTGATGACCAATAAACTTGTGTAGCATTGGATAGGCATATGGTTGATGGAAGACATCTTATGGTGGATAACATCTCCCATTACTTTGATGGCTCCTTCTTGATGAGAACTTCATAGATCAATGACTAAAACATATTTGGATCCTTATGGGTTCAATTTGGTCATTGATGGGTGATATTAATTTGGATATCTCCAGGGGATTGCACTTCAACATCCCATGAAGTGAAAATATAGTGATCTGATTTGGGAGGATGGTATTCTCCATTGGAGGGATACCAATTGGGAGCATGGTAGGAGACACCCACATTTGGATGGATGGGTGAGGATGGTGAGCAAGAGGTTGGTGATCCACTTGTAGATCTATTTCATAGGGAAGCAAGAGGCATGGTTGCACTGGCTACTCTTGAAACATTTTTGCCATCATGTGACATATCTTATGTCAAAGGGTGTGTTATTAGTTGGGACATGGCATGAAACTTACATCATTTGGAAGCAAGGAGTTTGGTTGTATTGGGGTGATGAGATATTTTTCATATCAATCATCATGTTTTTATTCCATGGTCTATATGATGATAGTGTGAGGAGGCAACAAGAGCTATTGTTGCTTTGGTTACTCTTGGGAGAGTATGGGTTGATTTTCTCCCTTTTGCATGATATTTCAGGAGTAGAGCATGGCACAATCATGGTGCAAAGGGACTACTCTTTAGCTTTGGAGGATCAGGAAGTACTTCCACATAGGAAGGAGTCTCCCACATATAACAGCATTATGGTATGTGACTTTGGCATTGGGCATGTCAAAGAGGGAAGTCATGAGATGACAGGAGCCTTATTACAAAGGCCAACAATGATGTCACTTGGGAGTATGTATTTTGTTGATGGAGTGTTCCCAGGATCACTTCACATATGATGCACTTGATGGGCAAGTAGGAGATGAGAGTTATGGATTGGTGGATGGAGACATCTATTACTATGATATGATCTTCTTGACTTGGATCTCCAAGCATAAGAAGAAGGCTTTACATGCAGCACATGGTTCACTCCTTTCCATTCACCTAGGTCTCATGGAGACATATCAGACCACTATGGAGAGATCATTCATGGATCTCATTATCAACCTACTCTCAGTACATGGTAAGAGTTGTGTTTTTGTACTTATTTATCATCTAACAAAGTATTTTCATTCTCTTTCCATCTATATACAGTGCATTGCTCCAAAAGAGGGCAATATTTGGTCTTCATGATATTTCTAAGACCAACATTTATGATGGAGATAGAAATTTATTGCATGGCTTTGGGCAAGTTTTGTGCTATTATTTGTATGCTTAATTTATCCACAATTCAATTTACTATCTACTAGTAGATGAGATCACATGCACAGCTAGTAAATTGTTGGGAAACAACTTGCCATATTATGTTATGAAACAACAGCTAATAAAACTGCGCTTTAACCATGTGGGAAACTATTGGTACCATCCAAAACTACACATAACCTTCAATATCTTTCTCATTTGGATCCCATATTTTGATGATATTCTACTGACTTTATATGGGATGGTTTGGGAAAAAACTAAAGAGGGGGTATTTGAAGATCCAGTTTCCTTTTTGCCTCTTGAAGGCAACATTATTATAGCCCAAGATCAACAACAAATCTACACTTATCATAAGTGGAGAGAGAGACAATGTGGGTTCTACAATTTGGTCTATCATGTTCAGCTATGCAACCCACCTACATTGCAGGAGCCAAAGGTGGAAGAGTTTTTCTATGAGTTACCACTTTTGAGGGTCATTAATTTTGTTTGGATGATAGCTTGGGGATGGGAGCTTCACATGGGAAGGAAGATTCCCAACACTTTTCAGATTCCATGCCTCAAGAAGGCCTCTAGGAAACATATATTTTCCTCCATGGATATCCCCCTCCATCATGATGATAGCCATTTGGATTTGTCACCAAACGCCAACTTGTACACTTGGGAGGAGAAACTAGGGGACATATTGATGAGAGAGCATATTGTTCAGTTGAGGAGCTTATCATATAAGGATGCTACAGGAGGAGGAGAGGAGGCTATTCAATTCTATCCTTGCAGTTGCTGGAGGAACAACAACATTTAGGAGGGGAGGACTGTAATATTCCAAAATTAGCATGCAGCTAATTGAAATATTAATTTTTTCTTTTATCACTTAGATAGATGAATAAGTGGGTATGGAGACCCATAAATATCTTTAGTAGGAATAAAATCCCTCTTAAAGTGAAAAGGGATCATCTTAATAGTTGGATAAAGCACCTCAATGTGTGAACAGGGGCTAAAGCATGTGGACAAGGTCAATGTTGACCAAATCAACAACGCTCGTATGGAGAGAGTGGATCATTAATGGGAGACAACACAGTGTTAATGGGATAAAGTCTCCATGAGATTAACGGATTTAATGAGTGGGACCCAAGGTGAGAAGGCTCACAATGCATATAAGGAAGGGCAAGTCAGCCATAGAGGATATGTTAGATGATTATTGATTTTGATCTTTTATATATGGAATTGTCAGGTGACATTTCTATGCATGATTTTGTTGTTTAACAGGGTATGTTGTACTATTTAGTACAAGGGTGTTCCCGAGCCGGAATCCCACGCTCATCCTCAGGGGACTTCGAGTGCCTACTTAGGAGAGATTATTGAGCTATATAGTACACATATAGGCATCATGCCAAGCTTTAGTCTTCAGCTACAACCCAGTTTTTGTCCAGATTTGTGTTGTGTTGCAGGGTGTTGCAGTGGAGGATTGTTAGGGTCACTTTCAGTGTTTGTTTTTCAGTGGAGAGGCATCCTTTCCATTGGGACACCATAAAGGAAGGTCCAGGAGATTCACTTCATATTTTGGCACCTGGCCAACTTATTTCCACCTCCTACATCACAATTTCCCTCAAGGACTACGTTATTTTATTGAGAATTTTCAGAGGAGGGTTTAGTGCTTCAGTTGGAGGGTTAGATCTTCAGTGAAAGGATAAATATTTCATTTGGAGGATCTATTGGAGGAATTATATGCATTCATATCAGTTTCATCCACCTCTTTCCAGTATTCAGTTGCAACTACTATTCAGCCCTAGGGCTGCATTCCGACATTTTTCATTTTAGGGTATTTCTGGAAACCCTTTCTGGGCTGTCTTGGAAATGTGCTTAGGAGCTTAGATCTCTATCACTAGCACTATTTGATCTATATAACCATATATCCATATTTTTATACTTTTCCTGTAGCATTTTACTCGCTAAAACTACGTTGTCATGGCTCATGGCATTTGTATAGCAATCTATTTCATGTGTTAGCATATTTTCTTATTGGAGGCTTGTTTTGTATTTCTTGAGTGACTTGATCCTTGAGATTTTGTGCTCAATATTGATGATATGTTTAATAGTATGGCTCTACATTTGTCTCACATGTTGGTTTATTAATATTCACTGCTATTATTTCCAGTATTTTGTTCTATATTCTTGTCTTTCCCATTTTGAAATATTACACACTAAAAAGTATCATGTCCTGATGATCCAAAGGATAATTTTCATTCATAACTGCAATTTTTTTATGTTTTATGCCTCCATTTTCAACATCATTCTTAAGACAAGACTCTGATTGTCCATGAAAATCTTCAATGGGAGCAACCATATCATGTGCAATATGGATGTTAAAAAATAAATTTTCAAGCATTGCAACGGGAACTTCAAGTATATCATCATGCACAAGTAGAAATTTTTTATCATTTAAATTTGTAGCAAGACAATTTGGGTCAATAACTTGTGAATAAAAAAAAAATGATCATTATCTATAAGTGTTTCCCTATGACAAACTTCAAACATACTCAATGAATAAACCTCCTCCTCATGATGAAAAGAAACATGTTTCACATAAGCTTCTCCTTGCTCCTGCCCATTTTCATGTTGCTCAACATTCAACTCTTTGTTCTCAATATGCTCATAATTTTTTTCATATGCTCGGGGATTATCATTAATTTCTTGGGTATAATATTCTTGAAACAAAGGTTTAGGAAATGAACAAAGTGAAGAGCCTTGTAAATGACCATATTTATGTTCCTCTTTATCACCTAAAGATTGGGAAAGCTGCTACATATTTTCAAAAATTTCGTGGATATAACTTCGCTGTCAAAGTACTGATCTATTTCATCTTCAAGCAGAGAAGACACATCTGCTTGTTGGAAACCTTCTTGATTATCATGATGACTAACCTGAGAAGAAAATTCATAAAGTGCATCTAATATCTCCTCATCATATATACATTCTACATCATCATAAATACTTTTAATATATTGAATGAAACCTTTCCAAAGATTAAAATAGTTTTGAAATAGTGGTGATGCAGGATGAGACTTCCCATAGTGTCCAAAAAATATTCTATGGAAGTCTTTAAGAGAACACAAGCTTCCTAATTTCAACCCTTCATACGATACTTTAGCTTTTTCTTCTAGGGTAGCCATAAATATCTTCATGAGACAAGCCTCAAGAAACTCAACCCTCAGCCTACATACATATATATGTAATTTAACCAAATGTAGACCAACATCATATTTCTTTTCATCTTTCAACATGAGAATATGGGTTGAGCAACCAACATAAGGGATATGATTTGGAAAACCATATATGTGAGACCAATCCATAGGAGCATACCTAGCATTTCTTCTTGGAGTAGACCTCATCTTGGAACTCCTTCAAGTTACTGATATTCAAGCAGTGGAGTCACCATGAAGCTTTGATATTCTGTATCTTTTGAGATTGGAGTCGCCAGGGTAATATCAAAACCTTCAAAATAAAACTCTAATTTCTTATTACCCTCAGAAATCAAAATGAAGAGACTCAAATAAAATCCAGGAAATGGATCTTTTCATCTCCCGACAGAGGCACCAAAATTTTATCACCAGGCTAGAACAAGTTTGGATGTGTCAACTACCAACCTAGCATAACTATTTCAAACCAACTTTATATTGGAATTTATACCTTCAATTCAGAGAGGGATCTCTTAAAGAAAACAATGAAATATTCAAGATGAAATTTAAATTGTAGATGGTTAAGTCTATTTATACTTTATGTGATTTTTTGTAATTGAAGAGTGTAATGACAACCACCATTGGGCATGGATTCAGCTAAAGAAATTAAATCACCAACAATCTGTATTCATGCAAACTAAGGCAGATTGACTTAAAAATTAACTCTTATAGTTAAAACACAACAAATGAAGGAATTTGGAGCATTTAATCATGAATTCCAAGTGATCATATTGCCATGAAAATGATAATAATATACAAAATAAGGAGATGAAAGACACATAAGCCAAGGAGAATCTCAGATTTGAAAACAATCTTTTACAAGCTATATACTAGCTCATGAATAAAAGATTACAAAAGTGGCTCTTTCATTATTCATCAACCCCTTCAAAGTGAAAAATTCCCTCCTTTATAGAGTGAGACTTCCATTACAATCCTCTGCCACCTGGGCTAGATTTTATGCTCTAGTTAAAAGACCTACTTCTAGTTGAATTACAAAACATGGAGAGTTTCTATGGATAATTCGGTTTCAACAGAATTTGTATACAAAAAGGACTCTTCAATCATTAAATAACTCAACAAATACTACTAATGACCCTTATTGAATATAACTAACTGCTGATATGTTGGATGGTTGATGTGTTGGATTCTGCGTGGAAGCTGACCTGTTGACCTGCTGAGCTAGACCTCCACCAAGTCGAATTTCTAATTTCTGCAACAAATTTGGCTATGAAAAATTCTTTAAAATAGGACTCAATGATAAGTGTGTATTTTCCAAATCTTGACAGTTGTACAAACAATGAGAGAGGATTTTGTAGATGAGCTAGTGCTGAAGAAAAACCTCTTCGATATTTCCAAATTCCTTTCCATTTGGTCAGAAAGTGATCTTGAAGTTTACTACTAAAACAGTGATTTCCAGAATTTTTTGTCGAAAAAAATTCAGTAGAAAATGCCCAGAAAAACCTTTCTACAAGCTATCTAAAATTATGACAGTTCTAGGGTGTTCATAAGTGTTTATAAGCTAAAAAAATTCTTTGAGCACTCCCTTATCTCAACATTTCACTTACATTTTTATCAATGATATGCTATAGTAGTTTCGTAGCAAAAATTTGTAGCAAGTTTGGTAGCAAATTACAAAAAAGGCCCCTATGATACATTTTTGATATTTCTCCAAGTTTTAAGGTCTTCATTTATGTATTTAAACCAAACATATTCCATTAGAACTCTTCAAGCTCATATTTTTACTTTTATTCTCCTCCATCATAAGCTACAACAATTCTGTAGCAAATACCCAGCTTAACTATGGGGAGTTGCTATGAATTTGTGAAATTTTTGAGTTTTTGATTTTTCATGATTTCTTCTACCTCCTTATCATTTCTAATAGCATGTAAAACCTTTTGATGATAAATTATATTTGGTACTATCAACAAAACCAGCCCTATCAAATGAAGATATATGGCAAGCATTATAGCAATCATTGATAAGGAAGTAGTTGGCCAAACAAAGCAACTACAAAATTGAAGTGACTATGCAGGAAAAATTCATTGAAAAGGTCACACATTAAACTACTTTTCCCTTTCAAATTCCATTTATTCCAACTCTGAAAAATACATTGAAACAACACTTCCAAACTATTTTGATCTCAGCAGATAAGATAGTGTTGAAATTAAAAAACTAGTCAAATCGGTGCCTTATCCATCTCCAGAAAAATATTTCTTACATTTAAAGTCAAAATATGAACAAAATAATTCTAGTGTTTCTTTTTATTTCTCTCCAAAGTAGGGAAAATGATCGGAAAAATGACATGGCGATTTTGAGCAATCAAGCTTACTATATAATCATTATTCCAAAGAATTAAAGCTCACTCAGTCACTTCTCTTTGCCTGTAGCCATCCATTCCTTTTCTATTGTATATTTTGTGCCATGGCTTCAACACATTGAGAGCAGATTCCTGCCACCCGCAATTTATCCTAAATACAACTAGACCTTCCTATGACACCAATAGAATTTCCTATTACAGCAAGACCAAACTCAAAGTGAGAAGAAAACGAAGTAAGAATAAGCTTTACGGTGAGAATGTTTATGGATAATGGATATGGGTAAACTCTAACATATATTCATGAAATATCGTGACTCTAACCCAAATTTTTTTTTTTAATGTACCGTTAGTAACCAAAACAAAGTTCTGTAGTGAAACAGGTGGCATAAGTGATAGATTTGCTGCAGAAGTTTCAGGAACTTTCATAGCAAATACTTTGTTTCTACAACTGGACTTATTGCGAAAGTGCGTTGAAATGTCAAATTAATAATCGTGACCAAATGAGCCTAGGACACATGGATTTTTTTATTTTCACTTTATGATGACACCCTACTAAATTCATAATGACCCTACAAAATGACTAAAAGACCAAAAATACCCTTATACATGTGATTTATTTAAAAAAAGAAAAAATTCAAAACCCTAAGTAACTAAACCAAATGAATCAAAGACAAACCTAAGTGTTATCTTGGATAACAATGGCTCCAATGGGGATGTTGTGCCCTGTGGTGCAGCAGAAAACCAACAAACCAGTTGCCTTATCCATTGGCCAGTTCCCAACCACTTGTCATATTATTCAGCGTGCATGAAACCCTTTACATGCTCTTTAAGCAAAAACATTGTACAAACCAGAACTTGCAACTAAAATATTCAAACTAAATGCTGAAAGAGATGCTTTCCCAACAAGCTTATTTATGTACCAATAACCCTACTCTAACATCTGAAAATCCACCTACTTAACTCAAGCAATATGAAACCCACATTATAATTAGTCAAAGAGATGATACAACACCTAGGCTTCTTGATTGTGCTTGAACAAAATCAGAAGTGGATCATCTATTGGCAACTCACAATGAAAATTGAATCCATACTCCATAGAAAACACAAAAATTGTCTTGAGTGATGACTGCAACATACTTACCATTGGATCTTGGAAATCATGAAAAATCTCTTCTTTTGATGAAAGAAGAAAATCAACAAATGGATCCTTGAAAACACTGAAAATTATATTGTCCTGATGATCCAAAGGATAATATTTATTTATAACTGCATGTTGTCTGTGTTTTATTCTCCATTTTCAACATCATTCTCAAGACAGGCCTCTGACTATCCATGAAAATATTCAATCGGAGAAACCATATCATGTGCTACATGGATGTTAAAAAGTGAATTTTCATGCATTACAACAGGAACTTCATGTATATCATCATGCACAAGCAGACATTTTTTATCATTTAAATTTGTAACAAGACAAGTTTGGACAACAAATTGTGAACCAAAAATTTGTTGATTATTCTCTATAAGTGTTTCCTTATGATAGCCTTCAAACACACTGTTGAATATTGAAACAAGAAACTATGAAATTGGCATCCGGAAACATCATCCTTGATCCTAGTGAAAAATAAACACCTACACTAGGTGGGGCCCACACAAGCTATTTTTAGGTGATATGTCTATTTTTAGAATTTGGATCAAATTCTATTTTTAGTAGTAATCTAGTTATAGATGGTTGAGCAAATTATATGGATGGATGGGCGTCTAATTTTGGAATGCATGTGCAAAGTTGTTTCGTGGAATGCATGTCTAAAATTAGAATGCATGTCAATTTTTGTTAAGCCCTTAACAAAAATTAGACAATAAATAATTATCTATTTTCAATGAGAACTTAGAACTAGATAACTGAAGTGGCAAATCAGTTAGCTAAGTGGATTTTGAGATGAAGTGGTTGGTTAGTGGACCATGCAGTGGACTTCATTGTAACTGAGTGATATAAAGTTGTAACAGAGTTGGATGTGTAGTTATGTGAGTTGTTATTTATTTTAACTTAGTTAAGTGAGTTAATTTCAGTTGTGCTAGTTGTAACTGGTTGTAACTAAAGGTACACTAGTGAGAGATCAGTGAATTAAATATTAAATTAATTCACATGGATTTATCTCACTTGCAACTGAAGAAATACTATTGTTAACTACATGCATGTCAGATCCAGTGGAGACCCAATTGAGAGATAGGTGAAAGGGCCTAGTTGACTATCAGTTGTGACTATAGTGGTGCATTCAATGCATCTACACACATATTGGATATGCTTATGAGGATTGCGCAGTCAAGGATGGCCATATCGAAATCATTCAGAGGTTCTTCACCATCATGGATTGCACAGTGTGAGATAATTGTATATTGTACTGAGAGATCTTGCAGTAGAGTTTTTTATGAGATTGTTTCATGATCCATGATATACGTAATATATGATAGTTGGGGTTTTTGGCTTTAAGCTTTCCTAGTAAAAACTTTTGTGTTATGTGCAATTGATTTTTCTTCATGTGTTTGCAATTGGCGATTAAATTTCCACAAAGAATTAAGTAGAATAATTCTATATTTAACAGTGGATTTAAATGTTAGATCAGGAGAGTCTGGTAATACATCACAATATTGTTTAAAATTTCTACACATACTCAAGGAATCAACTTCCTCCTCATGATGAAAATAAATGTGTTCCACATAAGATTCTCCTTGCTCCTTCCTATTTTCATGTTGCTCAACATTCAACTCTTTGTTCTCAATATCCTCAAAAACAATTTCATATGCTCAGGGATTATCATTAATTTCTTGGGTATAATCTTCTTGAGGAAAAGGTTCAGGAAATGAACAAAGTGAAGAGCCCTATAACTAACCATGTTTATGTTCCTCTTTATCACCTAAATAATGGGAAATTTGTGCATATTTTCACAAATTTCATGGGATATAACTTGGCTGCCAAAGTGCTGATCTATTTCATCTTCAAGCAAAGAAGACACATTTACTTGTTGGAAACCTACAACTAGCCTGAGAATAAAATCCATAAATTTCCTCTAATATCTCCTCATCATCCATACATTCTACATCATTATCAATAATTTTAATATATTGAATGAAACCTTTCTAAAGATTACAAAAGTCTAGAGACAGTGGTGATCAAGGATGAGATTTCCCATAATGTCCAAAAAATATTCTATGGAAATATTTAAGAGAACACAAGATTTATGATTTCAACCCTTCATACCACACTCTAGATTTGTATTCTAGGGTAGCCATAAACATCTTCATGAGACAATCCTCAGGAAACTCAACCCTCAGTCTACATACATGTATAAGAAATTTAACCAAATGCAGACCAACATCATATTTCTTTTCATCTTTCAACATGGGAAGATGGGTTGACCAATCAACACAAGGCATAGGATTTGGAAAACCATAGAAGTGAGACCGATCCATAGGAGCATACTTGCCATTTCTTCTTGCAGTATAACTGATCTTGGAACTCCCTCAAGTTATTGATATTCAAGAAGTGGAGTCATCTTGAAGCTTTTATCTTTTCTACCTTTTGAGATTGGAGTCACCAGGTCAATATCACAACCTTAAAAATAAAAATTTGATTTCCTTTTCCCTAAAGAATCAAAATGATACTCCTCAAGGAAAATCAAGGAAATGGAGCTTCTCGGCTCCTGGTAAACACACCAAAATGTTATCACCAAGCTAGAACAAGTTGGGTTGTGTCAACTATCAACCTAGCATAATTATTTCAAACCAAATTTAAACTGGAAATTAGCACTTCAAGTCAGAGAGGGCTCTCTCAAAAAAATACATTAAAATATTCAAGATGAAATTTAAATTGTAGATGTCTAAGTCTGTTTATACTTTATGTGATTTTTTACAAGTGGAAGAGTGTAATGACAACCACCATTTGGCATGGATTCAGCTAAATAAATTCAATCACAAACAAACTGTATTCATGGAAACTGAGGCAAATTGGCTTAAAAATTAACTCTTACAAAAAAAACACAGCAAATGAAGGAAGTTGGAGAATTTAATCATGAATTCCAAGTGATCATATTTCCACGAAAATGATAATAATATACAAAATAAGGAGATGAAAGATACATAAGCCAAGGAGAATCTCATGTTTGAAAATAATCTACTGCAAATTGTATATTAGCTCATGAAGAAAAGATTACAAAGTAGTAATTTTTTCATTATTCATCAACCTCCTTGGGGAAGTAGAAAATTCCTTCATTTATAGAGTGAGACTTCCCTTAAGTTAAAGACTGTTCTAGTTGAATTAAAAACATGGAGATTTCTAGGGATAATTTGTCAGCACTTGTATACAAAAGAGGACTTTTCACTGTTAACCATATAGATCCATCTAAAACATGGATCTAACATGAGCCGAAAGGGATCAAATTCCTTTTCTTGCAAACTTATTTTAGAATACAAAAATTTGTTATTGTTTAAATTTCACTTTTGATTGTTATAGAGATTACATAACATGTGTATTGAAACATTTTATATTAATTCAAATTAAATTATTTTATTCATAACTCACATTGGATATTTGATTCTATCATACATTAAAATATTTTCTTTTAACATTTTTTTCTATATATAGATTTATATAAAGTTGATATCACTTATTAAAATATTTTTTAAAAACATAAGGTTTAAACATCTTACTCACATATTTTTTTTACTTCTAATTACTCTACATGATATTAGGTCATATGGACAACTAATTAAAAATGCATAGCATATATATATATATATATATATATATTTTTTTTTTTCATTTTTATTATAGCCGACATTGTTTTTCTATTTAGAGAATATTTTATTTTTATTTTACGAGGAATGAACATACTTAACGTAGCCTTCACACTGGGATGTAGAAACAATATAGATGCAGTTTAACCACATATCTACCAAGGGCCTCGAGAGATCCAATATCAAACTTTTTAAAAAAATTACATGTCAATTAATACATTTTACTGCTTCGTAAATTTGTGATTAATATAGTTTTATGTGGTAATTTTTCATTGTTTAAATTGTATAATTTTATATTTTATCATTATTACTATTTTATATTAAAAATTGAATTAGTCACACATTTTCCTCTTATTAAAAAGTAACTACTCTACATTACCTTCAATTAATTTTTCCTTTCAAGCTAAGGTTAACACACACACACACACATATATATACACACTTTTTGTAGAGAGAGAAAATCCATGCTGAAATATATTAGTTAATATGGATATTCAAACACTTTCTTTAAGTTCTATATATATATTTTATTTCTATAAAGTTGTATAAAATTATAATATCAACCCTTAATTGTTGTGTTAATAGATTTTTAATTGTTTAAATTATTTTTATTATATTTTGACGACGTGACATACTTACACATCTCCCTTGTACTGGATTCTAGAATGAGCCTTTTGGCTCAATTATAATATCAACACTTAATTGTTGGGTTAATAGATTTTTAATTGTTTAAATTATTTTTATTATTTTTTGAGGACATGACATACCTAACATCTCCCTCATATTGGATTGTAGAATGAGTTTCAATAATGAGCTTCTTTATTAATTATAATATCACACTTTAATTATAGTTTATAGATTTTAATTGTTAATATCAACACTTAATTATGGGTTAATAGATTTTTAACTCATAAATTATTTTTATTATTTTGAGGACGTGACATAATTAACATCTCCTCATATATTGATTGTAGAATGAGCCTTTTTGGCTCAAAATAACTCAACAAATTCTGCTAATGACCCTTATCGAATATAACTAATTGTTGATGTGTTGAATGGTTGATGTGATGGATTCCACATGGAGGTTGACCTATTGACCTACTGAGCTGGACCTCCATCAAGTCAAATTTCAAATTTCTGCAACAAATCTGGATTGGAATTTTTTTGTAAATTAGGCCTCAAAGATAAGTGAATATTTTCCAAAACTTGGTAGTTGTGCAAAAAATGAGAGAAAATTTTTTATATGAGCTCCTGATGAATAAAAACCTCTTTCATATTTCTAAAATTCCTTTCCATTTGGTCATAAAGTGAGCTTGAAGTTGACTACTAAAACAGTCATTTCCAGAATTTTCGTAGCAAATATTCGGTAGAAAATGCCAAGAAACACATTTCTGCAATCTATCTGATATTTCTGATAGTTCTAGGGTATTCATGAGTGTTTATAATCTAAAAAAATACTTGATCACTCCCTTCTCTCAAAATTTCAATAACATTTTTATCAATGATATGCTAAAGTAGTTTCGTAGCAAAAATTGGTAGCAAGTTTGGTAGCAAATTACAAAAAACATCCCTCCGCTACCTTTCTGAGATTTCTGTAAGTTTTGAGGTCTTCAATTATGTCTTTAAGCCAAATTCATGCCATTAGAACTCCTCAAGTTGAGAGTTTTACTTGTATTCTCCTCCATGATAAGCTGCAACAATTCTGTAGCAAATGTCCAGCTTAACTATGGGGAGTTGCTATGAAACTTTGAAATTTTTTAGTTTTTCATTTTTCATGATTTCTTCTGCATCCTTATCATTTCTAATACCATGTCCAAAATTTTGATGATAAAATCTATATGGTACTATCAACAAACCCAATCGTGTCATATGAAGAGAGATGACAATCGTTATAGAAATCATTCATAAGGAAGTAGTTGGCCAAACAAAGAAACTACATACTTGAAGTGACTATGCAGGAAAACTGACATGAAAAGATCACACATTCAACTACTTTTCCCTTTCAACTTCCATTTATTCCAACTCTGAAAAGGACAATGAAACAATACTTTCCAATTATTTTTATCCCAGAAGATAAGATAGTGTTGAAATTTAAAAAAATGGTCAAAGTAGTGAATTATCCATCTCCAGAAAAATCTTTCTTACATTTAAATTAAAACTGTGAACAAACTGATTCTAGTGGTTCTTTGTATTTCTCTCCAAATCATGGAAAATGATCGGAAAAATTACATGGCAATTTTGAGCAATCAAGCTTACTATATAATCATCATTTCAAAGAAATAAAGCCCGCTCAACCACTTCTCTCTACCTATAGCCATCTATTCCTTTTGTAATGTTTCTTCTATGCCATGGCTTCAACATTTTGAAAGAAGCTTCTTTCCACCTTCAATTTGTCCTAAAGACAACTAGACCTTCCTATGACAGCAAGACCAAACTCAAAGTGAGAAGAAAATGAAGTAATAATAAGCTTTACAGTGTGAATTTTTGGGGATAATGGATAAGGGTAAACTCTAACATATATTCATGACCTATCGTGACTCTGACCAACCACCTTTTCTTTTAAATGTACGGTTAGTAACTGCAACAAATTTCTGTAGTGAAACACATGGTATAAGTGACATATTTGCTGCAAAAGTTTCAAGAACTTTCATAGCAAATACTCCATTTTTAAACTGGAGTTGTTGTGAAAGTGTGTTGAACTGTCAAATTGCTAATCATAACCAAACGATCCTAACACACATGGATTTTTTTTTATTTTCACTTTATGATGACACCCTACTAAATTCATAATGACCCTACAAAATGACTAAAAGACCAAAAAGACCTTTATACATGTGATTTATTTTAAACAAAGAAAAAATCCAAAACCCTAACTAACTAAACCAAATGACTCAAAGATAAACCTAAGTGTTATATTGGATAACATTGGCTCCAATGGGGATGTTGCACCCCTATTTTCCTTATCCATTGGGTAGTTCCCAACCACTTGTCATATTCTTCAACCTGCATTCGACCCTTGACATGCTCTTGAAGAAAAAACATTTTACAAACCAAAACTTGCAACTACAATCTTCAAACTAAATTCTAAAAGATATGCTTGCCCAGAAATATTGTTTATGTACTAATAACCCTACTCTAACATCTGAAAATCCACCTGCTTAACTCAAGCAATATGAAACCTCCAGCATAACCAATCAAAGAGCTGATCCAAAACCTAGGTTTCTTGATTGTGCTTGAAAAAAATCAGAAGTGGATCATCTATTGGAAACTTAGAATGAAAATTGAATCCATACTCCATAAAAAACACAAAAATTGTCTTGAATGGTGACTGTAGTAGACTTACCATTGGATCTTGGAAACCATGAAAATATCCTATTTTGATGAAAGCAGAAAATCAGAAAAAGGATCCTTGAAAACACTGAAAAGTATCATGTCCTGATGATCCAAAGGATAATCTTCATTCATAACTGCAGATTGTCCTTGTTTTATACCTCCATTTTCAACATCATTCTCAAGATAGGACTTTGAATGTCCATGAAAATATTCAATGGGAGAAACCATATCTGTGCTACATGGATGTTAAAAAATAAATTTTCATGCATTGCAATGGGAACTTCATGTATATCATCATGCACAAGAAGACAATTTTTATCATTTAAATTTGTAGCAAGACAATTTGGGACAGCAAATTTTGAATCAAAAAGTTGTTTGATTATTCTCTATAAGTGTTTCCTTATGACAACCTTCAAACATACTCAAGGAATCAACCTCCTCCTCATGATGAAAAGAAACATGTTTCACATAATCTTATCCTTGCTCCTGCCCATTTTCATGTTGCTCAAAATTCAACTCTTTGTTCTCAATATGCTCATAAAATTTTTCATATGATCAGGTATTATCATTAATTTCTTGGGTATAATATTCTTGAAACAAAGGTTAAAGAAATGAAAAAAGTGAAGAGCCATGTAACTAAACATATTTATGTTCCTCTTTATCACCTAAATATTGGGAAAGTTGTTGCATATTTTCACAAATTTCATGGGATATAACTTGATTGTCAAAGTGTTGATCTATTTCATCTTCAAGCAAAGAAGACACATTTTCTTGTTGGAAACCTTCTTGATTATCATGACAACTAGCCTGCGAAGAAAATTCATAAAGTGCCTCTAATATCTCCTCATCATCCTTACATTCTACATCATCATCAATACTTTTAATATATTTTATGAAACATTTCCAAAGATTAGAACAATATTTAAACAATGGTGATTCATGATGAGACTTCCCATAATGTCCAAAAAATATTGTATGGAAATATTTAAGAGAACACAAGCTTCCTTATTTCAACCCTTCATACCATACTCTAGCTTTTTCTTATAAGGTAGCCATAAAAATTTCATGAGACAATCCTCAGGCAACTCAACCCTCATTCTACATACATGTATATGGAATTTAACCAAATTCAGACCAACATCATATTTCTCTTCATCTTTCAACATGGGAAGATAGGTTGACCAATCAAAAAAAGGAATAGGATTTGGAAAACCATAGATGTGAGACCGATCCATATGAGCATACGTGGCATTTATTCTTGGAGTAGAACTCATCTTGGAACTCCTTCAAGTTACTGATCTTCAAGCAATGAAGTCATCATGAAGCTTTGATCTTCTTTATCTTTTGAGATTGGAGTCGCCAAGGTAATATCACAACCTTCAAAATAAAACTTTGATTTCTTGTTACCCTCGAGAATATCGGGGAGATGGAGATGAAGAGGCTTAAATTCAAGATGAAACTTAAATTTCAGATGGAAAATTATGTTTATACTTTATGCTATTTTTTTCCAACGGAAGAGTGTAATGAAAACCACCATTGGGCATGGACTCAGCTAAATAAATTCAATCAAAAACAAACTATATTGATGGAAACTGAGGAAAATTGGCTTAAGAATTCACTCTTACAGCAAAAACACAAAAAATGAAGGAATTTGGAGCATTAAATCATGTATTCCAAGTGATCATATTACCATGAAACTAATAATAATATACAAAATAAGGAGATGAAAGACACATAAGCTAAGGAGAATCTCAGGTTTGAAAACAATCTGCTGCAAACTTTATATTAGCTCATGAAGAGAAGATTACAAAAGTGGATCTTTCATTATTCATCAACCCCTTAAAAGTGAAAAGGTCCCTCCTTTATAGAGTGAGAATTCCCTTACAATCCTCTCCCACCTAGGCTAGAGTCGATGCTTTATTTAAAAGACCTAGTTCTAGTTGAATTACAAAACATGGAGACTTTTTAGGGATAATTCGATTTCAACAGAATTTGTATACAAAAAGGACTCTTCAATCATTAAATAACTCAAAAAATTATGCTAATGACCCTTATCGAATATAAATAACTGTTGATGTGCTGGATGGTTAATGTTTTGGCTTCCACGTGGAGTTTGACCTTTTGATCTTCTGAGCTGGACCTCCACCATGTCGAATTTCAAATTTCTGCACAAATATGGCTAGGAAAATTTCTATAAAACGTGCCTCAAAGATAAGTGTGTATTTTCCAAACCCTGATATTTGTGCCAAAACAGAGAGAGTCTTTTGTAGATGATATCATTTTTAATACAAACCTCTTTCATATTTCGAAAAATCCTTTCCATTTGGTCAAAATATGAGCTTGAATTTTACTACTAAAACAGTCATTTCCAGAATTTTTGTACCAAAAATTCGGTAGCAAACGCCAAGAAAAACCTTTCTGCAAGCTATCTGGTCTTTCTTATAGTTTTGGGGTATTCATGAGTTTTTTTAAGCTAACACATGCTTTGAGCACTCCCTTATCTCAAAATTTCACTTACATGTTTATCAATGATATGCTACAACAGTTTCGTAGCAAACATTGGTAGCAAGTTTGGTAGCAAATTACAAAAAACACCCCTCCACTACCTTTATCATATTTCCGCAAGTTTTGAGGTCTTCACTTATGTATTTACGCCAAAATCATGTCATTTTAACTCCTCAAGCTTATAATTTTAATTTTATTCTCCTCCATGATAAGCTACAACAATTACGTAGCAAATATCCAGCTTAACTAATGGGAGTTGCTACGAAAATGTGAAATTTTTGAGTTTTTATTTTTTATTTTTCATGATTTCTTATACCTCCTTATCATTTCTAATAGCATGTCCAGCATTTTGATGATAAATTATATATGTTAATATCAACACAATCAACCCTTTCAAAAGAAGAGAGATGACAATAGTTATAACAATCATTGATAATGAAGTCGCTAGCCAAACAAAGCAACTACAAACTTGAAGTGACTATGCAGGAAAATTTCCTTGAAAAGTTCATGAATTCAACTAATTTTCCCTTTCAACTTCCATTTATGCCAACTCCGAAAAGGAAAGTGAAGCAACACTTTCCAACTATTTTGATGCCAATAGATAAGATAGTGTTGAAATTAAAAAATTGGTCAAAGCAGTGCCTTATCCATCTCCAAAAAAATATTTCTTACATTTAAAGTCAAACTATGAACAGATTGATTCTAGTGGTTCTCTATGTTTCTCTCCAAAGCAAGGAAAATGATCAGAAAAATGACATGGCAATTTTGAGCAACCAAGCTTACTATATAATCATTATTTCAAAGAAATAAAGCCCACTCAGTCACTTCTCTCTCCCTGTAGCCATTTGTTCCTTTTGTATTGTTTCTTTTGTGCCATGTTTTCAACACATTGAGAGCAGCTTTTTTCCATGTGAAATTTCTCCTAAAGACAACTATACCTTCCTATGATACCAATAGAATTTCCTATGACAACAAGACCAAACTCAAAGTGAGAAGAAAACAAGGTAAGAATAATATTTATGGTGTGAATGTTTGGGGTTAATGGATAAGGGAAAAATCTAACATATATTCATGAAATATTGTGACTCTAAATCAAACCTTTTTTTTTAATGTACCGTTGGTAACCACAACAGATTTCCGTAGTGAAAAAGGTGGCATAAGTGATATATTTGTTGCAAAAGTTTGAGGAACTTTCGTTGCAAAAACTCTATTTTTATAGATAGAGTTGCTGTGAAAGTATATTGAACTATAAAATTTCTAATCATGACCAAATGAGCCTGAGACACATGGATTTTTTTATTTTCACTTTATGATGACACCCTTATAAATTCATAATGACCCTAAAAAATGACTAAAAGAAAAAAAAGACCTTTATATATGTGATTTATTTTTTAAAAAAGAAAATTTTCAAAACCCTAACTAACTAAACCAAATGACTCAAAGAAAAACCTAAGTGTTATCTTGGATAACAGATTTCATGAAATTCAATTTTTTCAATATGGAGCCTTCATCTTCTAAATCATCTTCATAGGGCAACGAACACCTTCTTCATCACTTTCCATTCAATGAACCATAACATTGAACCAATAGTCATGTCTTCCTTCCGTTCATTAGAAAGTGATCTTTCAATCCACAATTGGACTTTATTCATAAAACTACCTCTCCCAAGTCTTGTTTATTTCGGGATCTTCCATCCATTCTCATGATTAATGGTTTTAGATGACATCTAAAACTATTTTTCGACAGCCCTGTTTCAACCCAACCAGATGTTTTTCAAAAATCAAGACAAACATCAAATCAATGTTGCCTTTTAATGATGGTCTTTTGTCATGACATCAACTTCTTACAAAATCAACATCCTACACATGTATGAACCCATCTCCAAGATATATATTGCCAAGGTTTTTTTTCCTAGTATCCATATCAAGGTCTTCATGCCTTCTTCCATGGAGATGTCATAACCAATTCTTATATTTATTGGATTTTGATTACTTATCTAATCTTAAATTACTATACTTGCATCTTTCACAAACTCTTCTTCCTTTCTTCACATATTTATTTTCCTCAAGATCTTCTTTAAATTGTTCTTTCATTATAGAAGCCATGATTTTCAACCACCTCATATTCCATATGAAGTTATATTATGTTAATTTCATCTTTATCAATATGTGGAAGAGTTCAAGGCACCTTGTCTACATGCCTTCATGCATATTTATGAAGGAAGCTATATTTCGATCATGCTCATGAGATAGATCATTCAATCATTCTAAATGCAACCATATCATGACATGACTTTATCTATCTATTTCCAAATATATGCATACCTCTTCCTCCATGTGGTCATCTAGAATTCCTTCGGAAACTTTATTTCCTTTCTTGAAGATTAAAATACTTCAACCAACTTGACATGCTACACTCCTTTTTCACCATACCATCATCCTTCTAAAAAATGGATCCCACACAAGGTGTAATGTACATTATCAACAAGATGCTTTCTTCTCCCAAGTAGAGTTGAACCTTCTTTTAAATATTCTAGTGGAGGATCTCGATGATCCTCATTCTACAAATACTCCTTTCTAATAATGATGATGTATGATGACCTTTCTCAACCTTATATTATGCTATATGACTTTCTTCCAACCATATATACTACTATTTTCATCGTTTCAATGAAGATACCATGAGCTACTTTATTTTATCATGATGACTAATACTACCATGTAGACTTCTACTTCAATTGTCCTTTCAAGCTTCTATGATAATTTCATCTCTATTTTAGTTCTAATGCATCTTGATGCTTTCTATCATCTTTTGTAATTGAAAAGAACCAAGTGAATAATATTATCTCATTTGTAATAGAGATATTTCACTTCCTTATTTTATTTCTTTTTTTTAGGTTCTTATACTTCTTCAGTGATACAAGCTTCATTTTTTTCCTTCTTCTTCTTCTTCTTGTCCTTCTTGAGTTTGGAAAAAGATATTTTTTAGTTCCCATATTAATTACACTCATAACATTGTATCTTTTACATATCAATTTTCTTATTTTTCTGAGGACTAAACTTTCCTTTTCTCCTAGTCATGGACGAATATGCTTGAACTTGTTCATTTGATCCTACATCGCTTTTCACCTTCAACCTAGTTTCTGAAATCTTACATAATGACCAAAGTTCACATAATGGATTGAATTCCTTATTTACATAGATTCTTGATACAAAGTTTCCCCATTCACCAGGTAGTGCATTGAACACAACAATGGTCATTTATTTATCGGACATTATTTCCCCTAACTCTTGTAGTTGATCTCTTATTTGTTACACCTTCATAAGGTATGAGGCTATCCATTCTTATTTTGATAACTTTAACTTTTATAGCTTGGTTATGAAAGATAACTTATCCTGCAATGCTTATGGAAAACAATTCTGCCAACTTTTAATAGATTTCTTTTGATGTCTCCGTATTTTCTACATAAGGGATGAGTGAATCCTTGATTGGTTCTGTAAGGATTCTTTGAACCCTTATTTCCCCTTTCATATATTTTGATAAGGATTTATCTTGTTCTTGAGAAGGTTTCGAGATGGACCCCTATACATATTCAACAACTTCATTCTCTATGAGGATCAAATCTATTCTCTTCTTCCATGCAAGGAAATTTGTTGACCCAACCAATTTATTGCTTTCGTTGTAGAATGAAGTCATTTTGATAGTAGGTTCACAAATAGATATAAATATACTTACTTGTCAAGTGAATATGCTCCTTTGATAATTATATATTCAACTTTATGTCTTCTTGATTTTGATGATGATGTTTTCTTCCTTGAAGATGACAATACTTCTTCTAGAGATTTCTTTCTTAAAATATGTCTTACTTCAATGTGAGGGAGATCACCTTGATGTCTTAGATGATGATTGAAATGCTTCTTCTTACTTCCTTGGATGATAATGTAGAATGTGGATGCTTCCCAAGTTTCTTCAAATGTAAAGTCCTTATTTCAATGGAGGTATGGTTTTAGAGGTCCTTTTCTTATTCCAAGGGTTGTGATGATGTGATCCTTGTGATGTTGTGGACGCTCCTTCTTGATTCTTCTTAGTTTTCTTGGCCCTTATGTATCCTTATTCAATTGGATGATCTTATTCAATCTTCCTTTCCTTGTTTTAGTCACCTTATCTCTAAAACCATGTGTAGAAATTTAGGGGCAACAACATTAGGTGATTTCTCTTGCTTTGATAGCTGCTTGTGATGTAATTTTAACTTTAACTTGATTAGATTATTATTTCACTTAATTATTATTGTGTTTTATTATCAAACATCTACAAAACTAAGAAAGAAAAATGATACAAGAGGACACAAGATATGTGTTATCAACAAGGGCAAAAAGCTCTCCTCTTGAGGGAAAGACCCACAAGAATTCTTATCTTCTAATATAATTTCAAATGACGAATTCCAAGAACTAAGACCCTTGTCAAAGTCCCCTCTGTTGAAATATGTAGCTAGGTTCAGTCTTCATAATTACATAGATAATCATGATTTTATGTACTTGATGTAAAGAGAAAAATAAAATTATCATTGTCATTCTTAAGGCGTGGGTTTCATGCTCAAGGAAAATTTATTTATAGGTCAAACACCCATTGAGTGCTTATAGGGATTGTCATTGAGTCTACAAGTCAATTGAGTCACTTTCATGTATGGAAGACCCTTTTGGCATGTTACATATTGTAAAGAAAAATTTATTTAAATTCAAAAGTGTCGAAGAGACCCTCCAAGACCTTGTCATCACCAAAATAAAAAATAGGCCTATATGTGTGGAAAATTCGGCATACATGAAACCATTAGACCTTGAGAAAGACCTATATGTAATGAGGACCTAGACCTCGTTTGGAAGTGAATACAGACAACTTGTGGAAGCACGGGAAGAGAATATAATACGTAGCAAAGGGAAGAAGAAACCAAGGAAATAAAGTGAAGTATTAGAATATTGTTTTTGGGTCATCTACACCTCACACATGTGAGAAAAATAGGGCATAAATTGTAGTATAAAGACCTAAATTGCAACTATCATAAGAGACCAAAATCAGGTGTGAAAATAACTAAGTTTTCAAGCCAAGTAGTCAAGAAGGAGAAGGTTATCCAAGCAAAGAAGAAAAGGAATAAAAATCATCATTATTATCCCATATGTGCCATATAAGGTTTCTATAAAAGAAGCTGTTGGGGGGGAAATATGAAAAATAAGTTGTTGTGGGTCGAAGATGTAGAAGAAGCTGCTAGGGGTCGAAGTTGCAAAAGAAGTTGTTGGGGGTGAAAGTTGTAGAAGTTACTTCGGTCGAAGTTGTTGGAAGGAAAAGCTCATTAAGGAGGAATGATTGACTTGGTCTTGTAGTGGACTTTGAAAATGTTCTTAGGTATTTGAATTCATCATTTAAAGTTCTATAAGAAGAGAAGAGTTCTTGTGGGTTTTCCTCTGAATACGAGAGGTTTTGGAACTGGCTAATTTCCTATATCTTGTGCCCTCTTATCTCATTGTTCTTTATTGTATTGTTAAAATTATGAAACTGTAGCCAAATTCAAATTTGTACATCTCATATGATGAAGATAATGATTGCAATAGATTCCTCGTTTCGAGAGGACCAAAATTGACCTAAATATAACCTCATTTTGACAAGTAGAAGTTGGTTTTTGAATTTATGTACCCACTCATGCATATTAGATTAGGTCGATCCTATTCACATGTACCAATGGACAGGTCGGCCTCAACATCAAGTGGACCCCTATGGAAGCCTATAAATAGAAGAGAAATCAAGCTCATTTGGACACTTACATCACAAAATATCTTCTCATCTTCTATTTGTTTTGGTTCACATAGGTTTGACAGAGGAATTTTTCACAAGGGTCTGAAACTACAAGGTTGAGGCTTGCACAAATCTATGGTTTCTGTTTCTCGGACGCTAGCACAAAACTAGGAAATTTTGTCCTTGGAGACATGCACAAAGTGGTCAAGGGTGTGTCCGTGAAGCCTCATATGCTCGCATAGTATCCTAAAGGGAGAATATAGGGTTTATAAAGTAGATCCTGTGTTTTGGTCCCAGGACACATGCACAAAGTGGTCAAGGGTGCATCCAGGAGACCTCAGACACTCACACTATAGCTTTAAGGGTGCATCCAGGGGTTTGAGGAGTGTATTTATCCTCAGATGCATGCATAGAGCTCACCAAGGAGCATCCAGGACTTCCATAGATGCTCACATAGATCCTCCTCCATGTTTCCGGGACTAAAAGATGAAAACTTCAATACTCCGAAGATTTCACATAGTGACAACAATGTTTAGCAGTAGGCTATAGACAGTGACAGTACATTATAGTCCTCAGAATTAGGGTACACGCATGTTTAGATTCATTTCATGGATGTTCTACTTGTTGTGAATATATGGATCATTTTACTCTATTTCGTTGAATCATTTGATGAAAATATATTAGAAGAAGAATTTGCAAGGGTTTTCCCCATAGTGGGTTTTTCCCTGGTCTCCGACCAATCCTGGCATCTCTATAGGTGCATGCTTTTATTCTATTCTTCCTTTGTGTCCTGTTGTGTTGAAATTTGATGACTAAACATGTTTCCTATAATCCCAACTCAGTTTTAATTTCACCTTATCACTCCCATTCAGTTAAAGTCCCTTTCCCATAAATATACATTCAACATATAGAATTCTGGAAATAAATTTTTCAGATTAAAAAACATGGGACTTTCAACACATGCTGAAAAATAAATACGGACATAAATAGACCAGTAGCACATAAAAAAATACACACAATTTTTTGGTAAACTTAGACCTAGGAAAAACCCCTTCAATCTTCTCTACGGAAAACCTGTTAGAGAGCTCTTCAAATTTATTTATCTGTCAAGTTTAGGAAAAATACATTTGTAGAAAAAACAAAACAGCAAAATACAACTTATCTCTTCAACCCAAAACTCCTTGAAAATTGTGCCCACTTGAAGCTGAAAATATGTACTGTATGGATATAAATTGCATTGTATGGATTCCATATAGACTGTATGGATTTACGTACCACTATATGGAGTATACGATTTTTTTTTCAAAAAATTCTCTCAAACTGTGTGCAGCTCAAAGCATTAAATTATGTTCGTACTATAACTTTTGTTGTCTTCTATGCCTTCATTTCTGTGTCCATCTTTGCCCAGAAATCACTCCTTCATCTTGCTACAACAAATCTCCTTCAAAACTTTTCTCCAATCTGCTCATGAAGAATGAATGAATGAATGTAGTCTCCCTTTTCTTTTCCCCCTTTTGTTTCCCTAAATGACTTTTGGGAAACCCTAAGATCTAATGTCTCATATTCATTTAGATCAAGGGATGAGAATAAATGTGCATTTAATTCTCACTTTCTATTTTTTTAACTCACCCATTAAATAAATTACCCACATTTTTCTTTATGTCTAAAGTCAATTTTCACTTTATAATTTAGCATTGTCTTTACCACTTATAAAGTCACTTTCACTTTATAATTTAACACTGAATTTACCACTTATAAATTCACTTTCACTTTATAAAGTCACACTTAGGAAAATAATGATTTTGGACACTTTTCCCTAGGTAGAGACTAACCCATGGGAAACCACTTGTCCAAGGTACATTAAGAATAAACATTGCCTCTTACCGAGGAAAGTGTTTCTCACCAAACACATCTTGTCCCTGAAATGGACATGCTTGCCTATTGGAAAGGACTTCGTGAGAACATCAGCTACCTAATAATATGTCGATATATACTCTAGCTTCATTTCCCCCTTCTTAACATAGTCCCTGATGAAATGATATATGATGTTAATGTGTTTTGACCTGTCATGAAACATTGGATTCTCTGTGAGTTTAATGCAACTCTAACTATCACAGTGAATAACTGTCGGTACCAACTCCTAATCAAATAGGCCATACAACAACTCGTGAAGCCAAATGGCCTCACAACTAACCTGGATAGTGGCCATATACTCAGCCTTAGAAGAGATAAAAGAAACTGAATTTTGCTTTCGATTTAACCACGAAAAAATTTTCGAACCCAATCTGAAGCACCCTTAAGGGATTTTCCTATCAGAATCAAACCCTACCCAATTTGAATCTGTTTAACCTGCCAACCTCACTCCATATCCCCACCTATAGTCCAGACCATAATCAACAGTGCCCTGCACGTAGCGAAGAATGTGCTTTGCAACTACCTAGTGCACCCTCCTCGGCTCAACCATGGACTAGCTAAGTGTGTTCACTGCAAAGCATATATATGGCCTAGTGTTGACCAAATACATCAAGGACCTAATAAGTTTCCTATACAATGTGAGATCCACCAAACTAGAATATGAAGCATGAAGTTTCTTCTTGAGTTGGTGATCATAGGTGTAAATATGGGTCTACAGTCTACCATGTGAAATATTCTCAACAAATCCACAACATACTGTCCCTACCCCAGAAATATATGCTTCTCCTCTTGCCACACCTCAAGCCCCAAAAATTAATGCATCAGCCCAATGTCCTTCATCTAAAACTCCATAGCAATATCCTCCTTGTAACCACTAATTATTCCCTCTGCCCTACTAATGAACAAGTCATCAACATATAGCACAAGAATGAGCAGATCATCCCCTGCAACAATGTAGTATAGGTTTGGATCTGCATCACTCTCGTGAAACCCATCTTTTGCAAGTAAGTATCAATCCTCGTATACCAAGCTCTCAGAGCTTGCTTAAGTACATAGAGTGATCACCTCAAGTGACATACATGGGTCTCCCACCCAAGTACCTCAAAGCCCTATGGCTACTCAACAGACACCTCCTCCTCCATAAATTTGTTCATAAATATGGTCTTCACATCCATCTGATGGATCTGCCAACCCTTTTCTATAGCAATTGAAATAAGGGACTGGATAGAAGTGTACCGAGCTATGGGAGTGAAGGTCTCAAGATAGTCAACTCCCTCTATCTGTGTGAATCCTCTAGCCACAAAACTCGCCTTGAACTTCTCAATTCTACCATCTACAACATGTTTGATCTTGTAGGGCCACCTAGAAGTCACAACTGACTTGCCCTCAGGCCTAAGCACCACCTCCCAGACAATGTTCTTAATGATAGAGGCATACTCCTCCACCATAGCCTCTCTCCACATCTTCTGGTTGGAAGACTCATCATAGCTAGTAGGTTCAGAGTCAATAATGATGGTAGCCTTAGCTACACAACTGCAAAACAGCTCAGGTGGCACACTCTCCCTGTTCACCCTCTTCAGAGGACCAATAAACTTTGCTTCCTTCAAGGTGTCTTGATGCCACTTGGGACTCCTCTTCCTTGAATAAAATTCCCCATAGGGAACCTCATCCTCTACCCCCTAGTCTAGTGAACCTCAAGGTCTGCCAACTGACATTGGTGTGCCTGTACTAGCACCTATCCTCTAAGAACCTATACTAGTACATGTGCCTATTTCAACTAAAGTGCCATGTGAACTTTGTACCAGTGGAATCCCTTAAAACCTTCTCAGTGAACTCACCACTGGTGCCCCAGATGTCACTGACACTGAAGTAACTCCTATGCCAGTCGATCCAAAACCCTAAGGTCCTGCTCCCTGTACCTAAACTCCATGATGAGGAGAAGTTTGTTACTCTCTCTCAACGTACTCTTGTGATCTCTAATAGGACCTCTCCTCCTTGGACTTCACATCCCTCCTAATCACCACTCTTAATTTAGAAGGAATGAAGATCCAATAAGCCTTTGAAGTCTCGTTATAACCCATAAATATAACCTTCTTTTCCATGGGTTCTAGCTTTGTCCTCTGCTCCTTAGGGATATAATAATATGTGAGACATCCAAAGATATGAAGATGTCCCACATAAGGCTTTTATCCAATGAAAGCCTCCTCTATATTCATATTCCCCAATACTCTGTGAGGACTCCTGTTTTGAAGATAGTATTACAGGCCTCATCCACAAAAACAAAGGCAACCCCTAATCATGAATCGTCACTCTAGAAGCCCCAATAATATATCTGTTCTTCCTTTCAGAAACCACATTTTGCTGGGGGTTGTAAGGAGTCATGAACTCTCTCTTAATTCCCTCTTGTGCACATAAGTCATAAAACCCACCATCTATGTACTCACAACTATTGTCTGACCTCAAGACCTAAATCTTCCTACCTGTCTACTTTTGGTGTACTTTCCCAAAGCACACCCTCTGCAGACCTCATAATGATCAACACTGAAATCAGTAACTCTAGTAGTGATATCCCTCAAAACTCTTAAATCTCCATGATGAATATGCGCCATCCTCTAGTGCCATAATTCGCACAAGTCTCTACTACTGGTGTGTTGGCTCGAGGGGTCCTGACCCAGGTTCGGAGGTTAAGGTTTGCCAAAAAACCCTATACTATTGGCCCTTTCAGCAATGACTTGCTTCGTAGGCCAAAGTCTCACCCAAAGCAGTATGGGAGGGTGTTGGAACCACGTTTCCACACCATTAGAGGGAGTAGGTAAGTTAAGCAAATCCACGTTCACACCCTATTAGGTTCGCACTAGACAGATCTATTCGCAAGGTTGTTAACAGTATAATTGCAATATACAGAGCTATTATCGTGCACAGATCTAGTTAATAACTCTGCATCCACGTGCGTATCAGCAGTTATTATCACACATTATCATAACACATCATCAATGGATTACAGTTATGCCATAACATAGACAGATTCACAGCATAAACAGATAAAACAACCGTAATTGCAACAGATCCCAAGAGTTCGCATCAACAATAATACATCAAATCAGATAACACATAAATACTTTAACCATATCCGCATATATTAGCATCCAAAACCCAATACAATCTGACATAGCCTGCACACACAGCCAGTAGGGTCTGCACATAGCAGTACTAAGGTTCTCTGTGCACACAGCCAACAGGAGTCGTTACCCAAGCAACCCAACAACAAATCTAACAATTTTCACTTAGCATCAGACCTTAATTTTTCCTACTTTAAGACTCAAAAGTGTTCATCTATTTATATCGACTTAGCCTACAGTTACAATGGTTCACAAACTGTGGTTTGCGGACCCTTGGTCTACCCTTGACCCATTACAATGCATTTGGGGCTTTGACCCACCCCAAAACCCCTATGTTAGACTAAACAATACCAAAAATATACAAAATTATACAAAATTCGCAACTTTTAGGGGACCCTGTTCCAACAGTCCCCCAACACAATCTTGTGACTCGTCCTGAGACACTGTGATATTGGGGTCTCCACTTGCGCCTGCAACAACCTGATCGCCTCAACCAATGGGGGTAGCACACCTTCACTCTAATCAGCACCATTGTTACATAGTAATTTGTCACCGTCCCTGCAATTCCCCTTCCCGCACATTGTAGGGCCTTTTCCGTGACCTATGAGCAGTGACATACCCTGAAACCATTTTCATGGCATTCCCCTTTATAAGGAAAATCATTCCTATGAAGAAATTTTCCCTTGAAAAACCCTAAAAACTAATCCTTTTACCTTGGCACGACTAGCCAGTTCAGCCCTCGCGCCAATGTGGAAAATCCACCATAGAGGGCACGCCAACTGGCGCTCTGTCCCAATGTCTCGCTCGCACCAAGCTTAATAAGGATTTTTTTTTTAAATAAATGGTGGAAGTTTGATTCCAAAAAACTCCTAAACGAGTCTCTAAAATGAGTTGGGAGGTTTGGCTCCAGATCGCCATGTATGGGAGGTGTTTTTCCACCTATCATGGAAGCTTCCTTAAGGATAGGGCCAATCACATAATTATAGGGATCCCAACTCCCCTTCCACCATCTATATAAGCTTTCCTTTTTCCCTTAGCAAGCTAGTAGCATTAGAGAACATAAGAGCTGAACTTATTGCAAGGAGACTATCGCCAGACAGCCTTTGAGAGCCAAGCCAAAGAGAGAGAGCTTTGTCCCATTTCCGACGAGCTTCGTTGAGATGTACTCCACTGTCAGCCCCGCCGAAGGAAGATCCAGCGTCATAGCTTTGGGTTGTATCTTTCCTTTATTATTTAAATGATAAGTGACTTTGATTATGGCTTCATTCATGTGTCTTTTTCTTTGATGCAATGAATTACATCCTCTCTGACTGATGTATGGTTACACGATTTAGATTCTATGCTGTGTATCGTTGTGTTTCTTTGTGTGTGTTAAGCGGAAGGATTGTGATCTGCCAAAGTGAAGGACAAGAAGCGTCATCCTTTCTTCGAAGACCATTTTGTAGGACCTGAGGTAGGAAACTCATTATGTTTTTATTTCTTTGTAACTAGAAACGTGCGTCACTGCGTGTCTGATTGTTGCTAGACTCGATCTGGGCTAGTAGGGATTGCCTCTGTCCACAGAGGGGATTTACCTCTCCAACAAACTGGCGACTCCACTGGGGAGTTAATTGGAGTTTGTCTTGTCTCTTTTGGTTGTTTTTGGCTTGTGTCTGCTTGATTTTCTCTTCTAGTTTGTCTCCTTCTGGTGTAAAACCTCTGTTCAGCCCCCACCATACCTGATCTACTCTCTGTTTGCTCTTTTTCATTCTTGTCCTTAGTAAACTCGATTGGCACACTTTATAGCCTGACAGTCGCACCAACTGGCGCTTGTTGCTAGTTAGGCCCTTGTGCCAACCTTGTTTTTGCGCAAGATACAGCCAAACAGTCACGCCAACCCTGTTTGGTGTTAGGGTTTACTTTTTTTTTAGCCCTCTGAGTCTGATTTTTGGTTTTGGTGTTATTTTTCCGACTGTTTGAGTGCCTTGAAGTCCTTGTTAACTGTGTTTGACCTCTATCCTCCATTTGTTTGCCCTCTACCATCATTTTTTCATTCTAGCCCTAGGGCTTCTAGATCCTACAGTGCACTGAGCCTCCCGTGGAATTTTTTTGTTTTCACTTGTTCAGTCAACTTCATTTTGCTTCCTTGCATTCGTTTTGTTGGATTCCATTGTGTCATTGCGTTATTTGAGTGATTTCTCTCTTTTTCATTCAATTTTCTCTTTGTCTCATTTCAAGCCCAGATTACACGGTTTGTATGAGTCTTTTTGAGATTCTTCTTTGATTTGAGGGATTTCTCCATCAGTTTGAGTTCTAATTGTGTGTTTTGCATTGAGTGAACTTGCTTGTTTCTACTCTTTCGCTATCATTTCTCAAATTTGTCTCTTTATTAGTTTTTCATTTCGTTTGGCGCATTTTTCTCTAAAACATTGGAAAATACAAAAACAAATCTCTTTGCTTTTTGATTAGTTAGTGAAAATTGAAATCTTTTTTGCATTATTATTGTTATATAACTCTAAGGGAAAAGTCTTTAGTTTCGTTAGAATGCATTAGAAACAGTAGTGGATGTTTTCTGATCATTTTGTTATTTTTTTAAAAGCTCTCAACCTTCCCATAGTTAGCTCTTCATCGAACAAAGTGATATATTGTGGCATGCAGTGTGCATTTAGAGGATTTTTGAGACATAACATTCGGTAGGGCCTGAAATTGAAACATAATTGAAAATAAACTCTAAAATTTATTCAATTTACCTTAAGGCAACATTGAAACATTCACGAAATATCTAGAGGTCTAGGCTAGTAACGTGTTCCGGCGTCATTAAACCTAGTAGTTGTCGTTCGCCTTTTGGCTTTTGACAGCGCTAGTACGGACTTGTGCTCCCCATACCATCGTGTATATAAAGGGAGACCCCACTAGGTTGTTATCCTTTATCCGTAGGAAGCCGAGTCTGCCACCTTATACCCGTGATACACTAGACACATCATTCGGGGAGATTACCTGCACGTACGTCAAGTCCTTGGTTGATTTCTCTTTCATTTTTTAACTAAGGTGTATATGGAAGTTCACAGATATCTGGTACACCCATTTGCCTAGATTACCAGAGTAGTCATTTCGATCTTTTCTAACTCATTAAATTTGAAAAGATCATCAAGTGCTTGCCCTTTCACGCTTGTTTCCAAATTGAAAGAGATAGAGTCATCTTTTACTCGTTTCTAGACTCTTAAAACATGAAACGGTGAAATTTTATAAGTTTCAATGTGGTAAAATCAATCACCTACGATCACACGCCCTTTTAGAGATTGTTTTTTGGTCATTTGATTTTTTGCCTTGGTTTTTGCCCGTGTGTCTTTGTTTTGATCTCTTCCTCTTTTTGTTACTGTCACAGTGGCAGAACCCTCAGTTTCGTCTATTGGTAGTCCTTACACAGACGATTCATCAGAGGTCTCTCAGTCCTCTGTTGAACCTTAGCAGCCTATTTTATCCGAGTTTCCTGACGGGGGACCGGTCATATCTGAGCTTCCCTTTGGTGGACCAGTTGAGTTCAATTGGCCCTTATCCAACGCTTGGTTTGGATTTGGAGTAGGGGAATATTTCCCTCCTCTTACATTGGGATCACCTTTTCTGGTTGCCATCATACCTCCTAGTCCTCGCCGTCTTTTATAAGATCTAGCGGCAGGGTCAGATATGGACTCACCCAGTCCTTCTCCTAGTGAGGAAATTCCTACATTTGGTGAAGATTACTAGCTTTTTCCCAAAAAAAACCCCAAGTCTTCTGTCATGTCTTCACTTGGTCCTTCGTTTCCAGCGGGATATAGGTCCTTAAGTCAGGTCATGGCCATTGTGGCCTCTATGGGAATATCGACTCCATCCACGAGGCCAGATATTCCTTCGTTAGGGATGTCACCATCGACACCTCTCACGTCATCTCCTCATGTCACATTAGTACCTGTTAGGCCTACTGTCTGCGTAGCTGCATCTACGCCCACTGTCACTACTCAGTCCACCAGGACCTCGTCGCTTCCTGAAGACATTTACATAGCATTTTCTATTCCATAGAATATCTCTCCTGAGGAGTATCAGTTGTCTTTATAGCCATCAAACTCCAAGGTTGGTCAGTCCTCCCAAGATCCCAACCGTCCTTACTTCTCCCATTATGGACCGGATGGTACCCCCATCTATATTTTTCCATATCAATACGATGAGTAGGGTAACCCTCTTCATTTTCTTGCTCCAGAGGCTTATCAGTATGTTCACAATTTTCTATCTACCCAGGCTGGGCAACCTTCCAACCCGCAAGGACAACCCTTCTAGGGTCAACCTTCAGGCCAGCCTGGTTATCTATATGACCCGCAAGGACAACCCTTACAGGGCCAACCTTCGGGCCAACAGGGGTTGTTGTATGGTCCGCAAGGGCAGTCCTACAATCCTCAAGGTCAACCTCTACAGCCTCACCCTGTGTTCCAACCAGGGCAACCTCAAGGACCCACAGGCCAACCAGGGTATCAACCTAGACCGTTGTACGGTCCTGGAGGGAAAATCCATCCTTCTCAACCTATGGTGCAACCTCAGTTTCTGATTGGTCTGAATGTTGCATAGCCAGGGCCATCCTATGGTCCTGTTACAGGTCAACCTGGTTATCAGGAAAAACCTAGCCCTCTCTAGCCATCAAGCCAACCGGCTTAGTGGGGACAGCCTAGTGTCCTTCATCAGCCAGGCCAACCTATTCAACCAGGACAACCTGTTCAACCGGGCCAACCTGTTCAACCAAGATAGCCCGCCCATCCAAGTCAACCTATTCAACCAGGACAACCTGCACATCCAGTTAACCCTGCTCAACAACCGATCTATTCTATGCCACAGCCGAATCCGCCTATGCGCCCAACTTATTAGGCTTAGCAGGGCCCCACTTACCAACAGTGCGCTCAACCCCAAGGTGGTTATTACCTGCAAGGTCAGTCTCGAACGGTTTACAACCCGCCCCAAGGTTCTGGTTATTACCTTCAACAACCAAGCTATACCTATACTCAGCAGTCAAATCCCTATACTGCTCAAACGGGGTCTACATATAATCAGGGTCAGTACCCTGTTTATCAACCCCCTTACACTGGTTATCAGCAACCGTATCAACCTAATAATACAGCCTATACCCCCTATGGTTAGAATCCTCCAAGACAGAACTAATGGGGGCAAAGTTATGCTCAACCAGGGTGGAGTACAGGTACAGGTCCTTATCGGGGACCTGGCATGCCATTTAATCCTCAATTACCTTTCCTTGCCACGTTGGAATTGCCAGATGTATCTAAATTGACCAATGATCCGATTCTTCATAATCCATATTGGCCTCCGGTTCTGACCAAGGTGCCTGGCGACTGTCCTAAATTTGAGGGTAAAGCTAGAGAAGACCCCCAAGCACATGTCATGACCTACCATCTATGGCGTTACTTGAAATCTTGGGTGGATGATTCAATTCGTCTACGTCTTTTCTAGCACACTCTTACCAGCGCTGCTACTAAGTGGTACATAGAACTACCCCACGGTATCTTTCAAGACTTTAATACACTAGTTATGGATTTTCTGACACATTTCCAGTTACCAGTTCATTATGAAGCCGGGACGCATCTCCTGACATATTTGAAGAAGGATAAAGCCACTCACATATCAAATCATATTCATGAGTGGCGACGTCATTGTCGGCTGATCAAGTTTTATATTCCTAATTAGCTTCTAACTCACTGGTTCACTACCTCCTTTGTTAACAAGATCACTCAAGATATTGCTATGGGGGCATGTGTAAACGAAGAACAAGCCATCGCTTGTGCCCAGTACCTCGATTTAGTATACTCTCAGTCTGGCACGTTATATGATATATTGACTGATTCCCCACAGCCAGGGACCTCTAAAGCACCAGCTACCCCATGGTGGATTGTGTTATTGGTTTCGTTTCTCAGACTTCTCGGAAGCCCTCTAATAGGAAGCAGAAGTCAAATTCTTCCAATAATTCTGCTCTTCCCGCCCCTCCAAATTTTGGTAAGACCACGGAGGTCAATGCTTTTTAGGCCAATCCTATGGAAAATACCTCCAAAGGAAAGAAGAAGGGCAAAGGCAAATCCAAATTCGATGCCCTGAAACCAGAATCCTCTAAACCTCGTGTTGATGATGGTTCCCAACGAAAACTGAAGTACCCCTTCCTGATATGTGATGGAGACCATTATACCAAATATTTTCCCCGGCGATCTAAGGTTAGTCAACTGCTGAAAGGCTCTAAGGGGACTCCAGCAGTTCTCAAAGAACCATTTCCATCTCAGCAGACCTATATGGTCGAGCAACCTTCACCATCTGCACCATTTGGGTCCCAAGTTCTCATGATGAATGGTGTTGCACCTATTTTGATTACCACACGTTCGAAGGATTATGCTGGATCAAGCCAGGCATCTAGGAAGGAAGTCGTTGATGGCCCGCCTCCCCCACCTGTCTCTAGTCCTTTAGAAATTGAGAAGCCCAGCGCTGAACCCATTGTAAGGCCACCTTCCAAAGGTTTTCTATGAAAATCTTCCTATAATCCTAACACCCGTGCTACTCAGCATTATAGTATTGTTGAGGATTTGGCACAGGTGCCTTCCGCAATGTATGCATTGGAAGTGCTTCAAATTTTCCCATCGCAATGGAAAGCTCTGTTGTCCGCAATCGGTGGAATTGATCCCGCTGATTCTAGGCTTCTCACCTTCAATCTGGAAAATTTTGTCCCCCGACTTCCACATAAAATTGCTCTCGTTATACAAGTCGGTATCAATAGCCTCAATATCCACAGAGTCATTGTGGACGAAGGTGATTCCACCTGTGTTATGTCATTTTCCTGCTAGAAGGCCATTGGCTTTCCAAATCTTACTTCATCTCCCAATGCCCTAGAGGCATTTGATGGTAGGGAATCAAAACCCTTGGGTGTTCTTGAGAGTTTACCGATTATATTACAAGGCAATACAATCAACGTGGAAGTAGAAGTGGTTGATGCCAAACTCAACTAAAATATTCTTCTTGGTCACAGCTGGACCCACGCCATGTTATACGTTCCGTCCACCCTCTTCGGCTTCTGAAGTTTCCTCATGAGGGAAATATTATCACTATCGATCAATTGTCTTTCTTCACCTCATCCTCTGAGAAAAACGTACCATATGTGGATCAAATTCCCAATCCCCCTGACAGTGTAGGACCCGATCTTTTCAAGGACCCCGTTCTCATGGGTATTTTTCCCGCGACACCACCGAACACCGTTCAAGTCAACATGATCTCTAGGTCAGATGACCCGTGGATCATCCCTTCTCCTGAACAGGTGACCTCTTTGGAGAGTCAATGCCTTTGACTCCAGTTGAAATTGATTATTGTGAAATTTTTGCTGCATCAGATCCTCCTCCTCCTAAAAATTCTCCTTTAAGCATTGCTCTAGATGTTTATTCTCAATCCCCTTAGCTCGGCGATGTAGATTCCCTCAATCCTTTAAGAGAATTATTCCCCTCTGATGAAGATATCGTTGAAACGATGTCTCTTGAAGATCTGCCATGGAGCGATGGACATCATCGTTCCTTGTTCATGCCCGGCCTAGGGGCAATGTCTAATTGTCTAGAGCACTTTGCATCTCAGGTTCCCACTCCGCCTCTTCAAACGCCCATATTGAATCACGAGGTTCTTTCGGAAGGAAATCTGAGTAACATCACACAAACAATGCCTATCTACATCTCCATTAAACTGGGGATCGTCGAGAACATTCACGTGGGAGTTACTTGTTCTCCCGAGGAGATTCAAGTATACACGACCCTTTTTCGCGAATTTCAAGATGTTTTCGCATGGTCCTATGAAGAGATGCCTAGGATTGATCCCATTATAGTCGTGCATGAAATTCCCACCTATCCAGGTGCAAATCCCGTGCGTCAGCGTCTGCGCCCAGTGCATCCCCAAAAATCCGCAGCTATAAAGGCAGAAGTTGAGAAACTTCTTAACACGGGCTTCATATATCCAATCCCCCTCACAGAATGGATTTCTAATATCTTCCCTATAGATAAGAAGCAGGGCACTATTAAGGTCTATGTTGAAGATTGAGACATTAATCGGGCTTGTCCTAAGGACAACTATCCCACCCCCTTTATAGATCAGATCATCGATGACTGCGCCGGGAGTGAGATCTATTCCCTTATGGACAGCTTCTCGGGTTAAAATCGTATTAATATTTTACCCGCTGATCAACATAAGACCGCCTTTATTTTTTCATGGGGCACTTTCACTTACAAGAAGCTCTCGTTCAGCTTAAAAAATGCTAAAGCCACCTTCCAACATGCTATGTCCTACGGTTTTCATGACATACGTCACATTGTCCAGTCGTATCTGGACGATTTGCCGGCACATTCAGCTCGGTGCGAACACCATCCTAAACACCTCCACCAGATTTTCCTCTGCTGCAGACGTTGCAATATTAGGCTTAATCCTCACAAGTGCATCTTCTGTGTGGATTCTGGTTGTCTTTTGGGATTCATCGTCTCCAAAGACGGAATTCACCTGGACCCTCTCAAGGTTGAGGCCATCGTTAATCTCCCATCCCCATCCTCGTTGCATCAACTTCAGAGTCTTCAGGGGAAAGCGAATTTCTTACATCTCTTTATCCCGAACTATGCAGAAGTGGCCAAGGGGTTTACATGACTTTTGAAATAGGACGTTCCCTACCATTGGGACGAGATTGCCCAGCAATCCTTCAATAAACTTAAAATGTTTCTCGTCAATGCTCCATTAATACGTCCTCCCAACTATCATTGCAACTTTACCCTTTATTTGGCCGCTGCATTCAGCACGATAGCCATGGTTCTAGTATAAGATGACGACCACAGAAATGAACATGTGGTTTACTATCTATCTCAAAATATTCTCGACACTAAAACGCGCTATGCCCATGTCGAGAAGTTGGTGCTTGCCATGGTCCAGGTCATTCAGCGGTTCTGCCATTACATCCTGTTGCGTACGGTAACTGTGATTTCCGATTGCAACCCCATGACTTACACCTTGTCTTGAAAATTGCTGGGGGGTAAGTAATCCAAATGGACTGTCATCCTTTAGGAGTTTGATTTGGAATTCACCACTGCCAAATCGACGAAATCATTGGTTTTTTCTGATCTTATCTGCTCTCTCTCGACAGACTCTGTTCCATCCCAATCCGAGGATCATATCCCGGATGAAACGCTCTTTCTTATCATCACTCATTATCCATGGTACAGTGACATCATCGTGTACCTTCATACATCCACTTTCTGGTCCAAGTTGATGAAGGATGCTCGACGCCGTGTTCGGCATCAATCTTAACCATATCGCATTGTTGGAGATACCTTATATCGTGTCAGAGTTGATTCTGTGCTCCGCCAATGTTTGACCCTGGAAGAGGCTAAGAAAGTCTTGAATGATTGTCACAGTGGCGCCTGTGGCAGTCACATGTCCGTATATGCTACTGCCTAGAATATTCTACGTGCGCGTTACTTCTGGCCGTCTATATTCAAAGACTGTATTGTTGCAGTTCGAAAATGTCATGCGTGCCAGATCTTTCAGCGCAAGATGCATGCGCCACTCCTACCTTTGCATCTTGTCATTATCATAGGCCCTTTTGCCAAATGGGGCATTGATTTTATGACATGTAACCCTCACTCGGCCGAGGGGCATGCTTATATAATCGTTGCCGTGGACTACTTCACCAAGTGGGCCGAGGCGATGCCTACATTAGCTGTCGACAGTAATACAGCCACTCAATTCAATTTCAACCATGTAATTACACGTTTCAAAGTTCCTCAAGCCATTATCACCGATCATGTCACTCATTTTTGGGACTACATGATGGCAGAGTTGACATCGAAGTTGGGCTTGCATCGTGACAACTCAACGCCATACTACCCTCAGGAAAATGGCCAGGTTGAGGTCGTGAACAAAGTACTTGTCACAATGCTTCAATGAACAATTGGTATTCACAAATTCAACTTGAACCTCCAATTGTTCTCAGCTCTCTGGGCCTACCGAACGTTAGTAAAGAGCGCAACTGGATTCACACCTTTTCAGTTGGTGTATGGTTTGGAAGCAACTCTTTTGGTTGAATGTGAGATCCCTTCGCTGAAGTTGGCTATGGAATTACTGCCCGACACTTCTCCAAAGGAAGAACGTCTCCTATATTTGGAATGACTGGACGAAACCCGCCGCTTGGCTGATTTGGTCATTGAGGCAAAGAAAAATCAGGTTAAAGCTCATTTTGATCAAACAGTTTCTCCACGTTCTTTCATCGAAGGGGACCTCGTCCTCTTATATGATCAAGCACATGATAAAATTGGAGCGGGAAAATTCTAGCCCATGTAGCATGGGCCCTATATCGTAAAACATGTATTAAAAAATGGGGCCTATGAGCTAATCGATTATGAAGGTATTCCTCTGGCGCAACCCAGAAATGGGTTGTACCTCAAGAAGTACTGTGCTTGAATTATTCTTGTGTGGTGTGTGTACATAAGTGAGTGATTTCATTTTTGTGCATGTGTGGTGTGGTGTGTCTTGTAAGTGTCTTTCTGCCGATTGGGTCTTCTTGATTGTGCAAATTTCTACTACTCCTTTTGTCGGTTTCGCTGATGGTGCCTCCCACAGTACGAGGAATTTTTCCTTGGCAGCCTGGGTAATCTACAATCCTGCTGGTGAGTTAGTCAATTTACAAGGTTTTTTTCTAGGGCCTACTACAAATAATGTCGCGGAATATAGTGTCGTTTTGGAATTATTGAAGGAGGTTGTTAATCTCGGTATTCGTGCATTACTTGTATATCTAGACTCACATCTTGTAGTGTTACAACTCAATGGTCATTATTCAATTAGGAACCCATCCATTTTACAACTGTATCTACGTATTCGTTTACTGGAAAGAAATTTTGATTACATTACATATCAACATATACCCAGACATATGAATGCGTTAACAGATGCAGTAGCTAACATGGTTTTAGATAGACATTTATGCAACTTGTAAAAAACATCATCATATGTAAAAAGATCCATCTAGAAATATATATATATATATATATGTCGAAATGTTTGAAGTTTGTGTGCATCACATAAAATCAAAAAATATACTTGTCTGTTTTAATAATATTCGGAGACAACATGTCTCTCAAAAATATGAAAATAAAAAGCCTAGATGACTAATCAGCATGGTGCTCATGGTAGCATGTCACTGCCTGCACCAATCACCTCAGTAAACGATGAAGGTGACTAGGCACCTCCACAGTGTGCCTCTGATAAGCCAAAGTGACATCTGCTAGGCGAGCGTAATTTGGGATATGGGTGATTCCCTCCAAGTTCTGAACTAGCTCACTCCCCTCGTCAGCCTCGCCTTGAGGGTCATAGGCGAAAGGGGTCCTCTGTGCGATCGACGACATCTCGACAGGCCTCTCTAGGCTAACATCTGCATAGACATAGGATTTCTTGTTAGAACATGCATGTATACCAAAAAAAAATCATAAAATACATAAAAACAAAAAGAGTCTTACCCAACTCCTCATCCCAGTCTTCTCCCTCCGGGAGTGGAAGATCTGGGTCTCCTATAAATTCAATACCGGCATAGGGCCAGTCCTCTATGACGATCAACTATCGCCGAAGCCATATGAAGAACTCAGGCCTCCATGACATTTGCTAGCCCCCTCCTGCTCTGGGCATCAGTGCTACCCATCGAGCCATCCGTGGCTCTCTCAAGGGTGGATCGGTGACTATCACCCCCTAGCCATGGAAGATTGGTAACTGTTCGAGGATGAACGATACCAAGATGGATCCGTACCCAAATTGCTTCAGTTTTGTCTTCTTGCACTTCGTCAACTGTCGTTTGATATTCATGGTTACGACATTAGCCCAATAAAATAGTGTCGAGTTCATGCATTCTGATGCTAAGAGGAGCTGTGTTTTAGTAGCCTCATGCGGTGCCTACGACCCCGCAGCCCACGTAATGGTATGTAGCACCACCCTGAGTGCTAGATCGGGAACCGTGTGGATGTCAACCTTCCCACTACCTGATCCTGTTTGTGCCCCTGGGCACACTCTTTCCATCACCATTGAAATTTTTTCACCAGAAGGTCTAGTTCCTGTCAAGATCAGGACTGGACCTCTGCAGGACAATCCAGTTATGAAGTAAAAATCAGATACTTCGAGCTCCAACACTTGGTCTCGAAGCCTAAAATTCTCTTCATTCTCATCCCAAATACTGATTAAGTATTGCAGCAATTTAGGTTGTGCCCTAAGACATGGTGTCAAGAAGAACTTTTTGAAGCCGCAATCCTGGAGAGCGTTCATGCATTGCTTGTTCCCCATTGCCATTTCATCTTCTTCACTATGCTCCCTTTCTTTCCATTCGATCACCATTGTGGCTTTGTACCTACACCAAAATGGTCACAAAACACCTCATTAGATCCCTTGAGCATTCAAAAATCTAGTTGATTGGTTCTTTTTTTGTAAAAACTGAGTGGAAATTTAGGTTGCACCATTGGCGCGACCTTTTTGCAAAAAGAACCCAATTGGAGCAGGTCCGTGCCCCATACCTGCACCAATTGGGCGAGCCCTAAATTTTCAAATATCCCCTGAGAGATCCCAAATCACAGTGGAATACTATAAAAAATGGATTAAAACATAACTAAGGGAAGCGCCTCTTACCTGGAAAAAAACGAGATCTGAAATGATGCACTGGATCGTCCACAATCGTCGCTGCAAGTTCGCACAAGAAAAACTCAGTGTAGCTCTCCACAAGAGGTAAAAAGTAAAAGTAAATATGTTTTTACTATTTTTGTCATATTTATAACTTTTCAAAATCCAATTAGGTTTTGAAGCTTATTTTTCCAATATTTTATTATATTTTATCGAAAAATGGGTTTTATGCTTGTTTTCTTGTGCAGCAACAGGTTTTCATGCGACTAGGACGACGATACGAGTTGTATTTTATACTTTTTCGAACTCGGTAAAAACACGAAAAAGCCACTTCTGGATTCATCTTTCAGCTCTTTTATGACTCTCTAAACATGAAAATATTGCCGAGTCGCTTGTCATTTTGATCTCGTTAAATTGGCTGCGAAACGACATCTACCCAGTATACATTTACCCCTTTTTCAGGCTGGGATAGATTATTTACGAAAAAGGAATACCCTAGTCTATCGTGACTAGGAGGTTTTCTCAGATACAGTTTTATACCTTTTCAGATCTGAGGAACTATCTACGAAAAGGGACTGTTAGAGTTTAATTTTTCGCTGTATTTTCAAACTCTCTAAACATGAAAAGACGCTGAGTTCTTCCTTTTTCATACTCATTAAAACCTGATGAAATCAGATTCCGTTGTAATGATGATACTCGAGTTCCTCCTTCCTAGGGCTCGTTAAATGTACTAGGTTGGATTTTTCCGAAGGACAAACTTATATTGCAAGCATATGTTATCCCCTTCAAGCTTGTTTTCAAAAAATAATTGGGGTACTCGCCAGAAGTGGTGGGGAAAAAATGGAACCAGTATCATCGTTGTGTCGGCAGTATATCGCTCTTGAACATGGCACTTGTCTGCATTCGTGTTGGGTTGGGGACATCTCATCTCGCTATTTGCTTGCCTCCATGGGTTTGGGTTATCCTTTTTGACCTCTCATCTGCTTTTTGCCTCGTCATCATGACCCCAGATATTTTGAAGTCAAATACTGCCAAATCCAGTGTCCTGCCACTGATATGTTCAAGAGAAGTTGACCTCTGTAGTTTTCAACCCCCTCTGATTCTCTACTGATCCTGATTCACAAACATTATGTTCCTCTATCTCGCGTCGATGATGTGGGAAACACTATGGCCCACCTTCGATCAAGGTCACTTATTGTCAACTTCAGCTCATTATCCAGGAAGTTGATCTAGAGACTCCCTTCAGGTACCTTGGAGCCTACATGCCTCAATGGTAGGTTCTTCACATTCGATGCAAGGTTTCATCATTGGCCTTTGATTGAGTGATTCTGTGGGTGTTCAATGCCAGCTCACTATTCACATTCCGTGGATTGTACCTATAGTACCTTGAGGGCCATCATCATTATTGGTGGTTCCTCTCGCGTCTGTTAATGACTTTTATCATTGGCTGGTAATCAGACGATGCTCTCGCATGTTCGACTTCAGCTCACTTATTCACATGCTAGGACTTGTAATCGGTTCGAGTCGAGATGGAGCGCAAGACCTTGGATTTTCTCTGATAGAATCCAGCCTGCGGATCTTTATGGATTATCATGATTAGTTACATGACTCATTGATTGGATGGCTGCGACCATACCTGAGTCTATTTAGTGATCCTTTCTAGATGGCTGTGTCCATACCTTGGATCCTGATTATTGTATACTATATTATGGATGGATGCACCCATACCACATATCATGTATTTGAGATGTCAGTTTTATTTGTCTACACAGGTTTTCCGACGGTAGTGTTTTCAGTTGGGCACATTCTCATAAATCATTTCACCCCTCTCTATCTCAGGCCTCATGTTTTAGGGGGCATTTGTTACATAGTAATTTTTCACTGTCCCTACAATTCCCCGTCCCACACATTGGAGGGAATTTTCTGTGACCTGTGAGCAGTGACATAACCTAAAACCACTTTCATGGCATTCCCCTTTACAAAGACAATCATTCCTCTGAAGAAAGTTCCCCTTGAAAAACCCTAAAAACTGATCTTTTTTCCTTGGCGCGACTAGCCAATTCAGCCCTCGCGCCAATGGGGAAAATCCACCATAGAGGGCGCGCCAACTGGCGCTTTGTCCCAGTGTCTCACTCGTGCCAAGCTTTGTAAGGATTGTTTTTTAAAAATAAATGGCAGAATTTTGATTCCAACAAACTCCTAAAAGAGTCTCTAAAATGAGTTGGGAGGTTTGGCTACGGATCTTCATGTATGGGAGGTGGTTTTCCACCTATCATGGAATCTTCCTTAAGGATAGGGCCAATCCCATAATTGTAAGGATCCCAACTCCCCTTCCACCATATATATAAGCTTGCCTTTTTCCCTTAGCAAGCTAGTAGCATTAGAGAACAGAAGAGTTGAACTTATAGCAAGGAGACTATCGCCAGACAGCCTTTGAGAGCCAAGCCGAAGAGAGAGAGATTTGTCCCATTTTCGACGAGCTTCATTGAGACGTGCTCTGCTGTCAGCCCCGCCAAAGGAAGATCCAGCGTCAGAGCTTTGGGTTGTATCTTTCCTTTTTTATTTCAATGATAAGCGACTTTGATTATGGTTTCATTCATGTGTCTTTTTCTTTGATGCAATGAATTACATCCTCTCTAACTGATGTATGGTCACAATATTTAGATTCTATGTTGTGTATCATTGTGTTTCTTCACGTTTGTGCAGGTGTTCGAACATGTTAAGCAGAAGGATCGTGATCTGCCAAACCGGAGGATGGGAAGCATCATCCTTTCTTCGATGACCATTGCTTAGGACCTGAGGTAGACAACTCGTTATGTTTTTGTTGTTTTGTAACTAGAGACCTGCGTCACTCCGTGTCTGATTGTTGCTAGACCCAATCTGGGCTAGTAGGGATCGCCTCTGTCCGCAGAGGGGATTTACCTCTCCAACAACCATTTTGCGCAATATCCACCATTAACTTCTGTGAAGTCGGGCCTTTTGTTGCAGTTGTGACACTCTCCAAACTCTGGCTAAATTTTTTAACAGCGACATCAATATCCTGGGAGAGCTTGAGGTCTTCATCAGCCCATGGCTTAAGATGGTCACTGAGAGTCTTCTTCTTCTAGCGGAGTTCGTCGATATCATCCCGAAGGGCATGGACAGTTCACAGTCATGTGATTCGTTGAGCAAGAATCAGAGTAGGCATCGTGGCTTCTAGCTTCTCGAATGCTTCTTCCTTCTGTCGCAGGTCCTGGTTGATTTCACAAAGGATTGGGTCGCATTGTACCTTGGTCCATAACTGCATGGTTGTATCCAACAATTGGGCACCCTGAGCAATCTGTCCTGTAATCACATTTGTAGTTGTAGAAACCAGCGTAGCTTGTTGGGCTCGTACCTCCGGCAGTGTCTCTAGCTGCAACTTGGCCTGCAAGTCTATGATTTTTTGTTCCATCTTCGTTTTGACCACCTAAATCTCCATCCTTGAGGCTTTTAATGTTGTGGCCAACCCCTCAATATTTTCCTGGGGGGTGGCCATGGCCGGGATTTCTTTTGTAACATCCGCACAGAGTCTACTAATTAAGTGTTCCAGCTCTGTTTGCTGCACAGTGGCAAAGGTACAGGCAACCTATACCTAAAAAACTTCAGCGTTCTTTTCCTCAACTGTATTGATGCAGGGGCATTGGACCCAAGACATTTTTGTACATAAATAAATGTAAAGGAGGGCCTCATGTTTTGTTTCCCCATGTAAATATTCATAATTGAGTAATTTAGTTAATTCGAGGGAGAAATGTAACTTCCCGAATGTTCCGTGGGCATAGGAAGGGATAGTCCGTCTCTGTTTGTTTGAGCGTTAGTATAATTTGTAACTGTAGGAATTTGAAGAGTTATGAGTCATAGGGTAGCTGAACCGATTGATTCCAAATTTGTATAAAAATAAATCCCTGTGACAGAGTCGAGGGACAGGAAAGGACCTGCAAGGACCTACACAGACCTGCACAAAAGACCTGCATAGAGAACTGTATAGGTTGCGTAGGCCTGTCGTAGAGACAGAGTAGGAAATAGGGCCAATACATTGGAAGATCTGGCCGATATGTTGTAAGTCAATTCACTATATAAATATAGAATTTGTTCAGTATCTCGTGTGCATTGTGATTTAGTTCCATATGTGAATTGTCGATTTGATTTTCTGTGTGAGTGGCTCGGATTTCATAAGCAAGAATATACGACTGAATTTAATTTGAACCTGTGATAGAGCTTTGATTGAGGCTCTGTATCTAATGGGAGAATCAATGTGAATAAATTCGAGTTAAATCTTGTGTGAATGTATGTATGTTTTCTTGGTGAAGGATAATGGATCTTTGTGTAATTGAGCTCGAGTCTAATAAGAAAGGGGTATAGAGACCAAAGTGATAAAACCCGTGTTAAGAGCTTTGACCATGGATGGTGTGTCAAGAAGGGAGTGTGTGGGATAGAATCATGCATGACGTATAAAAGGAATCCCCCCGTGGATGGACTCGGAATTCCAATACGAGGTTGTATAACCAGTGCATGTACACTGTGTCCAAATTTAGTGTTAATGCAAAGGAATTAGCATTGAGATGGAACGCGAAGTTAAGTGGAACCTGGAGTAGGGAACCATGACCGAGAGGAACAGTGACGCGGGTTGGAGTGAACAATAAAGGCTGGAAGCGGATTTCATCGCACCACCTTTCGTCGACAAGCGGTAATTGCGGAGGGGGGAGCGATTCCATAGAGGTTCTGACGCATGGCAAGGCAGGACTCAGAGAAACCGCTTCCATAAGAGCGCCATCACGCATTAAATATCGACCAAAGACACGATCCGATATTGCTATATACCGTTGATCTGGAGGCTCGATATCTAACAGTGATCGCTCACAGGATTGGTACGAAGTTTAATCAAGGTACGATGTATGCATTCCACAATTGTATTGTGGGCCCGACGAAGATATATGAAATGAATTCGGTTATTAATGTCAGTCGACGTATTGTAACCTTAGTATAAGGCCCGATGGAATATATTAAAGATGTTTTGACTAAGGTTTCAAGTTAATAAAGGTATGACGATTATCGTTGGACTTTGTTGTAATGGTTCTGATAGTTGAAGAACGTCGTAATATAGGCATGGATATATTACGTATAATGTTCAAATAAGCGAAGTGGGGCCATATAAATTGTGATTTAGGCGCGCAGTTAAAAGACCGAGGGTTTAATATGTATGGTGTGGAAGCCTTATTATTTGGTATAATATAAGATTGGATTAAGGTATTCACTTATCAATTTCTATGAAATTGATAAGTAAATAAGAAGGAAGAAATTAAGTAGTGAGACTGCTAATCCCTGGCTTGGAGTTTTATTTAGTTGTCAGAACCAAGAACCGGTTGAGTTGGCCAGATTGTGAATTTGATTCAGGAAGAAGCTTTGGATGCACTTACACACACGTTTAGGGGAAATTTGAAAAGTACTGGGAATGTGGGTTTGGCGGGTATCCCCGCTATCAAGTGGTATCAAAGCTAGAATTTAGTTAGCTCGTTGAAGAGTTTATTTTTGAAATTCACATGTATTGAACAGGAAAGAATAATTGATGTTAGAATCTGTTGCAGATTTGATTTGGCATGTAGTGAAGGTCTCTAGATGAACAAAATCTGGATTTGAAGACAGAATATTGCAGCAGGTAGAAATGCAGTGCAGGTGAGGAGAGAAGGAACAAAATCATTCAGGGATATTGAGAGGTAAGATGATGAGCCTTATTTGAACTCTGTTTGGAAGGTATTGTTTACAGAATACAGAGTGCAAGAAATTGAGGAAGACATCTCAGCAGTAGTAGATCACAAGCTTTGAGAGAAGTGATAGAAGAGTCCAGCAAGGGATCCTGAGTGCATAAAGAGTGTGGCAGAACCTAAAATAATTCCCAATTGAGGTTGGATGAAAGAATAAAATGGGTGTTCTTGAGAAAGTTGCAGAGTGATGCCTAGAGAGCAGAGAGAGTGCTCAGGAGGTTCCAAAGAGAGGGGACCAGTACTTGCCAAAAGCCGGAGCTCAGGAGAGAAGCTTGGTGAGGTAAGTTGCAGCGAGAGAGCTTGTTGTTGGAGAGGCTTAGTGTAGCTTGTGAGTGAAGAACTCCTAGAGAAGAGAATGGCTACTGAGAGCCATAGCAGAGACTGCAGAGATTGCAGAGGTTCTAAGAGAAACCACAGCAGAAGAGTGTGTGAAGATGCCAAAGCAAATGGCATGAGGAAGAAGAAATCCACAGATGAAGAATGGCAGAAGGAATTAGTTGAGATCAGGGAAGAGTTTAATGAACTAAAGAGAAGGATATAGGAAATACAGAGAGTTGGATGGCTCATGAAGAAGAAGATAAAGTAGCAAAGGCTACAAAGGAAGAAGGAGCAGATGATGAATGCTCAGAAGAAGAATGAAATACTCAGAGTGATTGAGTATTTGGAGAAGGACTTGGAGACTGAAGCTTCAAGTGGGACCAAGGGGTCCAAGAGCCTTACATCTGACATATTTTGTATGTTTGCAGGAACAACAGGTGAGAAAGAACAAACTGTTGATGTTGTCACTGAGGAAGAAAATGGAGCAGCTACATGTTTTGAGGATGTCCATGCACAGTTGGAGAAATATTCTGCTTTCCAACATATTGGAAGCAGAAGAGCTTTAGTTTGTGATATTGGCCAGAAGCTGGAGGCTGAAAAACTTAAGGACTCAGAAGAAGAGACCATTGGAGGATCTTTGGAAAGTATAGAAGACTTGGAATAGCAGAAAGATTTGGTGACCGAGTCACCAATCAAGACCATGAGGTCTTGTGTTTTTGCATTTGACAAGTTGTGTGTGAATGCAGGTGTTAATGAAGGCAGTTCACATGATTAAAATGTGACAGATGAAGCTGACTGTTTCCGAGTAAAGTATGATGAGTATCTTTTAGATGAAGAACAGATTGAACTACTGCAGCAGAAGGAATTCATAAATTCCTTATTTGATAGAAGAGATTGTTTCAATGGAGCTGATGATGAATTTGTCACTAATACTGACAATGACAGGCTGCTTTTGATAAATGGCCATGTGGAGAATGATGGACAGGTAGCTAGAGCCTTTGCAGAGATGGGAAATCAGGATTTTATTCTGGTGAAGACTAAGGAGATAGTGACAGCAGAAGATAAAGAAGATTGTGGTGAGATGCCAAGATTGGGGCATGAGCAGAGGACAGAACCACAGAGAGACGGTGTTCAAATGGTAAGGACAGAGATGAATAGGAAGAGGAAAGCTCATTTTTATGAGCTGGAGCAAAGAGACATCCTTGAAGGGTATGGTGCAGAAGGGAGACTAGCAGACAGTCTCAAGAAATGTTTGAAGAATTGGAATCAGCATTTTGATGTGCTGATTAAGGAGAAAAGAAAGTTGGGACAGCATATTGAGGTGTTGGCACAACAGAGAAAGGCTCTGAGGCCTTGTGAGTTTGATGCTGATAGATGTTGGATGAATGTAGATCATGTTGATGACGGAGGTAAGTTGACAACATGGGGTAATCAATTGACAGAGAAGGAGAATTTTGTGGGAGACTTTAAACCATGGAATGAAGAAATTAAGCTACTAGAGAGTATGTTGAATCACCAGGTTTCCATACAAGAGAGAAGACCTCAATTTCAGAATTGGAGGTTACATAATGTGAAGACACAATGGGATGAAGATAGGAAAGAATTGATGATTGAGTCATCAGTAGGGACCATTGGGTCTTGGGGTTTTGGAACTAATGAAGTGGTTGTGTTGACAGAAAAAGCAGAATACACTCCATCACTTGGAGTTGTCTTAGAAAAAGAAGATCTGTTGCAGAATAAGGATGAGTAGCTGAGCGAAGATGAGACAACCATGTCTCCTATGCAAGAAAAGATTGTTGCTATTGGTAGCATAGAAAAATTGGCTTGTTCGAATAGCCAAGGGAAGATTAAAGAGAAGACTGCATGGCAGACTGTTGGGGCTGCTACAGCAGTGGAGAACCAGAGTTTCACTCTGACAAAAGATGAAATGCCAGAGCAGCAGCTTGGAGTGTTGCTGTAGAGAGTGCTGAAGCAACAAGTTGAAGTGTTTCCAGCAGAGGAGCAAAAGTTTTACTGTTGCAGAGAGGGCATGGATGATAGGGTGGAGAATAAGGTAGCTGTAAGAACTGAAGAAATAAGAATGCAGCAAACAAAAGTAAGTGTCCAGCAGTCAGAGGAAAGATTAGACAGAGAACTAGAATTTACAAGAAAGTTAATGATAAATATGCCTCAGAAAAGGGCAGCAGCAAGGAAACATGGAAGCAGCAGCACAACCAAAGCAGACAGAGGATGCAAAGGTACAGCCTGTGGAAAGCTACAACATAAAGTTTGGAAGCCAGGAGGAATGTGAAAGAAGAATGATGCAACAAATAACCAGTTGCAGAACAAAGTATGGGATCCAAGCAGATAAAAATGAAAGCACATGATCATGAGATCATGAATCATTTGAACCTGGGGAGTCTGATGCAGGGGCATTTGACCCAAGACATTTTTGTACATAAATAAATGTAAAGGAGGGCCTCATGTTTTGTTTCCCCATGTAAATATTCATAATTGAGTAATTTAGTTAATTAGAGGGAGAAATGTAACTGCCCGAATGTTCCGTGGGCATAGGAAGGGATAGTCCATCTCTGTTTGTCTGAGCAATTAGTATAATTTGTAACTATAGGAATTTGAAGAGTTATGAGTCATAGGGTAGCTGAACCGATTGATTCCAAATTTGTATAAAAATAAATCCCTGTGATAGAGTTGAGGGACAGGCAAGGACCTGCAAGGACCTGCACAAACCTGCATAGACCTGCACAGAAGACCTGCATAGAGAACTGTATAGGCTGCATAGGCCTGTCGTAGAGACAGAGTAGGAAATAGGGCCAAGACATTGGAAGATCTAGCCGATATGTTGTAATTCAATTCACTATATAAATATAGAATTTGTTCAGTATCTCATGTGCATTGTGATTTAGTTCCATATGTGAATTGTCGATTTGATTTTCTGTGTGAGTGGCTCAGATTTCATAAGCAAGAATATACGACTGAATGTAATTTGAACCTGTGATAGAGCTCTGATTGAGGCTCTGTATCTAATGGGAGAATCAATGTGAATAAAGTCGAGTTAAATCTTGTGTGAATGTATTTATGTTTTCTTGGTGAAGGATAATGGATCTCTGTGTAGTTGAGCTCGAGTCTAATAAGCGAGGGGTATAGAGACCAGAGTGATAAAACCCGTGTTAAGAGCTTTGACCATGGACGGTGTGTCAAGAAGGGAGTTTGTGGGATAGAATCCTGCGTGACGTATAAAAGGAATCCCCCTGTGGATGGACTCGGAATTATAATACGAGGTTGTATAACTAGCACATGTACACTGTGTCCAGAGTTAGTGTTAATGCGAAGGAATCAGCGTTGAGATGGAACGCGAAGTTAAGTGGAATCTGGAGTAGGGAACCATGATCGAGAGGAACAGTGACACAATTTGGAGTGAACAGTAAAGGCTGGAAGCAGATTTCATCGCACCACCTTTCATCAGCAAGCGGTAATTGCGGAGGAGAGAGCAATTCCATAGAGGTGCTGACGTGTGGCAAGGCGGGACCCAGAGAAACCGCTTCCATAAGCACGCCATCGCGCATTAACTATTGACCAAAGACATAGTGCGATATTGCTATATACCGTTGATCTTGAGGCTCAATATCTAACTATGATCGCTCGCAGGATTGGTACGAAGTTTAATCAAGGTACGGTGTATGCATTCCGCAATTGTATTGTGGACCTGGCGGAGATATATGAAATGAATTCGGTTATTAATGTCAGTCGACGTATTGTAACCTTAGTATAAGGCTCGATGGAATATATTAAAGATGTTTTGACTAAGGTTTCAAGTTAATAAAGGTATGACGATTATCGTTGGACTTCGTTGTAATGGTTCTGATAGTTGAAGAACGTTGTAATATAGGCATGGATATATTACGTATAATGTTCAAATAAGCGAAGTGGGGCCATATAAATTGTGATTTAGGCGCGTAGTTAAAAGACTGAGGGTTTAATATGTATGGTGTGGAAGCCTTATTATTTGGTATAATATAAGATTGGATTAAGGTATTCACTTATCAATTTCTATGAAATTGATAAGTAAATAAGAAGGAAGAAATTAAGTAGTGAGACTGCTAATCCCTGGCTTGGAGTTTTATTTAGTTGTCAAAACCAAGAACCAGTTGAGTTGCCCAGATTGTGAAGTTGATTTAGTTAGAAGCTTTGGATGCACTTACACACAGGTTTAGGGGAAATTTGAAAAGTACTGGGAATGTGGGTTTGGCGAGTATCCCCACTATCAAGTGGTATTAGAGCTAGAATTTAGTTAGCTCGTTGAAGAGTTTGTTTTTGAAATGCACATGTACTGAACAAGAAAGAATAATTGATGTTAGAATCTGTTGCAAATTTGATTTGGCATGCACTGAAGGTCTCCAGATGAACAGAATCTGGATTTGAAGACAGAAGATTGCAGCAGGTAGAAATGTAGTGCAGGTGAGGAGAGAAGGAACAATATCATTCAGGGATCTTGAGAGGTAAGATGATGAGCCTTATTTGAACTATGGTTGGAAGGTATTTTTTGCAGAATACAAAGTGCAAGCAATTGAGGAAGACATCTCAGCAGTAGTAGATCACAAGCTTTGAGAGCAGTGATAGAAGAGTCCAGCAAGGGATTCTGAGTGCATAAAGAGTGTGGCAGAACCTGAAATAATTCCCAACTGAGGTTGGATGAAAGAAGAAAAGGTGTGTTCTTGAGAAATTTGTAGAGTGAAGCCTAGAGAGCAGAGAGAGTGCTTAGGAGGTTCCAAAGAGAGGGGACCAGTACTTGCCAAAAGCCAGAGCTCAGGAGAGAAGCTTGATGAGGTAAGTTGCAGCAAGAGAGCTTGCTGTTGCAGAGGCTTAGTGCAGCTTGTGACTGAAGAACTCCTAGAGAAGAGAATGGCTACTGAGAGCCATAGCAGAGACTGCAGAGATTGCAGAGGTTCTGAGTGAAACCACAGCAGAAGAGTGTGTGAAGATGCCAAAGCAAATGGCATGAGGAAGAAGAAATCCACAGATGAAGAATGGCAGAAGGAATTAGCTGAGATCAGGGAAGAGTTTAATGAACTAAAGAGAAGGATAGAAGAAAGCCAGAGAGTTGGATGGCTCATGAAGAAGAAGATAAAGTGGCAAAGGCTACAAAGGAAGAAGGAGCAGATGATGAATGCTTAGAAGAAGAAAGAAATACTCAGAGTGATTGAGTATTTGGAGAAGGACTTGGAGACTGAAGCTTCAAGTGGGACCAAGGGGTCCAAGAGCCTTACATCTGAAATATTTTGTATGTTTGCAGGAACAACAGGTGAGAAAGAACAAACTGTTGATGTTGTCACTGAGGAAGAAAATGGAGCAGCTACATGTTTTGAGGATGTCCATGCACAGTTGGAGAAAGATTCTGCTTTCCAACATATTGGAAGTAGAAGAGCTTTAGTTTGTGATATTGGCCAGAATCTGGAGGTTGAAAAGCTTAAGGACTCAGAAGAAGAGACCATTGGAGGATCTCTGGAAAATATAGAAGACTTGGAACAGCAGAAAGATTTGGTGACCGAGTCACCAATCGAGACCATGAGGTCTTGTGTTTTTGCATTTGACAAGTTGTGTGTGAATGCAGGTGTTAATGAAGGCAGTTCACATGATGAATATGTGACAGATGAAGTTTACTGTTGCCGAGTAAAGTATGATGAGTATCTTTCAGATGAAGAACATATTGAACTACTGCAGCAGAAGGAATTCATAAATTCCTTATTTGATAGAAGAGATTGTTTCAATGGAGATGATGATGAATTTGTCATTAATACTGACAATGAAAGGCTGCTTTTGATAAATGGCCATGTGGAGAATGATGGATAGGTAGTTGGAGCCTTTGTAGAGATGGGAAATCAGGATTTTATTCTGGTGAAGACTGAGGAGATAGTGATAGCAGAAGATAAAGAAGATTGTGGTGAGATGCCAACATTGGGGCATGAGCAGAGGACAAAACCATAGAGAGAAGGTGTTCAGATGGTAAGGACAGAGATGAATAGGAAGAGGAAAGTTCATTTTATGAGATGGAGCAAAGAGACATCCTTGAAGGGGATGGTGCAGAAGGGAGACTAGCAGACAGTCTCAAGAAATATTTGAATAATTGGAATTAGCATTCTGATGTGCTGATTGAGGAGAAAAGAAATTTGGGACAACATATTGAGGTGCTATTAGAACAGAGAAAGACTCTGAGGCCTTGTGAGTTTGATGCTGACAGATGTTGGATGAATGCAGATCCTGTTGATGACAGAGGTAAGTGGACAACATGGGGCAGTCAATTGACAGAGAAGGAGAATTATGTGGGAGACTTTAAACCATGGAATGAAGAAATTGAGCTGCTAGAGAGTATGATGAATCAGCAGGATTCCATACAAGAGAGAAGACCTCAATTTCAGAATTGGGGGTTGCACAATGTGAAGACACAATGGGATGAATATAGGAAAGAATTGATGATTAAGTCATCAGTAGGGACCATTGGGTCTTAGGGTTTTGGAACTAATGAAGTGGTTGTGTTGACAGGAAAATCAGAAGACAATCCATCACTTGGAGTTGTCTTAGAAAAAGAATAGCTGTTGTAGAATAAGGATGAGCAGCTGAGCGAAGATGAGACAACCATGTCTCCTATGCAGAAAAAGATTGTTGCTATTGGTAGCAGAGAAGGATTGGCTTGTTCAAATAGCCAAGGGAAGATTAAAGAGAAGACTACATGGCAGACTGTTGGGGTTGCTACAGCAGTGGAGAACCAGAGTTTCACTCTAACATAAGATGAAATGCCAGAGCAGCAGCTTGGAGTGTTACTGGAGAGAGTGTTGAAGCAACAAGCTGAAGTGTTGCCAGCAGAGGATCAAAAGTTTTACTATTGCAGAGAGGGCATGGATTATAGGATGGAGAATAGGGCAGCAGTAAGAACTGAAGAAAAATGAATGCAGCAAACAAAAGTAAGTGTCCAACAGTCAGAGGAAAGATTAGACAGAGAACTAGAATTTATAAGAAATTTAATGATAAAGATGACTCAGAAAAGGGTAGCAGCAAGGAAACAAGGAAGCAACAGCACAAGCAAAGTAGATAGAGGATGCAAAGGTATAGCTTGTGGAAAGCTACAACATAAAGTTTGGAAGCCAGGAGGAATGCGAAAGAAGAATACTGCAACAAATAACCAGTTGCAGAACAAAGTATGGGATCCAGGTAGATAAAAATGAAAGCACATGATCAGGAGATCATGAATCATTTGAACCTGGGGATTCTGATGTAGGGGCATTGGACCCAAGACATTTTTGTACATAAATAAATGTAAAGGAGGGCCTCATGTTTTGTTTCCCCATGTAAATATTCATAATTGAGTAATTTAGTTAATTAGAGGGAGAAATGTAACTGCCCGAATGTTCCGTGGGCATAGGAAGGGATAGTCCGTCTCTGTTTGTCTGAGCGTTAGTATAATTTGTAACTGTATGAATTTGAAGAGTTATGAGTCATAGGGTAGCTGAACCAATTGATTCCAAATTTGTATAAAAATAAATCCCTGTGACAGAGTCGAGGGACAGGCAAGGACCTGCACAGACTTGCACAGACCTGCACAGAAGACCTGCATAGAGAACTGTATAGGCTGCATAGGCCTGTCGTAGAGACAGAGTAGGAAATAGGGCCAAGACATTGGAAGATCTGGCCGATATGTTGTAAGTCAATTCACTGTATAAATATAGAATTTTTTCAGTATCTCGTGTGCATTGTGATTTAGTTCCATATGTGAATTGTCGATTTGATTTTCTGTGTGAGTGGCTCGGATTTCATAAGCAAGAATATACGACTGAATGTAATTTGACCCTGTGATAGAGCTCATATTGAGGCTCCGTATCTAATGGGAGAATCAATGTGAATAAAGTCGAGTTAAATCTTGTGTGAAAGTATGTATGTTTTCTTGGTGAAGGATAATGGATCTCTATGTAGTTGAGCTCGAGTCTAATAAGCGAGGGGTATAGAGACCAGAGTGATAAAACCCGTGTTAAGAGCTTTGACCATGGACGGTGTGTCAAGAAGGGAGTGTGTGGGATAGAATCCTGCGTGATGTATAAAAGGAATCCCCCTGTGGATGGACTCAGAATTCCAATACGAGGTTGTATAACCAGTGCATGTACACTGTGTCCAGAGTTAGTGTTAATGCGAAGGAATCAGCATTGAGATGGAACGCAGAGTTAAGTGGAACCTGGAGTAGGGAACTATGACCGAGAGGAACAGTGACGCGGGTTGGAGTGAACAGTAAAGGCTGGAAGCGGATTTCATCGCACCACCTTTCGTCGGCAAGCGGTAATTGCAGAGGGGGGAGAGATTCCATAGAGGTGCTGACGCGTGGCAAGGCAGGACCTAGAGAAACCGCTTCCATAAGCGCGCCATCGCGCATTAACTATCGACCAAAGACACGGTGCGATATTGCTATATACCGTTGATCCGGAGGCTCGATATCTAACGGTGATCGCTCGTAGGATTGGTACGAAGTTTAATCAAGGTACTGTGTATGCATTCCGTAATTGTAATGTGGGCCCAGCGGAGATATATGAAATGAATTCGGTTATTAATGTCAATCGACATATTGTAACCTTAGTATAAGGCCTGATGGAATATATTAAAGATGTTTTGACTAAGGTTTCAAGTTAATAAAGGTATGACGATTATTGTTGGACTTCGTTGTAATGGTTATGATAGTTGAAGAATGGCGTAATATAGGCATGGATATATTACGTATAATGTTCGAATAAGCGAAGTGGGGCCATATAAATTGTGATTTAAGCGCGCAGTTAAAAGACTGAGGGTTTAATATGTATGGTGTGGAAGCATTATTATTTGGTATAATATAAGATTGGATTAAGGTATTCACTTATCAATTTCTATGAAATTGATAAGTAAATAAGAAGGAAGAAATTAAGTAGTGAGACTGCTAATCCCTGGCTTGGAGTTTTATTTAGTTGTCAGAACCAAGAACCGGTTGAGTTTCCCAGATTGTGAAGTTGATTTAGGAAGAAGCTTTGGATGCACTTACACACAGGTTTAGGGGAAATTTGAAAAGTACTAGGAATGTGGGTTTGGCGGGTATCCCCGCTATCACATACACCTAACCGAACTCTAATAACCAATAGCTAGATGCCACACGTCCCAATGTCGATGTCCTTATGACGTCAGCCCTAAAATTTTCATCCTAGCCTCGTTTTTCAAGTAATCTAAAGCCATTTAACCCTGTTCTATGCTCACTGTGGTAAAACACTTTCTTTTACAAGATACCGTAAAGCCAAAGCGCAAGCTCCCAGTACCAGGTCTGCTAAGTCTCTTTCAACTTCCCTGCGTCATTTTCTCCCGAGAATTTTCCTTACTGTGTAGGTATTCTGTCCCTTTTTCACTCTCTAAGTTTCCTTCTGCTTTTCATTTTTCATAATGGTCATGGGTAGAATCAAGATTAAGAAGTCGGAGCCCGAAACCCCTCAAGTTCGCGAGTCCAGGGCTGCTCCTGGACCTGAGCCATTCACAGACATGCAAGCCCACATTCGAGACCCACAATACCCTTTCCTCATCAGTAACATCAAGCTTGGCATATTCAGGAAGCATTTAGAGAATAGGGATAGGTTCAGAGTTGTTTTTTCAGGACTATACCACCAAATTGCTTTGCCCGTCTACCTAGTTGTGGAATTAATATGTTGGCTTAGAGAAGCTTATGATGAGCACCGAGATATGTTCCTATCAACTCAAGGGAACAAGATATTTAGTATATCTCCTGAAATCATCAGGAAAGCCCTCTGCTACCCTCCCAATTCAAATTATGTCAGTTTCACTAAAATGTCGTTAGCCCGTCAGTTTTCCAAGTTACCCTGGAGGCAGCAGAGCGATTTCATCGCTACTATTTCCGACTCTCGCCTGACAGCTTTCCCATCTTCGGACTTGGTGCCTCTGAATACATTCAAGGAAAACCTTCAGCCAACACTTGATTTCATTGTGGGGTTACTAAGTATAGAGGGGGTCGAGCGAGTCTCGAAGGAATGTGTAGCCCTTTTATGGTTAATGTCACAATCATGGGTTGTTTTGGATATCCCTGGTTTCTTGGCCTCCGCCATCCAAACCAAGTTTCAAGACCTCCCGGCCACCGGCCATTTTCATTTCTACTCCATGGTGTTCTACCTCTTCCTCTTCCAACAGGCTGATAAGTTCGAGGGTTTGGGTCTAAAACAGGTTTCTAGTATAAATTCTCAACCAAAAACTGTCTTTGACTGGAACCCTGCAGTGCATCACTTGGCTAACGGGGTGGGTCATTCAAACTTCTTGAATGAATTCATGGCAATAGCCTATACTATTATTCATGACAACCGTCCACCCAGGATTTTTCCTGAGTAGAGGAACTGGCTACAGTTCAGTGAGAAAGAAAGCATAGGAGATTGGTGCCTATTTGATGATTATACTGAGATCAGGGTCTACGACGCAGAGGTTTCCCCTTACAGATTGCCAATTTTTCTCGCCATGCAGATTTTCGACTTGGAGTACCTCCGACAAACCTTGAAGGCTAACCAGCTCCACTTCCTCCCTGCGAAAAAGGGGTTCATTCTTAAACTGCCTACCACCATCGGCCCCTTTATTGTTAACTCAAGGCATGCCCTCCCTATAGTGGAAAACGTTCTCAAGGGTATGGACTTAAGGCAAGGGAAAAATTGGCCTTATGATCCAAAAAGCATCATCTCAAACAAAAGGGGGAAGATTAAATCAACTGCATATGCTCACGAGACTAGACCCTTCATCGAGTGGAGAGCTAATCTTGACACCTGGCCTTTGATTTCACATATGGAGACTGATTCATCTACGACAGGGGAAAAAGGAGATACTGCTTCAACATGAGAAGCAGGTAAGAAATAGGTTGAAGAAGCTGGAGTCATGGGAGAGGATTCCCTGCCTCCTAAAAGGCAGAGAACCAACGATGAATAAGGTGTCGGGGAAGAGCCGCCGCTAGAAAAAGTGGCACTGTATGGAGAGTCAGACAAGGGAAAAGCAGGTTTCATGGTAAAATATGATGGTCTGTCATTGTCTGATTTCTTAGAGGTTTCACAAGACATCTCTGTAAAAAGGTCTGAGGTAGGGGATGAAATAAAGGGGAAGAACAGAGCTATCAGGGAGAAGCTTTGGTCGGAATTAGCGGGATATGTAGACAAGTATCATACTCGGTTTATTGCCGAGCTTGATATGGATAAGGAACAATTGTTGATGGCCATGACTGAAGCAGTTCTAGAGCCAGAGGCTCGAATCACTAGCTACAGAGCTCTGGAGGTGGCAGTAAACATGTCACAAGTTCCCCCGATTGATAAATGCAATCTGTTCTAGTGTTTCGATGACATGCTGAAAGATGAGGTTGTGAAGCTCTCTCTCACCCTAAGGAATCTGCAAACCAAGTACAACCAAGTGGTCGAGAACCTTAGGGTGGAGAAGGCGAATGCCCGAGCACTCTCAAATGACCAACGGAGTCTTCAAGTGGTTGTGAAGGGCAAAGGGAGCGATAAAGCAAATCCTCAGGGTCATGTCATTTCAGAGTTGCAAAAAGAGGTCGCGGCTCTGAAGCATAAACTAAATATGCCTGGTTTTTAGCATGTGCAAACTGCTAAATTAGCCCAGATGAAAAAGGACAAGACTGACCTAGCGGACTCCCTAGCTAAGGAGAAGGAGGAGAGGGCTAAAATTACTAGCGAGATGAAAACCATCCAACAGAATATGGATGAGTTGCAAAGAAGCTGGGATACACATGTATGCTCCATGCCACCTCCTAAAGTATCTAGCTCACTTCCAGAACAGCTAAATACAGCACTGGCCAACCTTCAGGTAGCAGAGAAGCAGGCTCAAATTTCACGACAAAAGATTCACGAGCTCGAGGCCAGTCTCAAGGAGAATACCAAAATGGTAGCACCCCTGCAGAAAGAAATAGAAGAGGGGAAACAAGAAAAGCTGAAACAGTAAAAGACTATCAGGGACCTGACGAGCCAGATGAAAGGAAATATCACCCTCTTGGAAGCCTGACGCTTAATCTGGACAGACATCATCATGGAGGTAAAGAAGCGTTGGGCCTTTCTGACCTTAATTGAAGAAAATAAGGCTGCGGCTTGTCAATTCAGAAGGACTCTACATGAAGGGCATACTGACGCTACAACTAAGGTTGAAAGTGCCAGAAGTTATATCACCTTCCTAAATAATTTGAGCTCAGAAGAATTGGCCAACCGGGGAATCAAAGATAGGTTTAAGGAGGTAGCAGAATGCAGAAGGGTGATGGAAAAGGAAGCCGTGCGCAACCTTGCACTGGGAAGTTTAGAATAGATGGTGATGAGTTTGGGACAGTTTTAAATGGAATGAAATAAACTGACACTTGTTAGCCTCCCATCATGTTGGGAGCCTACAAATGTTGTACTTCAAATGTTACAAGTATACGAGTGCAAACTGACAAAGGTGATGAATTAGACAGATTAATCATCTGAGAAGACCACTCGGCTTAAGGCCGAAACAATAATTTCCGCACTTGGTAAGGAATTCTCTCTCCTCTATCAGGTTAAACAACAGTTGCCTACTCAGGTGAACTATGTCAAACTGATAGAATTGCATGCTTTTGTCGATGCTTTCGTTGCAATACCTAGTCCTGCAGCTAACATCTGGCGGAGGTGTAGCGATTATACGAGTTCATCAGTCACTGCGTCTACATCCCTATCAACTCCATTTTCCAAAAAGAAAGCCAACTCTTCTACAACTACAGTACCACCTTCTCCAGCAGCAGCTCCGACTCTGTCTCACCAAAAGCAATGATAACTCATGATTGGGCCTATGTGGCCTCTTACTTTATTTTCTTTTTACTTTTAATTTTGAGTGAAATTCATATTTCACTCTTGCATTTTTACTTTCAGTTAGTAAGTTGTTTGTATGTCAATTAGAAATGGCTTTAAGCCCACTTTGTAAGATGATGGGAGGCATTCTACCCCATCATCAATTTTTATTTTTGATTAAGACTTGAAACTGCATGCAGGCATGCGGAAAAGATATTTTTCCAAAATATCTTTCCTCGTATAGAACATCAGAATGTTATAAAAGCAGAGAGGAAAGACATATAGAGGATTCCAGATTTTCTGAATGACTCACTAGCTCAAGCACTCTGTATGTGTATTTTCTATATGAATTATATAGTTGATGTTAAAGATCCCATTGGGATTCAGTAATAGAATATTTTGCTGGAATTGGGGATTCCACTTGAGAAGATTTACAGTTTGTAACCCTTCTCCATGTTTTTAATATAAATGTTCATTTTGTATCACTCTACATTTCTTGTATCTAAATGTTCTGGAATGCGAGTGCTCCTATGTTTAAATGTGAATTTATCATAGGAGATACTCATATTTACTCATCTATAGCGCTTTAAATATGGCTCAGGCATGATACTTTGTCCATTTTCATATCTCTTCCGTAGTTCTACTGATAATAACTATTTGGATTCTTATCCTAGAATAAGCCCAGTTATAGTTAATATCTTATCTCATTTTCTGTCATAGTCTTCGTTCCCTTATAACTTGACCACTGTACATTCATTTCACAAGTTGGCCCCTTTTACAACATTATGTTTTAAAGCTATCTGATAAATCTACTTATTGAGTTTCATATTCAATCTCTGCAGTTTCCTTCTTTGTTGTGATTACATTTAGAGTCTCGGTCCCATCTTTATCAAAGAAATTCATTAGTTGATATTAGCATGAGAGTCTAAATTTTTCAACTGCAATCAGTTGATTCATATGCTTCTTGCATTTAATATGTCCTAGGCATTGGTCTTTTTACAGCTGAAGGCTGTCTCTAGGAGTGACAACATTTTTCTGGCGTCGTTGCTGGGGAAACAAAGTTAAAGATTTAAATCCCTGGGATACGAAAAAAACACAGTCACCCTTCAAAATAGGTGAGTAGGAAGGGTTGAGAGTCGTAGATCCCTCACCTTGGCAACTCCACTATAATTCAAAGTTTAAATCCATTTTGCAGTCCTGGCTCAAAATAATCCCCACTTGAGGTCGGACACGTCTCAACTGAGAACTCCTTCAGTATCTGACCCTGAGAAGATATTACACAAAAGAAATTGGAGAGAAAAGCAGACTGCTCATATTGATATACCAATATTCTCCTTGGAAGACTCTCCATCTTCCTCACAGTTGGCTCAAGTTCAAGGCCCTGAGACCATTGCCAGAATCCTTGAATATTCTCCAGGTCCTTCCTCCATTGAAAATATTGAAGTCAAAGATGAGGCTGAGTCTGTAGACACTTCAAGCTTCTTTTTTCATCCCACTCCTGAAATTGAAGAAGTGAAGGAAGTCACAGAGGTTACCACTTCACACATTCCATTTGTTCAAGCAACCCCACAAGTTGTCGTTTAGTAAATCCCTATTGTTATACACACTCCCCTTTAGCCACCACCTGTTATTCATTAGAATCCACCTCCACCACCTATCATGGTTGTTCCTGGTTTCTTGTTGAAAAAATATTCCCCCTTGGCATTACCATAGATCTTGAATGACATGCCTCAAGATTACCTGAAGGTCCTACCTTGTTTCAACGGGGAGGATAACACTGCTGCCCAAAAACACTTGGAAGTTTTTTGTGCTTTTGCAGAGAACTTCAATGTTGAACATCTAGATGTTGTATTGAGGTTCTTTGTTCAGTCTTTAGATGGAGAGGCTCATAAATGGTTCAAGACCCTGAGAGACCGCTCTATTAATATCTGGGAGGAAATGGAAAATGCTTTCACCAGGAAATGGGGGGAGAAAAAGGATCATGGATATTGTCTTACTGAATTCAATGCCTTGAGGAAAATACATAATGAAGATGTGTCTGAATTCATTAAGAGATTTAATAAACTGTATACAAGTCTACCAATAGAAATGAAGCCTCACCAAATTGCTGCTAAGGTGTTGTTTGTAGAGGCCTTTGAATCAGATTTCGATTTCTCCTTAAGGGAAAGAAATTCTGCCACCCTAGACGAAGCTCAGACTGATGCTTTAGAAGTGGAAGCTAAATTTTCTTCTACGTGTAAATCTAAAGGAAGGATGGACCACGATGCTAGATGAAGATGTAAAGAAGAAGCCTCTACCTCAAATCAAGAAAGGGAGATAGCGGATTATAAGATTGAGGAAATGAACAAGATGATCAAGAACCTCTCAAGAAAGCTGGTGAAGCTTGAGATGGAAGCAAAGAATTCATCATCGAGGCCACCCCAAGCTACTCCAAACCAGGGTTATAACCCTCAGTACAGAAAACCTCCTCTTCAAATATTGCAAAGAGACCGGAAGGAACAACAAGATCACATACAGGCCCCATTATATCTGGAAGGGCAAATGGATGGCTCTCCTAAAGAAGTTTCTGACGGGCAAGATGATCAATACCTCGCCTACTCATAAGGTGAGGAGGTGGAACTCTCTTTGCAAGAGGACGATGAGGTTGAGCTTCCTTTGCAAGAAGAAGCTGACAAAACAGGTGTTGCTGAAGATCCTGATATTGATGATTTCTGCAAACAATTTGTGGACTTCATGCAAGCACAATTTCACAGAAAGTATGATCTCCAGTCCTCCAGGAAGAGGACCGGAACACAAGAGCTAGAAGAAGAGTTGCCTCCAAAAGAGTCAGTTGTTCAAAAGGTCGAAGGCAAAGGTAAGAAACCTATCAATGAACCTGTACATTCTAATGTTTCCACCCCTTCTTCTTCTAAGCCTACAGTCAATTCCAATGAAAAGGTCAAACATATTCCAGTGGAGGAGAAACCTCCAGTCATACTAAAATAACTCAAATAAAACCTAATAGAGAAGTCCCCTACTGTTTTCTGTCTCCAAAAAGAGCTGGAGAAAGTCAAGATCCCAGTCCCCCTAGTTGAGATTTTGAAACAGCGTGCCTACCAAGCTCAAGTGTCCTAGTTCATGCTTCCTCAAGGAGTAACCTCGATCCCAGACAGTCTTAACCTCCAGGAGGAAAGGCCCATGGTAGTTTTTGGTCCCCATGTGTAGGAGCTAGATTCATCGACCCATCCTTTCTATGTCTCCCTAGTGATTCATGACTTGTTGTTGCATAATTGCATGCTGGACTCAGGGGAATCCCATAACCTGTTACCTCTATCAGTAATGGAACAATTGGGACTATAGATTACTCATCCATACAAAGACCTATACTCTTTTGACTCTAAGAGAGTTAAATGTTTGGGGATGATCAAAGATCTGGTTGTAAATCTGGCTGAAATCCCAGCCAAGAGTGTGGTAATGGATATAGTAGTTGCTGATATCCCGGCTCGGTTTAGGATGCTATTATCCAGATCATGGGGGATGAAGATTAGTGGTTCAATAAAGTTGGATCTGACCTACGCCACCATTCCGGTATTTGGAGGCCAAGAGAGAAGGTTGTACTAGGAGACAAGGTTCGTAAAGATGGTTACCAAGGCCGATAACTCAGTGAATTCACTAGTATATAGTAAAGACGAGGAGTTTTCTTGTTTGATGCTTGAAGAAGGTGAAGATTTCGTGCAGGAGCTGAAATTCTGCCAATTGAAGATTGAACAGTCGATAAGTGGGGAAGAAAGGGGTATCTGGAACCTACATTTCAATGGAGCGAATTCCAGAGAAGGTAATGGAGATGGTGTCCTTTTGATTTCTCCTACTGGGTAGTTAGTTCCTTTTTCTTTCAAGTTGGAGTATGAAGCCACGAATAATGTGGCGGAATACGAAGTGCTGCTGCTGGGATTGCAAACAGCCAAAAACATGAGCATCAAAATTCTGAAAGTCTTTGTGGATTCAGAGCTAGTAGTAAGGAAGATCAGGAATCAGTGTCAAGCAAAGCACCCCCGGCTAAGGGCCTACAGGAATGAAGCATGGGATCTAGTGGAAAATTTCTTCCTGGCATTCAACATTCAATTCATGCCAAGGGACCAAAATAGAATGGCCGATTCTCTTGCTATTGCAGCTAGTAATTTCAGACCCCCTCAGAACCCCCTGTTGAGGTATGAAATAGAGGTTCGTTATCGTCCCTCTATCCCAGATAATATCAAAAATTGGCAGGTGTTTGAAGATGAAGAACAAGTGAAAATATTCATGGAGACTATTGGAGAATAAGTCGCAGGATATTGTGGTTGGCCATAAGGTACTCCAGCTCAAAGGGAATGTGATCCCCAGAGGATTGGTGCCTTTGGAAAGGCTATTTGACAAAAATGATGTCCCAGCCAGTCACAATAAGGTGGTCGAAGAGGAGATGGTAGAGGAGTTAAACCTTGGGACAGAGGCAGAACCCAAGATTGTGAAGTTGTCAAAAAAGGTCCTCGAAGAGTACAAAGAGAAATATCTAAAGCTATTCCATTCCTACAAGGATGTGTTCACCTAGTCTTATCAAGACCTAAAAAAATTTGACATTAGCATCATACAACACAAGATCCCATTAAGAGGAGATGCTAAGCCACACAAAAAAAAGTTGAGATAGATTAATCCTTTACTGCTTCCATCCATAGAAAAGGAGATCAAGAAACTGTTGAAGGCCAGAATCATTGTACCATTGAGGTATTCTGAATGGGTAGCCAAATTGGTCCCAGTTTGAAAGAATAACAGAGAGATAAGACTGTGTGTCAATTTTCGGAACTTAAACAGAGCATCCCCTAAAGATAATTATCCGCTGCCAAAAATGGATCACATATTGCAGAAGGTGGTGGGATCCTCACACATGTCCATGATGGATGGTTTCTCAGGTTAGAATCAAGTGGCAGTTCTTCCAGAAGACCAAAAGAAAACGACATTTACCACTCCATGGGGTACGTTCATGTATGCCCGGATGCCATTTGGGTTGATAAACGTGGGCGCCACATTTCAGAGAGCCATGGAAATCGCTTTTGTAGGTGAGCAGGAAAAATTTGTGGTGGTGTACCTGGACGATATCACGGTTTTCTCCAAGGATGATACCGAGCACATTGATCACTTTCGCAGAACCTTTGAAAAATGCCGCAGGTATGGGCTATCTCTGAACCCACAAAAATCTTTGTTTGCTTTAGAAGAAGGAAATTTGTTGGGTCATATTGTAACTAAAGCTGGGGTCAAAATTGATCCAAAGAGGGTAGAAGTAATAAAAAACATATCCCTACCCCAAAATAAGAAGGAAGTTCAAGTGTTTCTTGGACGCATAAATTTTTTGAGGAGGTTCATACCGAACTACGCAGAGATAGTGCGGTATCTAACAGAAATGTTGAAGAAAGATAATGATGTGAAATGGACTACCGAGTCGAGGGAAGCATTTAATAGAATCATGAGTGCTTTCGTAGAAGCCCCTGTGCTGGCAAGTCCTGACTACGATCAACCCTTCATGATTTTCTCGTTTGCATCTCCTCACACTGTAGCAGCGGTACTATTATAGAAGAATGCCAAATGGTACAAGAAACCCATTGCCTTTTTTAGTCAGGTGCTTCGAGACACTAAGCTGAAATACAATATTTTGGAGAAACAAGCCTATTCCCTGGTCAAGTCCCTGAAGGCTTTTCAAATGTACATATTGCAGTCAGCTATAACTTCTTTTGTACCCACTGCTGCAGTGAAAGATTTTTTGATCCAAGGTGACAACGAGGGTAAGAGGGGAAAGTGGATAGCAAAGATCCAAGAATATGAGTTGTATATTTGCCCCACCAAGCTTATAAAGGGACAAGGTCTGGCAAAGATCCTGTCTGAGTCTAACTGTCAAGCCTTGGGAATAAATTTAACCATGGGAGTTGAAGAAGTACTTGAAGGTACATGGGAGCAGCCTGGCATAGAAACTGCTATTCAGAAGACTCACATGAAATGCCTACTCAGTGCATGGTACAAGGAGATTGCAGAGTATCTTCTAACTCTCAGGTGTCCTCCAAGCTGTGATAAGATGAAATACCGAACTCTGAGATTAAAATCCCAAAAGTTTATTATAGAAAATGGCTGGTTGTACTGGAGAGACCCCTCAGGAATGTTGCTCTTATGTCTCACAGAGCTCGAGGTGGAGGAAGTTATGGTTGAATTCCACGAAGGCATTTGTGGAGGACACTATAGTTGGAGGGCCACAACCCACAAAATTTTGAAGGCAAGTTTCTTATGGCCTAAACTTTTTGGAGACGTTCATGCTCGGGTCAGGGCTTGCAAAAACTGTCAAATATTCGCTGAGAAGAAAAAATTTTCACCCTTGCCGATGATCCCAGTACATATGGAAGAACCTTTCCAACAATGGGAAATTGACTTCATAGGAGAGATTCATCCTGCGTCTAGTGGACAACATAAGTGGATCCTGATAGCCACAGACTACTTTACTAAATGGGTAGAAGTGGTGCCAGCGAGGAATGCCACAGATGCAGTAGTGATCAAGTTCATGGAGGATAACATCATATCCAGGTTTGGCTGCCCTACTAAGATTGTAACTGACAATGCACAGACTTTTAAGTCTACCAAGTTCATTAACTTTTTCCAGCAATAGAATATTGTGTTGGGACACTCCAATGCATACCATCCACAAGGAAATGGGCTAGCGGAATCCTCTAACAAGACATTGGTAAGAGCATTGAAAAAATTCATAAACGAAAACCAGAAAAAATGGGATTCGCAGCTCAGGTTTTCACTATGGGAAAATAAAATTATTAACAAGAAATCAACTGGAAATTCTCCGTATGAATTGGTCTATGGAAGAGCAATGGTGTTTCCAATACAGCTAGCTCTACCTGTAGCTCATTTCCTGCAAGACATTCAGGAGGAGCCAAATGATCTTACCAAAAGAATGAATCAGTTGGTTGAGTTGGAAGAAACCTAGAGTCGAGTAAATCAAAGGTTGACAGAGTATCAAGAAAAAATGAAAGACTTGTTCGACCAACATACCAAAGGTAAATAAATTCAGGTTGGAGATATGGTACTAAGGTGGGATGTCAGGAGAGCTGAGAAAGGAAAGCATGGGAAGTTCGATCCATTGTGGTTTGGTCCATTTAAAATTGTAGAAGTTGGAGGAATTAACACTTTCGGGCTGGAAAATTTGGAAGGTGACCTACTTGAAGCCCCTATAAATGGGAAATTCCTAAAACCTTATTTCCAGTATTGATTCAGGTCATAAGGCCTGTTGCATATATATTGGACAATATATTTTTTCTTTTAATTTTATGCTTGTTGTTTTTTATTAAGACCTAAGGAAGGTAGAAGTGCCAGCGAGGCTGTGTTCACAAAAAGAGGTTAACATAAGGTCTGCAGAGTTCTCGACATGTTCGAGGACGAGCGCATTGTCCCCAAATGGAGCCAATGTTGTTATATCATTCACCACTGCCCTAAGATACTTATAAAGGGGATCACCCAAAACATAAAGGAGAGAAATACTTAAAGGGGGTGAGTGGGTTGGTGTGAATGAAAATACAGATTAAAAGGGGGATAGGACATATAATTTTAAACTTTGCGGTAAAACTTTACCCAAAACAAAAGATTACATATGTGCAAGACAGCTGGATAAAGCGGGACCCACCTGAGTTATGAAAAGTCAAGAGAAGAAAGCAACGCTAACGTTTTCGGGGGGATCAAGGATGGAACGGGAAAGGTGAAAGCTCACCCCCTCGGAATGGTATTGACGTAGCATACGGTGGAACCCAAGACAGGGATTCTGTGGGGTGATTTCCGCGGGCTTAGAGCCACTCCAAGAGCCCGCCGGACTTTCTAATGGGCCCATTTAGGTAACAAATGTTGCAAGGAACGCGGAGGTAAGGTAAGTCCTAGGACACCCAGTACACGACTAGTACCGGTATTTAACCCGGTGCGTGGTATACACCTAACCGAACTCTGATAACCAATAGCCAGATGCTATGCATCCCAATGTAGACGTCCTTATGAAGTTAGCCCTACAAGTGTCGTCCTAGCCTCGTTTTTCGGGTAATCTAAAGCCGTTTACCCTTGTTCTGTGCTCACTATGGTAAAATACTTTCTTTTACGAGATACCGTAAAGCTAAAGCGCGAGCTCCCAGTACCAGGTCTGCCAAGTTGCTTTCACATTCCCTGCGTCGTTTTCCCCTGAGCATTTTCCTTACTACGCATGTATTCTGTCCCTTTTTCACTGTCTAAGTTTCCTTCCGCTTTTCATTTTTCATAATGATCATGGCTAGAATCAAGATTAAGAAGTCGGAGCCAGAAACCCCTCAAGTTCGCGAGTCCAGGGCTGCTCCTGGACTTGAGCCATTCACAGACATGCAAGCCCACATTTGAGACCCACAATACCCTTTCCTCATCAGTAGCGTCAAGCCTGACATATTCAGGAAGCATTTAGAGAATAGGGGTAGGTTCAGAGTTGTTTTTTCGGGACTATACCACCAAATTTCTCCACCTTTCTACCCAGTTGTGGAATTAATATGTTGGCTTAGAGAAGCTTATGATGAGCATCGAGATATGTTCCTATCAACTCAAGGGAACAAGATATTTAGTATATCTCTTGAAATCATCAGGAAATCCCTCTGCTACCCTCCCAGTTCAAATTATGTCAGTTTCACTGAAATGTCGTTAGCCCGTCAGTTTTCCAAGTTACCCTGGAGGCAACAGAGCGATTTCATCGCTGCAATTTCCGACTCCCACCTTACAGCTTTCCCGTCTTCGGACTCGGTGCCTCTGAATACATTCAAGGAAAACCTTCAGCCAACACTTGCTTTCATTGCGGGGTTACTAGGTATAGAGGGGGTCGAGCGAGTCTCGAAGGAATGTGTAGCCCTTTTATGGTTAATGTCACAATCAGGGGTTGTTTTGGATATCCCTAGTTTCTTGGCCTCCGCCATCCAAACCCAGTTTCAAGACCTCCCAGCCACCGGCCATTTTCGTTTCTGCTCCATGGTGTTCTACCTCTTCCTCTTCCAACAAGCTGATAAGTTCGAGGGTTTGGGTCTAGAAAAGGTTTCTAGGATAAATTCTCAACCAAAAACTGTATTTGATTGGAACCTTACAGTGCATCATTTGGCTAACAGGGTGGTTCATTCAAACTTCTTGAATGAATTCATGACAATAGCCTATACTATTATTCATGAAAACCCTCCGCCCAAGATTTTTCCTGAGCAGAGGAATTGGCTACAGTTCAGTGAGAAAGAAAGCACAAGAGATTGGTACCTATTTGATGACTATACTGAGATCAGGGTCTACGGTGCAGAGGTTTCCCCTTACAGATTGCCAATTTTTCCCGCCATGCGGATTTTCGCCTTGGAGTACCTCCAGCAAACCTTGAAGGCTGACCAGTTCCACTTCCTCCCTGCCAAAAATGGGTTCATTCTTAAAATTCCTACCACCATCGGCCCCTTTATTGTTAACTCAAGGCATGCCCTCCCTATAGTGGAAAACCTGCTCAAGGGTATGGACTTAAGGCAAGGGAAAGCTTGGCCTTATGATCCAAAAGGCATCATCTCAAACAAAAGGAGGAAGATTAAATCAACTGCATATGCTCACGACACTAGACCCTTCATCGAGTGGAGAGCTAATCTTGACACCTGGCCTTTGCTTTCACAGATGGAGACTAATTCATCTATGACAGGGGAAAAAGGAGATACTGCTTCAACACGAGAAGCAGGCAAGAAATAGGTTGAAGAAGCCGGAGTCATGGGAGAAGATTCCCTGCCTCCTAAAAGGCAGAGAACCAACGATGAATAAGGTGTCAGGGAAGAGTCACTGCTAGAAAAAGTGGCACTGTATGGAGAGTCGGACAAGGGAAAAGTAGGTTTCATTGTAAAATATGATGGTCCGTCATCGTCTGATTTCTCAGAGGTTTCACAAGTTGTCTCTGTAAACAGGTCTGAGGCAGGGGACAAAATAAAGGGGAAGAACAGAGCTATCAGGGATAAGCTTTGGTCGGAATTAGCGGGATATGTAGACAAGTATCATACTCAGTTTATTGCCGAGCTTGATATGGATAAGGAACAATTGTTGATGGCCATGACTGATGCGGTTCTAGAGCCAGAGGCTGGGATCACTAGCTACAGAGCTTTGGAGGTGGTAGTAAACATGTCACAAGTTACCCCGATTGATAAATGCAATATGTTCTATTGTTTTGGTGACATGCTGAAAGATGAGGTTGTGAAGCTCTCTCTCACCCTAAGGAAGCTGCAAACCAAGTAAAACCAAGTGGTTGAGAACCTTAGGGTGGAGAAGACTAATGCCTCAGCAATCTCAAACGACATGCACAGTCTTCAAGTGGCTATGAAGGGAAAAGGGAGCAATAAATCAGATCCTTAGGGTCATGTCATTTCAGAGTTGCAAAAACAGGTTGCAGCTCTGAAGCATAAACTGAATATGCTTGGTTTTCAGCATGTGAAAACTCCTGAATTAGCCCAGATGGAAAAGGACAAGACTGACCTAGCAGACCCCCTAGCTAAGGAGAAAGAGGAGAGGTCTAAAATTACTAGAGAGATGACCGCCCTCCAGCAAAAGATGGATGAGTTGCAAAGAAGCTGGGATACACACGTATGCTCCATGCCACCTCCTAAAGCATCTAGCTCACTTCCGGAACAACTAACTACAGCATTAGCCAACCTTTAGGTAGTAGAGAAGCAGGCTCAAACTACACAACAAAAGATTCACGAGCTCGAGGCCAGTCTCAAGGAGAATACCAAAATGGTAGCATCCCTGCAGAAAGAAATAGAAGAGGGGAAACAAGAAAAGTTGCAACAGGAAAAGACTATCAGGGACCTGATGAGCCGGATGAAAGGAAATATCACCCTCTTGGAAGCCTGGCACTTAATATGGACAGACATCATCATGGAGGTAAAGAAGCATTGGGCCTTTCTGACCTTAATTGAAGAAAAGAAGGCCGTGGCTCATCAATTCAGAAGGACTCTACATGAAGGGCATACAAACGCTGCAACTAAGGTTTAAAGTGTCAGAAGTTATATTGCCTTCCTAAATAATTTGAGCTCAGAAGAATTGGCCAACTGGGGAATCAAAGACAGGTTTAAGGAGGTAGCAGATTGTAGAAGGGTGATGGAAAAGGAATCCGTGCACAACCTTGCACTGGGCAGTTTAGAATAGATGGTGATGAGTTTGGGACAGTTTGAAACAGAATGGACTGAACTGATGCTTGCTGGCCTCCCATCATGTTGGGAGCCTACAAATGCTGTACTTCAACCGTTACAAGTATATGAGTGTAAACCGACAGAGGTGATGAATCAGACAAATACACCGTCTGAGAAGACCACTCGGCTTAAGGCCGAAACAATAATTTCCGCACTTGGTAAGGAATTCTCTCTCCTATATCAGGTTAAACAATGGTTTCCTACTCAGGTGAACTATGCCGAATTGACAAAAGTGCATGCTCTGGTTGATGATTTCGTTGCAATACCTGGTCCTACAGCTGACATCTAGCAGAGGTGTAGCGATCATACGAGTTCATCAGTCACTGCGTCTGCATCCCTGTGAACTCCACTTGCCAAAAAGAAAGCCAGCTCTTCTACAAATACAGTACCGCCTTCTCCAGCAGCAGCCCCAACTCTGTCTCACCAAAAGAAATGATAACTCATGATTGGCCCTACGTGGCCTCTTACTTTATTTTATTTTTACTTTTAATTTCGAGTGAATTTCATATTTCACTCTTGCATTTTTACTTTTTGTTAGTAAGTTGTTTGTATGTCCATTAGAAATGGATTTAAGCCCACTTTGTAAGATGATGGGATGCGTTCTACCCCATCATCAATTTTGATTTTTGATTAAGACTAGAAACTGCATACAGGCATGCGGAAAATATATTTTCCCAAAATATCTTTCCGCGTATAGAACATCATAATGTTCTAAAAGCAGAGAGGAAAGACATATATAGGGTTCCAGATTTTCTGAAAGACTCACTAGTTGAAGCACTCTATATGTGTATTTTCTATATGAATTCGATAGTTGATGTTAAAGATCCCGTTGGGATTCAGTAATAGAAGATTTTGCTGGAATTGGGGATTCCACTTGAGAGGATTTACAGTTTGTAACCCTTCTCCATGTTTTTAATATAAATGTTCATTTCGTATCTCTCTACATTTCTGGTAACTAAATGTTCTGGAATGCGAGTGTTCTCATGTTTAAATGTGAATTTATCATAGCAGATACTCATATTTACTCATCTATAGTGCTTTAAATATGGCTCAGGCATGATACTTTGTCCATTTTCATATCTCTTCTGTAGTTCTAATGATAATAACTATTTGGATTCTTATCCTAGAATAAGCCTAGTTATAGTTAATATCTTATCTCATTTTCTGTCATAGTCTTCGCTCCCTTATAACTTGACCACTGTACGTTCATTTCACAAGTTGGCCCCCTTTACAACATTATGTTTTAAAGCTATCTGATGCATCTACTTATTGAGTTTCATATTCAATCTCTGCAATTTCCTTCTTTGCTGTGATTACATTTACAATCTCGATCCCATCTTTATCAAAGCAATTCAGTAGTTGATAGTAGCATGAGAGCCTAACTTTGTCAACTGCAATCAGTTGAGTCATATTCTCCTTGCATTTAATATGTCCTAGGCACTGGTATTTTTACAGCTCAAGGCTATCTCCAGGAGTGACAACAAGGACAAAAACATAATTCTCTAAAAAATGTCTTTTTACTCTGAATCAAAATTCACAATGCTTATATGAATTTTGAGGGCTTCAATTCAATAAAAGAGTAAATTTTTGAAATTTAATCACCAAATTTGGCCCAAAAGTGTAACCCATCTTCATGCATTCACCTATATATATATATATATATATATATGCCTAGTTTAATCAATAAATACAATGGTCTTTTCCCCCAAATTCGACAACACAATTTCGAGTGGGATTGTGATTTCTTGTTGCTTAAAATGCTTTTGAACGCATAAATGGATTTAGCAGCCTAAAAATCTTGGGGTAATTGAACTTTGCAAATTAAACTACTTAAACTTATGATTAGTAAAAATCTTTATCGAAATTTAGCAAAATTGACAAGGAAAAAATATTGGGAGATCTTTTTGGATTAAACTGTGTAGAGGATTTTATATCTTGTCCAACGTTTCGGGTGGACTCTCCACCCATCATCAAGGACCGAGAATTTGAATGATCACAAATGAGAATTGTGTTTTCATTTATAGAAGAAATATTTAGAATTAGTCGTTAAATGATAATATTAAAATAATACAATAGCCATTAAAGAATAAAATTAAGATAAAGAAATAGTAGTTAAAAATAAATAATTCAAATAAAATAAAGGAACAAGGGGAAGAGAATCATAGGGGATTATTAGGATTATATTAGGATTATCTAATTATACGTTGAAAGTAAAATCAATATTAGTGAAAATTTAAAGGGAATGCCAATTATTGTTTTTTTATAATAATAATAAATAAAAATAAAACAAAATAACTAATTTTACTATTAAAAGAAATGGTTAACACCCCATATTTACCTAAATAATAACTAAGTAGGGGGTAGAGAATTAAGAGGAAAATGAGGATTATAAAAGGATTAAATTAATATAAAGAGTCAAGGGATTTAAACAAATTAACTAATTAAAGGGATGCAAATTAAAATAAATTGAAGTTAATACAAGTAATAATAAATAGGACAAGGGAAATTTATATAGCATTAATTAACTAGTGAGAAAATATAAATAGCCAAATAACCAAAGCTTAAAAAGAATGGGGGAGTGATAACTAATGAGTCAAATGGTGGATAACTAGATGCCAATAATGGCTTAATTTATAGCCAGCTTCTCGATTAAAGTTTCCAGGGTGCTTCTCTATTTCAAGAGCCTCCCTAATGATTTTCGAGTTATGAAAAGGAAAGAAAGAAATAAAGAAAGAAAAACATTATTTTAATGTCAACAAGGCTAAAGATATCCTATGGGACAAATTGCTTCTTCATCTGGTTGTTGTATTTGCGCCTTTTCTCATGAAGCCTCACAATAGACGCTCCCAACTTCTCGACAAACACCTCACTGAATGGATTATCCCAAGAGCTAGCTACTAGAATATCTTCATAACTTTCCCTGTTGGATTTGAAGGTCTCACATTATAAAATGAAATGATTTTTTTTTTACACTTTTCCGTAAGAACAAAAAATACATACTCTTTCCTCCCAACATTATTTTGGTATTTTCCAGTGCCCTGTTTTACAACATAGTTTATGAGAATTAGTCCTTAACTGGGCAATACGAATTTTGGCTCTCCAAGAAATATTGGCCTCTATGTATGATTTTTTATAATGATTATGAGTGGGATTAAACACTTCAATATAGTACATTTTCTTTCTCCCTAACTCCTTATCCCATGTATGCTTGTGGAACTTATCCATAACAAAAGCTTTTATCTCTTTACTGTTTATGGGACACATGTTCAAGCAAATACCCCATTTACTAAACCATTTTTTATTTTCCTGCATTCAAGTCTTCTTTATTTGACACAAAATGCCATTAAGTCAACCTTAGGCCATCTGCACTCATCCATTTTATCAATTTTTTTTAATACCTTATGAATCGCACCATAGCAACTGCTTCAATAGGAGAAGCCCATGTTTCACTTAACAAGATATCATAAGGAATCCACTTTTAATTTTGAATTTGTTTGTAATCAAACGCTTCTTAATTTTGTCAAATTTTTTCCACTGCTTGTCGAATGTACTATTGACCCATTGTTCACAACCATAGAGAATCACCAGAATCACTAGAAACCCAAAAAGATTTTGAGTGGTTTTACAGTCCCATAACTTTTCCTATCTACACCTATTTTGAAAAGAAAAAAAGGCTTGCTAACACCCCAAAGTTCTTTTATTTCGACAACAATCCCAACTTAGATTTCTGTTGAAGTCAATTCTGAGGTATTTGTAGTCTGCAACTTCTTCCATAATGCTTCTTTCAAAGTAGAACTTATGTTGGTTATGTTTTTTTTTTTTTAAGAGAAAACCACAGCTTCTGTTTTGCTAATATTGACTTACATCCCCACCCTTCTACAAAAATTCTCAAGGGATAGTAATTTCTCTTGCAAACCAAGAGAAGATTTAGTAATCGAAATAAGGTCTTCTGCATAAAAAATAAGTTTTATAACAAACTTTCCCAAATGGACACCATCAACCCCTTGCGAATTTAACCACTCTTCAAGCTTGTCGATATATTAACCAAAAAGGGTAGGAGACAATGGGTAACCTTGCTTGACCCCAATATCGCTTCTAAAACTTTCAGAAATTCCTGCTAAATTTCTAATTTCAACTTTCACCTCTTCATACAGGCTATGCACAATTACTCTCAAATGTCTAGGAACCCCAAGTTCCTTCATTTGGTGCCAAAGCATATCCCTAGGAAATGTGTCAAACACTTTTTTGAAATCAACAAAGAAAAAATAGACTTTTCAATGTTGTGCCTTAAAGTTATACAATGATCAACTGTGGAATGTTTAGGTCTAAAACATGCTTTCCCTTTAGCACACTTATCACTTTCTTCTTCCCACTTGCTGATTTTATTTTCTATCATGATTCCAAATAACTTTGCAAAAAATATGTTTATCATTATGGTCCTATAATTGGAGGGATTATTGAAGTCACTACTATTGAAAATAGGTATTGCAAAATTAGTTATTCAATTTGTGGGGAACCCTTGTTGTATGATGTTGTTGAAAATTTTTGTAATGTGAGGTGCAAGAATCTTTGAGCCCCACTTTAGATACTCTTCTTGGAGTTCAACTAAGTGGTTTTATTTCCAACACCCAACTTCTTGATACCCATCTCTACCTCTTACATCGAGAAGAGTTCAATATTAGTGTTGACCAAGGGAGAAGGGTCAGTCTTGGGTTCCTGCTCATAGAGTTATCTTTCATAGTCAAACTGTTTAGAAGCTGTAATACTATTTTTAGTTTGCATGTTTCTCGGTTAGATCTCCTTCCAAAATAATTTGGGGTTATTTTTCCCAAGGAAGATTAGTTCTTCCCTCCTTGAAACCATGAAATCAACCTTTTTTGTTTTTAATATCTTCTTGTAAGATTTGAGCTTTATGTTATCCTTGTTTGACTCTTTCCACATTCTCCGTGTCTTTTTTCATTCCTCTTCAAACTAAGCATTAACCGGAAATCAATTTGTTCAGACTTCTTAATTTTTTCTCTTTTGCACTATGCAAGTGCTCTTTGAATTAAATGTGTTAATTTGTGACTATGAAGGCCATGAATTGGGATTTTCTCCTTGTCAAAGAGCTTCTCTAACATCACTTTGAAGGTATTACAATTTTCTGGAGTCAAAATAATTCTTCCCTTTGGGAGATTTTGTTGAACAAAATGAATTTTTTAATTTAATTGCTTCTTTCCAGTCGAAGATAAACTTAAATAAATTGGCTTATGATTCAATTTTAAGTCCCACATTTGATCTCCTATCAAAACTTCTTCCATTTTCTCACACAATCCATGTCAAAAAATTACATAATCCACTACGCTTTATCCACTGTATGTATTACAAGTGAAATTACTGGACTTTTCCCATCTAGTCAAACCATTACAAATGACTAAGTGGAAAGCCCCACACAGAGTAAGAAGTTGTTCACCTAAGATATTACAACCATTGTCCTTTGAAATTATTTCCCACTGATGACTACTCTTCTATAAGCCAAATAGGGTCCCAATCTTCTTTACAACAAAGAATGCTAGTTTTCTCACTTGCAGTCCTAGCATTGAAATAACCCACTATAAGGACTTCACCTTGCTGAGAATATGTTGCAATATCTTCTTTTAAGGCCATAAATGGATCTTTGTCGTCAAGCCCTCTAATTTTGTATATTTTTGAAACTTGCGGCGCAAAATAGCATGTTGCAATTCTGATGTGATTTCCATTTTCTGATATTTTAAACCAAATAAATTTTTCATTTGAGTATTCTTTTTCTAACTGAATGAAAAAACCTTTGTTAGGTCCCTATATTACTAGTATAGTCCCTTATTTTTGTTAGTGTAACCCCCTTATTGTTGTTGTTGTACCCCTGTAACCCCAATATTGTTATTATTGTGCCCTTACATTATTATTGCTAGGTCAGATAGGATTATATTGTGATCCCATGGACTCCTATATATAGAAGGAGGTTTTTTCATTTGGATCATCAAAGAATTTTTCATTTATGTAATGTATTGGAGGTTTCCCCCTCGAAGTGGTTGATTTCTAAGGCGTTGATCTCTCTTTTCTTCTATTTTTGGGAGCTGGTTTCATAACAACCTTCTTTTTCCCTCACTAATACCATGATACTCCCTGTGTCCTTTGGAATTTCCTTCTTCCTTGTTTCATACTTCCGTCTTCCAGTATCCTTCAAACAAATTTGTCTTGCACCCTTCATGCTCATGTGTTTCTATGAGGAAAATTATGTCTGTATATTCTGCAATAGGCCCTGACCCAGGTCCTAATATCCATGAGTAACCTATGCAGTTCCAAAAAATTGATTTTAAGGAAACATGGGTATGACTTGATTTCTATTTTTTTTTACATGCAAAACTCACAATTGAGTCTTTGTCCCTGCTTTCCCATACTGATCTTGCCTCCTGATTTCCCTGTTATCCCATGGACTCTTGTATATAGAAGGAGGTTTTTTCATTTGGATCATCGAAGAATTGTTCATTTATGTAATGTAGTGGAGTTTTCCCCCTCAAAGTGGCTGATTTATAAGGCGTTGATCTCTCCTTTCTTCTATTTTTTGGAGTTGGTTTCATAACATTTGGTATAAGAGCTTTGGATTCTAGGGTTTCACTACTCCAAACAGGTCATCGTGGAATTTTCGCTATAAATTTTTTTCTACGAAGGCTTAGAAGCTAAAAATTTTACAGAGCGAAGCCAAAATCCTGAGGAATGTCATGTAAATATTTTAGATCTTGGTTCACAATATTTTCGGATATATAATCTGTGGACGTTAGGGCCTTTTTAGGCTCCCGAATTTCACCTAAAACAGGTCATCGTGGAATTTTCAATATAACTTTCTTTTTACGAAGGTTCAGAAGCTGAAATTTTTACAGAGCGAAGCCACAATCCGGAGGAAGCTCCTTTAAAAATTTCATATCTTGGTTCACAATATTTTGGGAGCTATGATCTGTGGAAGTTAGGTTTTTTTCAGGCTCCTTAATTTCATCTCAAAGAGGTGACCATGGGAAAATTGTCATAACTCTCTCTCTAAGTGTCGGATTGGAATTCTGTAAAAACATTATGCAATTAAATGGACTGTAGTTTCTTATGTATCAATTTTAGAGCCGAAGGGGGAAACAATGACACGTGGCACGTCATACAAGTTCGCTCTACTGAACCAGTCCATAATTAGGTCATTGTGGGATATTGGGCATAACTTTGCCTTGAAGAATCGAAATTAGGTCAGACCTGTGGCATTCGAAAGAATATTCAGAGGGCTACTACAAGGTCAAATTTCAAATATTGAAGGTTCGAAATCGCAGAGATAATTCAATTTCAATATTGAGCTCCTCAAAAGCAAGAAAAAGGCATGTAATTCTTTTTTTCGAATTGCATAAGTCTTGTGTGAAAAAATTTGTTTGAAGTGATTCCAAGGGCATATTGACACATAGATATCATTATTGGGTTCTAAAATTCCACCTAAAAAGAATTCAACACCCATTAAGCCTTCATAAGGCTCTAATATGACTCATGAAGAGGAAGAAGCACAACATAACATATCAATATTACAAGAGCAAGTGCACCAAATTTCGCTCTCGCAAAGAGCAACAAAAAATGAAATGGAAGTTTTGAAGAAAGGTGTGGAAGCTGAGGTGGATGGTTTAAAGAAAGGCATGGATGGTTTGAAGAATGGCATGGAAGCTAATATCGATGAAAAAATGAAAGACAACATGGAAGACATGAAGAATGATCTAAAAGCAAACATGAAAGGTTTGATGACAAAGTTAATACAAGAAATTATTCCTAATGATAGAAAGATAGTAGAGGAAACTCATGATGAGAACAAAAAAATTTTAATCATGAGTTGATAAACTCTAATGTTGGATGAAAAATGAAAAATTAATATGGAGATGGAGGAAACCCTAGCTATGCCAGCCGCTTTCCCTGGTTTGCCTGCCGTTTCTCTGGCACCACTGTTTCATCGGGCTCAGTTTCCATCTTAGCGGTCGGCACTTAGGACCCATTCAGCACCTACTTGATTTTCGGACCATATCTGTTTGTCTTTGTTTGTTGGCCATATCAGATTGAAGATAGGGGCTTTCTTGCATACGCCCGCAGTATCATACTTTGTTTTACTACTAACGTGTGGGGTTTTTTCCGTGTCCCGTGAACCCTCTCGGCCATCGAATAGGTTTTGGGGGGGCTCTGCTCTTGGGGCGGGTGTTTATCTTCCATTGTGTCTAGCACCCTTTGGTTTTTTCCTGCATCGACTTTTGAACCAGCCTGTCAGTGCGGGCCCTTGGTACCCATTGCTACTGGTTACAAAATTTGGCTCGGGATTGACTCGATGAACCATGAGTGCCTACAAGGATGAAGTGGATTACACGGAGGATCCGCTGGCTAGCGTGGACATATGGGGGAATAATATTCATGAGGAGGCAGAAGGGATGGATGACATGGTCCCCGCTCTAGCTATTTTGGAAACAACTCAACCCACACGTATCAATGTGGCAGGAAACTCATCACCCATTGGGGAACTTGAACAGTTCAGCTTTTCCACACCTTCACCCTCGAATAATGGGTTATGGGGCTTTTCACTAGCTAGAAACACAAGCCTGGATAAGGTTGATTTTGGGTCATCAGAGCATTTTGTGGATGCTATGCTACAGAGTATTGGGGAGACGAAACTGACACTATAACACCTCAATATTAGTGGTTCTGTTCCTCTCTGTGACGCTGCTGTTTGTGGAACGGGTTGTGGGGGTGCGACTATCGGTGAGGGTGCGGAGTGTGCACCTCCCTTGGCCTCAGGGGTTTTCTCAAAAATTCCTGAGGATGCTCCTATCTTGGACAAGCCGAACTCATCATCGGATTCTGAAAACTCTGAAGACCTGGCTCGGGGGAGTGCAATCAAAGGAAAGAAGCACAGGATTACAAAGAACAAGTTCAGCAAGATCACCAACTTTGGACATGAGTGTGGTATGGCGGATATGGCGCATATTGTTGCCACTATGTTAGTAGGGAAGGTGTGAGGCTGGAAATACTCCACTGCGCGGCTGAAGTAGTGGACCCGTGAGATTTGGGGAGGTACTCTTGAAACCCTTCCGGAAGTTTTACTACTTACCAAAGGTTGGTTTTCCCTCACCTTCGCCCGGCTGGAACAATCTGATTGGGCTCTCATGCAATTCTAGCATATTGAAATGCACCCTGTTCATCTCAAACGATGGGTTCCACTATTGATCCCAATAAATAAAATGATGGTGCTAGCCCTATCTGGATGCGATTGCCTGGATTTCTTGTTCAATTCTAGAATGACACTACTCTTTGGAACATTGGGGGTCAATTTGGACTCTATATTGACCATGATAGGTCATATCTGGTTACCGGCAGCAGGGCAGTTGCTCGCATACTGATATTCCTCGACACAAGGGATGGTCTGCACGACAACCTCAATATGCTCTTTGATGGCATGATGTGGCAACAATTTCTTAATTATGAAGGGGTGCCATTTAGATGCAGGAAATGCCATGAAGTGGGGAATTTGTATAAAGAATGCCCAAAGATGGGATTCACTAAGCAGGTTCACAAGAAATCTCATACTGTGGCCACCCAGATAAAGCCCATCACTAGCACATGCCAGGTTTTGGTGGGTGAGCAGCCGGTTGAGCTGGAATTGTTAGCTGCGGAGCTAGTAATGACCAAACAACTTCCTACTTGGCCAATTACTCATCCCAGATCACATGCACAGTCCACTCCAGAGGCTTCTCATCTCTCTTCGACTATTCCAGGTACCATTCCTACACCTGTCTCTTTGAATTTAATTATCTCGTCCAATTTATCGTCCATTACTTCTCCTTGTTTGTCTACTGTATCTGCTATATCTGCTCAACGTTACCCATCAATATGTTGTACTATTGCACAAGCCCCACCATCTTTCACTCCCATTATACAACATACTTCTGTTGTCCCTACCTCTTGCCATTCATCCACCTGCTCGGAGTCATCCACTTCGAGACACAACTACTTTCTGAGATCCATCACTCTACCATATTCAGCGGAAGCTTTGGGTATTGGCCCAGGGCCGAGTTTCTACCTAAAGAAGCTAGAGGTAGACCATCAGCTATGGCTAAATCTATCAAACGAGCCAATCTAGAGGTGGAGGCTGGAACACAATCATCCCTTATGAGGGTTCTTAGAGCAAGGTGACCCTATCCGGGGGTTACATCATGATTTTCCTCTCCTACAACTGCAGGGGACTGGCCAACCCCGATAAGATATTGGCACTTAAGGAATTAATTTCTCAGAAGCCTATTGACATCTTATTCCTACAAGAAACTTTAGGAGAAGGGGATTCAGTTGCTAATATTTTTAAATCCTTTCTTCCTAACTAGACCTTCATTACATTGGATGCTCATGGAAGATCAGGTGGCTGCGCTTTGGGTATCAATTTCAAAACCACCTGGATGATCAATTACTGGGGATGGGCTGGGGTAATTGGCATGGATATAAAATTTGGTCACTCTGAGAAGGTGTTCACTCTGATTAACGTCTACGGACCCTGCATAAATAGAGAGGTCTATTGGAATTCATTACTGGCCTGCTCATTGTTTACCCAACCTAATATAATCTTGGGTGGTGATTTGAACTTCTCATTAGGCATATCTGAATCTTGGGGTACTCATGCTATCCCTGATCCACTGGCTGAGTTTTTCTTCTCTAAACTCGAGGCTGTTGATCTTATGTACATTCAGACTACAAAGATTCAAACCACGTGGAGGAATAGGAGGACTGGTGATGCGGCTTTGGCCCGTGGATTGGATCGATTTCTGATCAAGAAGCATCTTCTTAGCACTTTAGATCATGCTCGTCAGTGGGTGGGGCAGGGGGGAATGTCTGATCATTCCCCTATATATTTGGAATTTGAGTGTGGTCTTATCAGGGCGCGACCACCATTTAAATTTAACTCCAAATGGCTACAAGACCCAGAATATCATGATATGGTTGTTCAGGCCTGGACGCATTGTCAACAATATCCAGATAGAGACCCTTCCCGGACCATAAATAATAACCTATCTCGCATTAAGTGCCTGACCATCAAATGGGTTAAGAACAAAAAGAGTTTGGAACGTGAAGAGCTCAACTGGATTGAACTGGAAATTTCCCAACTTAATAACTCTGATCTTACTGAATATAAGTCCAGCGCCTCTAAAGAGTACCTTATAGCACTTGAAACTACAAAGGCAAAGCTCCTGACGCAAAAATAAGAGGATTGGAGACTCAAGAGGAGCTGCTTATTTTAATGCAAAGAAAAGACAAAGTCTTTTCCAAATAATATAAGTTAATATCACAGACTGCAAACTCTATTTAGGAACTTACTGATCAACATGGGTTTGTGGCATGTACTCAATCACAATTACATGATATGGGTACCCAGTATTTCACTAACTTATACAGAGCTCCTCTTCACATTGATCTCCTAGACATTATGCAAATTACTCAATCCTTCAATAGATTTGTGGAACTGGAGCAGGAGGATGACCTCAATGCACTAGTTTCCAAGGGGGAGATGGAGGGGGTATTGAAATGGTTCAAAAAATACAAAAGCCTTGGGCCTGATGGTTGGCCCATTGATTTTTTCATTCATTTCTTCGATTTGATGGAAAATGACCTGCTGATTATGATTAAAGACAGCAGAGTGAGGGGTCAAATTTATGATGGATTTAACTCAAATTTCATTGCGCTCATTCCAAAAAATGATCATCCATCCAGCTTTCATGATTATAGACCAATTCTCTCTGTAGCTGCATTTACAAGATTATCTATAAAATCATTGCTAATCGCATAAAGCCTTTCCTATCTAATCACATAGCTGAGGAACAATTTGCCTTTCTTCGTCATAGGAAAATCCATGAAGAGATTGGTACTACCCAAGAAGCCCTCCATTCCATTAAAACCAAACACCTTAAATCCACTATTCGCAAGATTTACCTGGCAAAGGCTTTTGATCAGGTGAATTGGAGCTACTTACACCTCATTCTTATTCAAACTGGCTTTCCTCACACATTTATCAACTGGATTATGGGCTGCATTTGTCATGCTACTTTTAGCATCCTCCTTAATGGCACTGCATCTGATTTCTTTCATGTGGGTAGAGGCCTACGTCAAGGATGCACTCTATCACCATTATTATTTGTTTTGGTTATGGAAGGTCTCTCAGTTCTCATAAAAAATGCTTAGGCTCAGGGGACCATTCATGGTCTCTGGATAAATGACATTTTACATCTTACTCATCTATTATTTGTGGATGATATTCTAAAATTCTTGATGGCTCTGAACAGGATGTTGTACAATTTGACATACTTCTCCAAAGTTTTTGCAGAGCCACCGGAATGATTCCAAATTCTCTCAAGTCTACTATTATCATGACTGGATGTTCGACTAGGGAACTAGGCATCGCCATGAATCTATTTGCATATGTCTATATTGATATCAACGAGGGCCTGAAATACTTGGGATATCTCATCAAACCAAACAATTATCAAATCAAAGATTGGAACTGGCTCATAGCCAAAGTTGAACGCAAAATCAATGTTTGGTACAATAGATGGCTATCCAGAGCTGGTCATTTAGTCCTCATAAAATCAGTACTCGAAGCCATTCCAGTCTATTGGATGACCCTGGCTTGGATACTGATTGGTGTTACCAACCAAATTAAATGCATTTGCAGACATTTCTTATGGCACAACCAGGAAAAGGATAACACTTTTTCCTGGATTGCATGGGATCGCATCAACATCCCCAAGCAATGGGGTGGTTAGGGGATCAAAGATCTCCATCTATTTTCAAATTCTCTTGCTGCTAAAATGTGTTGGCATTTAATCACTGGTAATAGTCTCTGGAAGGAGGTCATAGTCGCAAAATACATCGTGCCCAGGAATATCCTTGATTGGATCAGGGACAGAATCAGGTCGACCACTGGTACATCCATCATTGGGAAAGCGATAAAAAAAGTGGCTCATATCATTCAAAGGGGTCTTTCATGGAAAATTGGATCTAGGGAATCCATTCGAATTGGTAATGATTCATGGTCTGGTAGTGGAGAATTTTATAAGCTACCAGATCCTTTATTGGAGCATTTGGCTCGCAGAGGCATTAATTTCCTTACTCAGATCGCGGATCCGGTTCACACTACCTGGCAGGGACAAGGTTGGTCGACGGCGGCAAACCTTGACATTCCACGGGATGGTCTTCTAGATTGGAACAATTTCATATGGGCATTAAAAGCTACAAACATCCGTCTCACGGATCAGGATGATCATTTGATATGGGCTTGCTCACCAAAAGGCCAATATGCACCCAAGCTTGGCTACCTAACACTTATTCAACACAAGGAACCACCAAAAAAATCCTAGTGGTGGCGTAACATATGGAAACTGAAAGCTCCGCATAAACACAGAACCTTATTTTGGTGTATTTTAAACCACTACATTCCCACCATGTATTTTCTCCACCACTGTGCCATCCATGGGCCCTCAAGATGCTGTTATTCCCTGTCTAACAATGAGGATACATCACACCTCTTCCTGCACTGTAATGTGATTTTGGCAATATGGGCACAGGTTGTCGTTTGCTTGGGCTGCCAACATCCTTGGCAAGGGTACACACTACAAGATGCCTGGACAACTTGGTGGCAGCTAAACGCCAACCTCCCAAAACTTTGAAACGTCCCGCTAATCATTGCTTGGGAAGTTTGGATTGGCCATAACAAATTCATATTCAATGGCCAACCGATCAACAGGGATCACATCTGTGCTGCGATCATTGATACTTACAACCTTCTGCATGAAGAGAAACACCAAGAAGTTTCTAAGATTTTTGTCCTTGAATCGATTGACTGTTGTCGACCCTGGGCTTATTTTGATGTTGCAGAAAATCCACAAGGCTGTGGGGGGGGAGCTATTCTACATGTAAATTATCATCACCATTATCAAATAAGGATGGGACTGGGCCCCGGCTCGAACAAATATGCATAACTTCAATGTCTTAGACTTCTTCTGGTCTTTGCGCGCGAAATACATTGCAATTCCATACAAATATTTGGAGACTCTCTTCTTCTGATCAACTGGTACAATAATCATGCACATTGTCACACACACACACACTGTCTACACTTCTGAGGGAGGTCCATCATCTCAAGTTATTATTTGACTCCATCTCCGTGGCTCATATCTACAGGTCTCGGAACCAAGTGGCTGATAAGCTGTCCAAAGATGCCTCGGAGCTGATTTGGGGCACATGGCACATTACAGAGCAGATTGGCGAACAGGTGTACAGGTTTTTTCATCGGCCTTTTATGGATGAGGCACCAAATCATCCGGCTGTTTGATAGAACAACTAGATTTGGGAGGTTATTTTGATTTGCATTATCTCCCATGGACTATGTATCGGCTATTATACTTATTTTTGTTTTTTGTCTATTATTTGGTAAGTTATGCATTGAACTTACATGTGATGTTATTTACAGACATCTATAATTGTATCAGTGACATTATTTTATGTTTTATTTTGGTAGTCAGAACTTGGCTCTATACAATTTATTTTCGACAGACAGTTTAGTTTAAACTACTAGCAAATGTAACATGTAACTTATCTATTAATGAAAAGTTACGACTTTTTCCTTTGTGAAAAAAAAAAATCTAATGTTGGATTGAAGAACCACCATATTCCAAAGATGGATATGAGGAAGTTTGATGGCAAGGATCCCATAACATGGATACTACAGATGGAGCAATATTTTGATCTCAATAATATCCAAAACACACAAAAGTTATGCATTGCAACTTTACATTTAGAACAAAATACATTTGTATGTTATCGATGGCTTTGCTCTTGCAAAAAATTGTCACTTGGTAAATTTTTACAAAGGAAATGATATCACATTATGAGGATACAAAGAGACACACCTTCTTTAGCCAATTGATAAATCTCAAACAAAAGGGTTCAGTGGTGGAGCACAGTGAGGACTTTCAAAAATTGAATATAAGGGTAACTGATATTCCAAAGGAAGACAGAATTGATGTCTTCATAGGGACTTTAAAGGATATCATCCAACATGAAGTTCGCATTTGGGAACCTGATTCATTGGAGAAGGCATTCACGTTGGCAAGAAAAATTGAATGTAAAATTATGGTGACAAGGAAGCCTACCACTCACATATATAAAGATGGAAGTGTTGCTAATCCTAGACTTCCACAACCTACAAGGTTGACACCACAGCAATTGGAAGAAAAAAGAGAAAAAGGGCTTTGCTATAGTTGTGATAGAAAATACACTAAATGTCATAAGTGTGCTGAGAAGAAATTATTTTACATAGATTGTGAAGAGGAGGAAGAAAATGAACAAGAAACTTCAAAAGAAGAGGATATACACCATCAACCAACCCTAGAAGAAGACGAAATGAGTCTGACCGTATCATGTAATGTATTGGGAAGAATTACCACTCCTTAAACTCCTAATATAGAAGGACATATCAAGAAGAAAAATGTAATAGTGTTGATTGATTCGGGTAGTACCCATAATTTTATTCATTGTAAGGTATCCAAGGAATTGAATTGTTTCCTATGCCCAGCACCAGAATTTCAAGTGATGGTTGCAAATGGAGGAACTATAAATTGCTCTGGAAAATGCCATAATATTAATCTAGACATTGGGGAATATGTATTGAATAGTCCAATGCTTTCCATTCCAATGGGAGGTGCTGATGTTGTACTAGGAGTACAATGGTTACAATCTTTGGGGACAATTGCTTTTAATTTTCAAGAACTTTTCTTGAAATTTTTTCTGGAAGGAAAGGAAATCGAATTATGGGGAATCGCAGGGAAGCCAAGAAAGATAATAAGCTCTAATGTCATGACAAATCTTCTAAAGAAAGAACAACGTGGTGTAATTGCACAATTATGCTCACTAGAAGTTCCAACATCAAAATCATTTATTTCTCCAGATCTCTAAAAAGTCTTGCACAATCATTCCAAGGTGTTTGAAAATCCCAAAGGACTCCCTTCCTATTCATGATCATGATCATGATATTCATTTGATTCCAGGAAGTGTTCCTCCAAACATCGGGCCTTATAGATATCCTTATGTCCAAAAGAGAGAAAATGAACATATGATTGTAGAAATGTTAGAGGTTGGTATAATTCAACCTAGTCAAAGTTCTTTCCCTGCTCTAGTAGTATTGGTGTGCAAGAAGGATGGATCATGGCACATGTGTCCGGATTATAGGGAGCTCAATAAGCTCACTATTAAAGATAAATTTCCCATTCCTGTGATTGATGAATTATTGGATGAATTACATGGAGAAATTTATTTTCCCAAGTTGGATCTTCATTCAGGATATCATCAAATTAGAATGAAGACTGAAGATTTATGAAAACAACATTTCAAACTCTTGAGGGTCATTATGAATTTTTGGTCATGCCTTTAAGCCTTACCAATGCACCTTCTACATTTCAAGGGTCGATGAGTTCCATTTTCAAACCCTTCCTTAGAAAAGTTGTGCTAGTATTTTTTTATGATATACTAATCTAAAATAGGTCTTGGAAGGATCATGTTCAACATGTTGACAGGGTGCTCAAACTATTGGAGGAGAAACAATTATATGCAAAAACATCCAAATGTTTCTTTGGAATATAAGAGGTGGAATATTTGGGTCATATTGTATCTCACAACGGTGTTAAGGTGGACCCTAACAAAATTAAAGCCATTAAGGAATGGAATTCCCCACAACCATAAAGCAGTTGCGAGGATTACTCGGGTTAACAGGGTATTATCGCAAGTTTGTTAAGAATTATGGGAGAATAGCAACACCTATAACAACATTATTGAAGAAAGATGCATTTTCATGGACTCCTGAAGCAACTAAGGCATTTGAACATTTTAAAGAGGCAATGTGCCTAGCACTAGTCTTAGCTATGCCATACTTCACAAAAACCTTTATTGTGGAATGTGATGCCTCAGGAAATGGAATTGGTGTTGTTTTAATGCAAGAAGGAAGACCCATTGCTTTTGAAAGTCGTCCAATAAAAGAAAAGTATTTGCAGAAAGCTATTTATGAGAAGGAAATGTTGGAAATACTACATGCACTAAAGAAATGGCGACCTTACCTAATGGGAAGGCACTTCAAGGTAAAAAATGATCATGATAGTCTTAAACACTTTTTGAAACAAAGAATATCTTCAGAAGAGCAGCAAAAATGGGTCACAAATATGTCGGGTTATGAATTTTAAATAATCTACAAAAAAGGGAAGCTAAATGTTGTTGCAGATGCAATCTCAAGAAAGGATGAATAGGTAGAAGCATTGCTTTGTGCCATTTCTATTATCCAACCAGATTGGATAACCGAAGCAAGGGATGAATGGAAGAAGGACAAAGAAGTGTGGACATTCATTCAAAATTTGCAGCAAGATCCTAGTACATCTAATACATTAGTTGGAAAATGATTCCTTATGGTACAAAGATCGCTTATATATTTGCAATAATTCCCAACTAAAACAAAAGATTCGTTTGGAATTGTACATTTCTCCTTTAGGAGGAAACCGGGGATTTTTAAAAACTTACCACAGGGTGAAGAAAGAATTCTTTTAGGATGGCCTTAAATATGATATTCAAAATTTTGTGGTGGGATGTTTGGTTTTCCAGAAAAATAAAATTGAGACAATTAAGACCCTGGGTCTTCTACAACCTTTATCCATTCCAAGTCAATGTTGGGAGGATATTTCAATGGATTTTATCACAGGTTTACCTAAGTCTGAAGGAACAAGTGTCATCATGGTGGTAGTTGAAAGACTTACCAAGTATGCACACTTTTGTTCATTATCTCATCCATTTAAAGCAAGTATAGTTGCTACTGCATTTATGGAAACATTTCAAAATATACATGGAAACCCAAAGATTATTGTAAGTGACAGAGATACCATTTTTACAGGAAATTTTTGGACGGAATTATTTTCTTTGTTTGGGTACTCAACTAGCTCATAGCTCATCTTATCATCCTCAATCTAACGATCAAACTGAGATAGTGAATAAATGTTTGGAAGGATATCTTCGTTGTTTTGTATCTGATAAGAAAACACAATGGGTCAAGTGGTTACCTCTTGTTGAATGGTGGTATAACACTTCCTTCCATACTGCAGAAAAAATGACCCCATTTATGGCACTTTATGGGTATCTTCCACCATCCCTCACATCTTATTTAAGAGAAAATTCTAAGGTTCAAGCAGTGGAAGATCACATCAAGCATCAACAAGAAGTTCTCCAACTCTTAAAGGATAACCTAATTTTGGCACAAAACCGAATGAAACAACAGGCAAATCAACATTGTAGCAAGAGAATTTTTGATGTAGGAGACTGGGTATTTTTACGGCTACAACCATACAAACAAATGTCCCTCAAGAAAGCTAAGAAGGATAATAAATTATTGCCAAAGTACTATGGTCCTTACAAGGTGTTGCAAATGATTGGTAATATGGCATACAAATTGGAGCTTCCTACTTCTTCGCAAGTGCATCGAGTTTTCCATGTTTCATGCTTAAAGAAGGTTATAGGGGAAAAAATTCTAGTTCAAAAAATATTCCCATAATTTGATGAGGAAGGAAAAATCATATTGGAACCTAAAGAAATCATAGAAACAAGAACTCGACAACTACGAAATCAATCAATTTCAGAGTATCTCATCAAATGGAAGAAGTTACCGACTGAAGCATCTAGAGCTACTCAAGCATTGAGGACAACACTTTTTTGAAGGAGAGGGGCATGTTAGGTCCCTATATTACTAGTATAGTCCCTTATTGTTGTTAGTGTAACCCCCTTATTGTTATTGTTGTACCCCTATAACCCCAATATTGTTATTATTGTGCCCTTACATTATTATTTTTAGGTCGGCTAAGATTATATTGTGATCCCATGGACTCCTATATATAGAAGGAGGTTTTTTCATTTGGATCATCGAAGAATTGTTCATTTATGTAATGTATTGGAGGTTGACCCCTCGAAGTGGTTGATTTCTAAGGCATTGATCTCTCTTTTATTTTATTTTTTAGAGCTGGTTTCATAACAACCTTCTTTTTCCCTCACTAATACCATGATACCCCTGTGTCCTTTGGCATTTCATGCTTCCTTGTTCCATACTTCCATCTTCCAGTATCCTTCAAACAAATTTGTCTTGCACCCTTCATGCTCGTGTGTTTCTATGAGGAAAATTATGTCTCTATATTCCGCAATAGGCCCTGACCCAGGTCCTCATATCCATGGGTAACCTATGCAGTTCCAAAAAATTGATTTTAAGGAAACATGGGTATGACTTTATTTCTATTTTTTTTTACATGCAAAACTCACAATTGAGTCTTTGTCCCTGCTTTCCCATACTGACCTTGCCTCCTGATTTCCAGCTGAAGAGTTTTTTACCTCTTCTTTATTACCTTCTTGTTGTTATGTTTTGGAAGGAGGTCCAAATATGCGCTATCACAACTTTACCTTTATAAATCCATGTTCTCTTGCCTTCATCTCTTTCTGCCCTAACCTTCAATATTTCCTCCCTCCTTTCATTTTGTTGTCTCACAATTAAATCTTCTTCTGGAAAAAAGAGAGAACCCCTTAAGATATTCTTCTTGCTTAGAATGATATATTTATCACGCAAGCTAGGCATGATGACTCTTATGTCCCTGGCTCTCTCACTATGAAAATTACCCACCCTCCATGATTTGCATATTTTTCCTTGCCATAGTAGCTTGTCTTTCGATAAGTCCCTTACAAGGTCAAGAGTACATTCATTTTTCCCATAGCCTTTCACCCCTTTAATAATTATGTTTGATGCTCCATCTTGCCATTATTTTCTTTCTCTATCTTACAGGTTTCCAACCTGAATGTTTGTTTCTTCTTCATTATTAGCAAAATTGCTAATAACTTGGGCCCAGGTTTTGGAAACTTTTGTGGAATCTGTTGAAATGGGAAACAAGAAAATGCTTCTAATTTAATTTTCCCTTAATTAAATTAGAAGGAAACTGTAATTCCACATCACATGACAAATTTTACGAGTTAATTGAGTTAGGAAGTCTTAGTTATCTCATTCAATTCAATTTGGGGGTCAAACTAGAGGCATGTAGAGTTCTCTCTAAGTTTTAGGGGGCCTAATTGCACTTTATTTTGACTTGTAATTGTTTAACTTAATTATTTGAGTTAAAATCAATTTAATTATTTCTAACTCATGGAGGGGATAGTGAGAGGTTCAGTGAATTAAATATGATTTAATTCACATGTTGCAATCAATCAGATAACTGATAATTAGCTATAAATAGTCGTTGCATGTCAGTTCCGAGGAAGACCCAGTTGAGATTGGAGTTAAAGGGAAGTATACTATCAGTTGTATAATTATAAAATTGTACAGGTAATGCATGAGGCCAACAGGATGCCTTGGATGTATTGTGCAATCAATTATTGGGAATTTCCTAATTAATAGGGGCTCAATTTCCCTAGGGATTGCTAAAGCAAGGTTGCGCATCTAGAGGCAAGAAATTGGTTAAATATTGGACCAAACTTGTTTGGATTAGAGTGAGATAGTCATAGATAGTGTAGAGAGCTCTCAACCTAAGAGAAGAATTGTATTGTCTCATATTCTTGACTTAATGCAATATACAGATAGAAGGGTTTTTGGTTGAGGCTTTCCCCAGATAAATCTTTGTGTTGTGAGATTGAATTTTTTTCTCTTTATTGTTCATGTAATTGTTTGATCATAGTTGGTTTTTGCAATTTGTTAAAGTCGTTTTCTCAATTGTTATTATATGAATTTTATTATCTCTTTCTTCCTCTTTTGCTTCTAAAACCTCCAACCTTTGCTTTTTATTGAACAATTCTTTCAAATAAAGATCAAATGACTAGGTGAGAGGTGTGGATGTGGGACTATAGAAGGAAAAATCATCAATGAATTTTCCTCTCGAGTTTATAATAACTTTTCCATTATTAATAATTGAGAGCTCAGTCAAAAATAAATGTATTAATGTATTGTCATATTATGTAATGTAAACATTTTAACTCTGTAAAAAATAAAATTAAAAAAATAAAATTAATTTAACATTGGCTGTTTTTTTGCCCTGTTTTGACAACCCATGGTTTTCCCATGGTATTTGTTATGATTTAATCTATTTCTATCTATCAAACTCGTCAAGCACAACACACCCACTTGATGCAAAATATGTAAGTTTTAATATTTTCAACTAGCTTAGATTTATTGTAAGAGTTTTATAGGATTCATTTATTTTGACTTGAATTGATATTAATGAATTTTATTTAATGTAGGCAGGTTTTTCGTGACTATGAAGCCACTAATTTTTTCAATGAGAAAATAATAGCCAAGGGAGATAAGAAGTTTGAGGAGGAGCTATAAATTGTACTTGTGAGTTAATTTGAATTTATTTATTTTTAAAGAAAAGTTTATTCATAAATTTTAATGTTTGCATAAGACTGAACTTATGCTTTAAAATCATAGTAATTTAGTTTTAATTTGAATTTATTTATTTCTAAAGTCATATTTATTCATAAAATTTTAATGGTTGTGTAAGATTCAAAGTATGTTTTAAAATCATAGTAAATAATCTAATATGATGAAGATGATTATTCAATAATTATCTAAATCATAATTTTAATTTATTATTATTATTTAATTCATCAAAATAATTAGTCTCTCTAGTCTCATACGAGAGGCTGAGAATATACAACAAATATTTCATGTGCTTCTCATAACTAACCCCAAAAAAATTTTACTCATAATTTGAATTTATTTGTTTCTAAAGTCACATTTATTCATAAAATTTTAATGGTGGGTTACTACTAAGAGTATGCTTTAAAATCATAGTAAATGAGTTTAATTTGAGTTTGTTTATTTCTAAGTCACATTTATTCATAAAAAAAATAATGGTTGTGTAAGACTAAAAATATGCTTTAAAATCATAGTAAATAATCCAATAAGATAAAGATGATTATTCAATAATTAAGGTTAAATCATAATTTTAAATTTTATTTTTTCTTGTTTAATTAATTAAAACAATTAGTCTCTTATGTGGAATTTTATTCTGTTCCTTCTAATGTAGGTAAGAGAATTTTCTTTCCTTAAGGAAAAGAAAAAGAGAAGTGAGCTCCTCACAATTCATGAAATTAAATAAATAATACAAAAGTAACTTTCTATGACAAAAAATAACCTATTTGATATTTTTAAAGTTACATAAAGCATAGACATATATTTTATGGTCAAGTCATAATTAATAAAAACTAAGAAGACAAAACACAAAACTTATACTACCAAAAAATTGTTTTTATACTCACAACATAAAAACAACAAAAAAGCATGTAATTCATGATATTTAAATGATGGGTAAAATTAAAAACCAAACTTCATGTGAAGATAAATTTTAAAAGAAAACGAGTCATACAAAAATTTCTTGGCATGTAGGAGTGTGCATCAAATTTATACTCTAATTGGCCTTAACCTTAGAGACTCCATGAATTGATGTTCATATGCAGTGATCAAATTTGAAGGGCAGGTTTTAATTTCAATTAGAAGAGTATATATTCATGCTAACCTTCCATAATGAAAATATTAAATGCATTTTAATTGAAAACAATATATTATCTCTACATTTCATTTTCATAAAAAAAAAATTTAAAAAAATCCAACAATATTTGTGTTAATAAAAGTTGTTATATATATAGAAGAATTTTCAATATATACATAATTTCTAGTGAGAGATCTAAAAGATCAAACTTTATTAGAAAATTTCACATCCCATAATATTTTTTCTTTGTCACGAGTCTAAAATAAGAAACAAATTAAACATATAGACATTACTACATCTTAAAGAGATTGAAATAAGAATAGAAATATGACAAAACATAAATACTTATTTTAGAAGTATATGTAAGGTCGCATTGATGAGTGAGTTTCTTTATGATTTTTATCTCAAATAAAACCCCACCACAAGGACCTTTCCCTTATTGTTCTTGGGGGAATATGGTTGGAAAGAAACCAAGCCATCTTCGAAGATAAGGCTACTTCTACAACTAAGATGGTTATTCAATGCCTAGCCATTGCACAAATTATTTCATGGGAGGAAATTGTTTTACGTTCTCATCATCCTCATGTTACAGATATAAAAACATGCACAACTTGGGTATTCTTTTATGAGGTAGCACAAAGGACCCCCTCTCTAGGAGGAGCTGGCGAAATTGTTAATCATTCTCTAACATTGGTGGAATTGTATCTTTCTCTACAAATATTGGTTATGTTTCAAACAATTATGTCAAACACATACATGGAATTCACAAAAGATGAAAGATAAGCATTGGATAGCTCTGTTATTCACAATGATACATATTTATAATACATTGGAGTGGCCCTTGGATTCATCTTCCAATGTCTCTTGGACTCCCTTTGTTTTTTCAACTCCCACACCTTAACCCTTTGCGGATTATGTGTCCAACATTCACCCCCTTAATCTGAAGCAGTATGTATCAGTCCAAGAAGAGAGTTGTAATACAAAACATGCAAATGATGCATGGAAATGCTAGGCTGAATATGCTCTCTGAAATGTTGGCATAAGGAGGTGGCTTAAGGATGACCACCAACACTAGAATGCTTAGTGCAGTTCTTGGAACTCTTCGAAATATGGGAAGAAGGTGAGGTATTCTACTATAGGAAGTGCTCCTAATTCTTTGAAGAGGGATACCTTCGACTTGGAAAAGGGAGGTCTGCAACCTACATAAAAAGGGAGAACCTCAACCTAAAAATGGATGTCTCAACCTACAGTGGTTTGAGGATGCCCACCAACTCTGGAATGCTTATTGAAATTCCTAGAACTCTTCCAAAACTAGCAAGAATTTGAAGTCTTCTGCTAGAGTAAGTGTCCCAAATTCTTTGAAGAGGGAGAAGCTCAACCTTGCATAAATGGTTTAAGGTTGATCACCAACCAATGCATGCTTAGGGGCATCTCTGTCTCTGGCTACAACTTTGAATTTTGTATGGCGGGTTTTGGCTCAGGCTCACTTGATGTGGCTTTAAGTCTTGAATATGACCATCACTTCCCCGCTGTCAGATACAATGTGAGAAGATGGATAAAACTTAATTCAAGGCCTTTTAATATTCTAGAAGAGATTCTGACACATTACTGAAACATGTTCTTGGTTGTTGATGCCCATCTTGAAGAAGCGATCCATCCAAGATGAATCTTTGTTCTTGCATGAGGCTTGTTTCTGAAGCATCTGTGTGAAGAATGAGTGGTTTTATGATAGTTCTCACATGGATGAAGATCAAAATAGTGGTATTTCATATGGTCAACTTGATCACAGCATTGGAATTTAAAACTATGTTGTCACTGCTATGGAAGAGGAGCAGAATCTGGAGCATTTGAAGGTGAATTGTCATGAAGAAATCCATAGCTCTAAAATTTGATGGGCTTTCAGTAATCTAGAATATTAAAGGACACATCCTTTTCATATACAAGACTGGTTATGTGCTGTTTGCTAACAAGCTCTTCCCAAGGTCCTATGATTGGCTTGGGAAGTGGAGGCTCAATTTTTTCATCTTTCTGCACATCTGCTCCTAAAATGGGTAGTTCATCTACAATTTCTTGTTTTTGATGGGAGTTTGTCTCAATGTTGAGTAGAGAATCATTATGAGAAAAAAAAAAAATAGAATGACAACTCTTCTATTGTAATTCATCTTGTTGTAGTTGAGATTCGAGTTACAGAAACTTGATCTTTTCTTGTGCATTTTGTAGAAAATTTTGGATATAAAAAAGAATGGTTTTTCTGATTTCGATTGTATCATTAGCATAACAGAGTATCATATTATTAAGTAAATATAATACTGTATTAATTCTAGGCATTTTCATTGAAAAAATAAGGTGAATCTCACTAGTAATTCTCCCAAGGATAAAGAAATCCTTTCAACTGTGAATCAATTCCTTCACCATAAATGGACAGCCAAATATGGAATGTAGGCAATTAAGTGTTCAACAAAAAATAGCCCTTTATAACTTAAAGAACTTCTAAAACATGTTGTACATTGGATAATTCTCAAATAAATATACACGTGATGCTTTCTAAATGGCCAACAATGAATATTCATTGCATTAAAAATGAGCTTAAGTAGGTTTGTATCAAACCTTGTCTTTGCCCATCACCAGTGCACCTTTGAGTGCTTTTGTCCCTCTAAATTCTCAACACATTAAGGGACAGATGCGCTCAGGTTTTCAAGTCAATATTTTGGAGTTGAAAAGAGGGTTTGAACCCTACCCAGTATTGTTGTTTGCCCTCCACAGAATTTATGCCTCTAAAGTTAGCAAATTCACCAGAACAAAATGCAGAATAATGGAAATAGAATAGGAATAAGAAAATCTGATGTAACCTTCCTCATTGAAGGGAGACCAAATCAACACATATGCTTTCAAATTATTCAATGTTGCATTAAAAATATGATTTCAAACACACATTCCACCATCAATTTAATACAAAACCAAGTGTTTTCCCTTCAACCAATTTTCAAACCAACGTAGGAACCCAATGCACAATACACAGGGGCTTCAACATAGATACCAATGCTTCATTCACTAAAAAATCATTGTTTCCTTTCGACCACCATTAGGGACCAGTGTTCTAACAAATTTTAGAACCAACGTTCAATAAGAATCCCAAGCGACATTGCAGTGAATAGAGAGAGAATTTACAATGCATGGAATTTTTTTTTAGCTTAGTGGATTATAATTTCATTTTATTCTATATAAAATTATATACACAACTCGAGAAAAATGACAAGAATTTCTAAATCAGATTTTGCACTCCCTTGATAAACCAAAGTTTGTGAATAAAACTGATCCAGACCCACAATCAAATATGCTATGTGTTGTAAACCTAACCCAATCCCCTCCAATAACCAATAGAAGGTCTAAATTACTTCAAATTTATCTCTAGGACAACTTATTCACATGAATTTGTAAAATATTGTTTCTAATTATTGCCCTCAAGACATTGAATCCATCCTCATTTTTCCCCTACAACATCGAGCAACCATCTCTGGAGCACAATTTTCAAATCTAGAGAGAGAAATTGGGAAAAAAGTGGCAGTGCTGCCCTCCTAGATTGGCCGCACTGGACTCCTACATAACACGCTATGCATAACCTTCAGGTGTTGCGATCTTGGCAGAGGAGGCACTGTGCTCCTCCACAGACGCTGCATACCTTCCTGACTTGCTCAGCGAGCTCCAAAATGCATGCCATCAATCTAAACCTTCAGCATTGGTTGCCTTCGCCCTCCAGCAAGTAACACATAATTGTTATCTTCTATCATTCCTCAAGTCAAATTTGCGTGGTGTTTGAATTTTCTATACAAAATTTGGTGTCTTCTTTGTTATAATCCCTAGTTCCAATCCTAATTTTCAATTACACTTCCTAAGACTTCCACTACCCTCCCCACATTACAATTAACCTTTCCCAACCCCTATTTCACTATATCCATTTCTCCAAATCCCTTTATCCCCTAAAACCTAAGACCTAGATATTTCAATTTCCTAGGCTCCCAAATCCCCATACCTGTAATAAAATTCCTATTCCTAAATCCCACAACATTTCTACTCCCTGTCACCTCCCTCAATTTAATAATCCCTTCCCCCATCTCCCTATTTATTTTCCATCCCATTCCCCACTCCCTAAATGTACATTTCACTCCCAATTCATCTCCCTAGGGGTTCTATCCAAGACACTATGGAAGAAGAAAACAAAGAATTCAATGAGGAAGAAGAAAGGGAAGAGAGGAGGCCACACAAAGGAGGGAGGGTACTCAAACTTGAACCTACAAACACCAAAGAACTCATGGCCTCTCCCATGGATGTGACATGTTTCAAGCATGCAGGATGCTTTGAATTTTGTGAAAAAATACAAAGGGTCCAACATCACCCTGTTTTGAGTAGGCTTTTCATCTCTAATCTTCATGAAAACCAAGTAAGCCATGCTGGTGTCACTTCCACAATATCCACAACCATCATAGCAGCTACCACTGGAATTCCAAGTTTTGGTGAAAATTGGTTCAAGGAAAAAGACTTGGAAGATCATTACTATGAGGCATAGATCAAACCAAGGTACAAGAATGAAGGAAAGAAGGTCTTTCCTTTCTCTTACCTCCTGGATAGGTATGCCCCCATGATGAAAATCATCATGAAGTACTTTTCTTGTGAAGGAAGGTTCTCTAGACTTTACACTTGCTATATCTGGTTATTAATGCACTTCACAAGGGTCAAAATGCTCAACATACCTTATTATCTCTTCAAGAACATGAAAAAATGACATACATTTTTCAAAAGAGAGATTATGACCAGTAGATGAAAAGTATTTTTCACCACTCTCTCATCAAGATCATTTTCCTCCATCATCTCAATCAATTGAACATCTCATGGGACACTTTCATAGCTAATGACATCTTTACTGCTCCGCCAATTCAACATGCTCAAGTTGTGCCTCCACCATCTAATCCTTCCACATACATTCCTCCATCTCAGCCCACAGTACCTATTTCTACATCAGCTCAAACTACTTCACCCATTTCACCAACATCATCACCATTTCACACTCAGATTGGGTCATCTAAAGTAAAAGCTAAGATCAGTGAGCTTCAAAAGACCAAAGTGTTTGACATAGAAACATTGGAAAAAACATATCAGAGAGTTCATAGGAAATTTTTTGCTCCAGAGATTATGGAAGGGGCCTTTCCTTCTTCATCGACAAAGCAGGTAGATAAAGGAAAGCAAAATATAACAGAGACAGATATTCAGGAAGAGATCAGACATGAGGAGGAAAATATTCATGAGACAAAAAATGGAGTTTGACCTTGTTGACTTGGATCAACAAGATGATTCTAAGATCACTAGCATAGTCATCAAGGAAAATAAGCCAATATTAGAGAGCTACAAATTAATCTTGATAGATCTAAATTTTTCATTACCTAATTTCTTGAGCAGGAGAACCAGTAGCTAAAGACCAAACGCTTCATTGATGAAGTGAATTCATCAAATCTCAAAGAGGGGCAGAAAAAGCTAAAGCCTTGCTTGAAGAGACACTATAAAAATATGTTGTGCTAGTCTTGAAATATAAGAAAAATTTCCAAGAAGAAGGGCAAGGACTAAAGGTTTGAAAAGAGCCCTAGAACTAGAAAGGAAGAAAGAAAGAGAACTAGCATATGAAGTCACTATTAATGAGCAATTTGCAGTTGTAATCAATGAGGATAAAGAAGGTTGGCTTCAAGAAATAAATGACCACCTTGATAAGCTGTTGAAAAGGGCCAAGAACGACAATTATATTCAAAGAAGGATGGCAAAGCATTATTCCAAGAGAAACAAAATTGCAAGGTCAAAACTTAAAAAATTCAATGAAAAAATTGAAACCCTAACCATGCAAGAAAATAAAATAAGCCTTGATATCCTTCTTGAAGCCTCACTCCATGCCTAACCCTTATCACTAGTCACCATTCAACAAATTTTGGCAATTTTAGATACACTTTTGCAATTTTTTGAATTTTTTGTGCATTCCTTGAAAATCATGTGACAGTTGGACTGTCGGGAGCATAGCGCCCTAGGCGCTACACTCCTATTTGGGGCATATTTTGGTCAAAATGGCAGGTGAAAAAGTCAAAAAACACTCAAAGAATCACATTTTAGCCTCATTTTTCACCTTGGCACTGCACTCCTTAGAATTCTTGGGAGAATCATTTTTGGGAGGTAAAATAAATTCAACTCTAAAAACCAGGCACATATCTATAAAATAGACTGGATAAGTTTTCCAATGAGCTATCATGAGCTCAGTTTCGACACCTGCACCCATCCAAAACTCAGCTGCAATATGGAGGGTGCTCCTGACACTGGCGCTGCGCACCTGACACTGGCACTGCGCTCCTGACCAATGTCTGATTTTTTTTTAGTTTTCTCTACAATTTTAATTTTCGCCTTGGGAAATCATGTTTTTATTTATGTAATTAATGGAAGTAAATGTAATTATCATGTTTATTAGTTACCTAGGGGTAAATACATTATTTAAATGTCATCATGAAGTCAAATGAATGAGTTTCATGGAAGTGAGGGATAAGTCACATTGACCTCCTTACACTCTAGGTATCAGTTTAGATTATTGTGGATCATCTCCTCAACTCAGGGATTCGACTCCTAAGGTTGGGAGAATTTGTTTTTATGTCTATATATTTCTCCTCTTCACTCTTGGAAAATGTTGGATGTTGTTGCATTGATCAAAGACTCTAGTGTGATCTATTTGGAAGGAAATTAATGAAAGGTTACAACTATTTCTTTGGGATACCTGTGGTATGAGAATTTAGAATTTTTTCTCTTATGTCTCATTATGTATGAATGTTTTGTTTCATGATCCATTTCATTTCTATGATATGTTGGTTTTCAATTTGATAAACAGAATTCATCTCTCATGCTATGTCTTTGGGAAAACCTTCATAGTTTTTTCATCTTCTTCAGTTTAGAAAGAAATCATGCCTTGCCTTGCTCTGTCTAGCTCCTCATCAGTGTGCTCTATCTCACCCTGAAACCATAAAGTGTTAGGTTTTCTACCTACCTTTCCCCATTGAATCTCTGCAACCCTAATCTTATTTTCCCTGACCTAGCCTCTTTGACCTAATTCACCCATCCAGCAACCCAAATTCAAACAAAAAAAACCCTGTACTCATACCTAGCCTAAAACCCTAATTCATCCAGCCCTCTTGGCTATGATTTGTGGAGAGAGCCATCTCCGGCTTGGTAGGGCTAGCTACCAAGATAAAATATTAGTCTGTGGTTACCTTTGTTGGGATTTCTTCTTCAACCTTAGAGATTTGGCGGAGTGATAACAAGCCTTATTTCAAATTTAGTTGGCCTTTTGATTGAAATTTTTGTGTGCCTTTGTTTATGTGACTGTCAACAGATATGGGATTTATTTATGATTGAGACAACCATGAAATATTTTATGATGATGGCCTTGACGTTATCATCACATCAATTCAGAGAAATATTATTGTATGTGCCTTCCATTCTCATTTTAAAAATGCAGTTGACTTGGAAGATTGCTTATTTACTTTATCATAAGGTGCTTATGGGATAACAAAATGAGATATCAAATTGTTTTCTTGTACAAGAAAAAAATTATATTCTATTTTTGTATACTTTGAAGTTCATCGAGAATAAAATTTATATATTATTTCAAAAACATAATAGTTTGTTTGATGAAGTACCTACATGGGGGAAATGAAATGGGCATGATCTAGCTTGCCCCAAATTGTGAGTCTTAAAATTCGATAATTATACCATCATCTTTAGATATGAAGTGATATGTTTTTTATCAAATTTGCTAGCATTTAACCAACATAAGGTTCTTAATGAATTTGGTGAACCATTTTTTATTTCTTCCAATTTTTCATGTAAAAATGAAGTTAACAATTCTGAAAAAACAAGAGAGTAATTATATTAAACTTTTGTAAGCTCATGTGTAGTGCATATACAATATTCCTCATAGTTTATGTTTGTTAAGACATAGAGCTAGACGCTAAGTCATGGTTTAGAGATGTTGTTTCTTATCACTTACGTCTAGTTTTCTATAACAAAGGAAATTTCAATTTTCCTTTTGAGTCAATGATCGAGAGTTGTATTCAAAGAGAATCTTGAATCAGTGTGTTCCATTTAAATTGGTTGTGTTATTTGAAGCTAACAATTATATCTCTTGGCACACTTAATTAAATACACCAAATATCTAGAATGGCATTTGTTGGTGCACACTGTTGTATTCTTAATACATTGATTTGTATAGTGACTAGTCATCATGTTTTCAACTACATCCCTCCAACTAATAAGATGCATAAACTTTTGATTCTGAGCTGACAAAGCTCAGGTCTCAAACATAATTTCATAAAAAGATGGAACTTGTGGTAGGAACCTGTCACCTTTAACGATTTTGGCATTTTATAGAACATATATTTTTCCAAGGAACTGGTGATTTGACTCCAACTAATATCAATCGCAGCAATGCATGTAGATTTCATAAAAAAGTGCCCAAAAATGTAACGTTAAGCTATTTTTAATGAAAAATAAATATAGAAGAATATGTGTATCTACAATATTCTTCTAGGTAACGAAATTTTTTATAAAATGACATCCTGCAGAGTCAATCCCCTCGAAACATTGGAATTTTAAAGAGATACCCAATCTCCAAGCTCGTTCGACTAGCCATCCTCTGATCCCGTTCGACTAGTCGATCCCTAACCTCTAGTGAGACATTAGAAACCCTTCTATTTCATATTTTATTGTATATATATTCGAAGGGTAAAACAAACCCAAAACAATATCGGCATGCCTTTTTCACTTCTGGGTGCAAATGCTAGTTATGGGTTACTTTGTAGGGCACAAGGGGGATCAAATTATGTTTTTTTTTTAATACTCATAGAACTCTCGGATATTCGACTGTTATTAGTTATATTTGAATATCCGATGACAATGATAATAAAAAATCATTGAATATCTGACTCTCTACCGATGGAACAAACCGTTGAAGTCAAGAAATTATCGTTGCATGAACTACTATGATGTTGAATATCCGACGCCAATTTTCGTCATATATCCGACGAAAGCCAAAGACATTAAACTTATTTTTTCTGAGTGCAAGCCATCAAAAAATCCTTGATGGTTAGCACAATATATCCTCGGATGTCCGACAAAAAATTACATTAGATATCCGAGGGTACATCGTCAGAAAATGATCGATGATTGGACATTACGGATGGAGGATGCTCGATGTCAATCCATCAAACATCTAACAAGGAGTAAAAGTGCCATTTATCCAATGGAATTTCACCGATGAAAATTATGGCTCATATGATCAGTTAAATGATGAAAATGAGTCGAATGTCTGAAAATTTATGTTAGATTTTGGCCCCATTTGTATTAATGTCTATAAGAAATCTCTTGAAGTTAAACAGAGACTATATCTTTGCAAAGGACGAAAATAATTGAAAAGAAAAATTGATGGAAAAAGGGGTACTGTGTCATGATGATGTGAAGTCCTGTGATATTGTGGACCCTACAAAGAAATAAGGACTTTGTAGCATGAATAACAAAAATAGGAAGCACCTTTGCTAAAGAATGATTAGTTCTTGAGAATTAAAGAAGGATTTTATCCTTGCAAAGAAGAAAGCATGGTCAAAGGTATGTGTAATGTTTATGTGCACTCCACAAGATTATGGTAATATTCATTAGAAAGGATCTGAAAAGTTATTATGGTTTCACAATTAATATATTGCATATTTTGAGAATCTAGGGTTTATAGGTATGTAAGGTCTTGAAGACTCTTTGTACTTAAAGATTTTGAACCTTAGGATGAACTAACCCTAGGTGAAAATTCTAACCCTATTTGGTCATCGTGGGCGGAGGATGTTCTATTTCAATCGATTGAACATCTGACAAGGAGTAAAAGTGTTAGATATCCAACGAAATCTCACCAATAAAAATTATGACTCATATGCGTCAAATAACCGATGACGATGAGTAGAATATCCGAGAAATTTACATCAGATTTTTGCCCCATTTGTACTAGTGTCCAGAAGCAATCTCTTGAAGTTAAATAGAGACCAGATATTTGCAAAGGAGGAATAAATTTGAAAAAATGTTTGTGATGAAAAAATGAGTATTGCATCATGATGATGTGAAGTCCTATGATATTGTGGACCCTATGAAGAAATGAGGACTTTGTGGCATGAATAACAAAAATAGGAATCACCTTTGCTGAAGAATGATTATTTATTGAGAATTAAAGAAGGATTGTATCCTTGCAAAGAAGCAGGCATAAAAAAAGGTATGTGTAATTTTTATGTGCACTCCAAAATATTATGGTAATAGTCATTAGAAAGGATATAAAAAGTTCTTATGGTTTTGGAATTAATATGTTGCATATTTTGAGAATCTAGGGTTTACAGGTATGTAAGGTCTTGAAGACTCTTTGTACCTGAGGATTATAAAGCTTAGGATCAACTAACCCTAGGAGTGAAAATTTTAACCCTCTATGGTTGTTCCCTCTATAGAAACCCTAGCAATTGAATTTAAACATCTAGGGTTTGCAGATCGAAATCGTGCAAAGATAATATAGGGTATATGGTAAACCCTAGCGAGGGTTGAATTGGATAAAACCTAGGATTTGACATAAAAACCCTAGGGATAATGTTTCCACTGAAAGTAAAAACCATATCAAGGGTTAGATAAAACAATTTAGGGCTTGTATCTAGGACCCTAGAAGTACACCCTCTGAGAAACATGGAAACCCTAGATTAACAGAATTGACATCATACTCTTGTATTTTCATATTTCTCTTGGTTGTATTCATCAGTGAATATTACAAATACAAAATAATGGAAGTGAGATGAGAAGGATGCAAATGCAAAGCAGTTCTTGTGCTTGTTAATGACTTCCTAAAAATGATGATCATGATGGAAATAATTGACCCTGAAGGAATTGATGCTGACAAGTTCATTTATGATTAAAAGGGTAAGCATGCATTGTTGTATTTTATAAAAGAGTATTTGTTGTTATGAAGCATGGAATCATAGATAAGAAGCACATGATAGTATAAAAATTAGAATCTACTTATTTGATTTGCTTTGGGAAAGAGAATCTATTTTAAAGAGAATGAGAAAATTGGAACCATATTGCATATCATTTTTCATCCAAGAATTTTCTAACATCATGTTAGAGGGATTCATCTTGCAAAGAGGGATCATAAAGATCCCATAATAATCATCATTTCGGATGATTACTGGTAGTAGCATTATGACTGGTATATATTCCATATAGTATGGGAACAATACTCTTGAACGATGAAGGAATGCAGATGGTCAAAGTTATAGGTATAAGAATCAAGCTCACTCAAAAGGTATGGCTAGATGATTGTGTGAAAAAAAAAGTTATGCATATTGTAAGTAACTCTTCAGGAGAACGTTCATATCTATAAGAATCCTATAGAAAGAGTTGAATATAAAATATGCTCAATAATCTTTCCCTATGGATGCATGAAGTATAAAATAAGAAATGTGACATGATTTTGTATGGAAAGATATCAAGAATCTCTCACAAGATTGCATGGAATATAAAAATGTGTATGAAACATAAAGTATAGTCTCCAAAAGAAAGAAAGGGAGTTAAGAATGACAACTCCAAGGAATATATTACAACTCGGTAATCAAGCTCAATCCATGGGCACTCTGATTAAAATGAATGCATGAAGAAAGATTCATGTAGAGATGGATCGTGAGAAAGGATATTGATCTCAAATAACTCAAGTAAATTGATGCTTTGATGAGAAGGTCGTCATGATAAGGTAAGTTTGATAGTAATATTTTTTTTATTGGTTATCTGGTTAACATATTTTTTTTATGCTTGGAAGGATATTGCAAGAATACATGATGAAAATTGAGGCAAGTTAAATTGTATGGATTGTATATACGATTATGGAAATATTGTGGTCAAGATGTTCACTTTATCATCTTGGGGTTGAAATGTAGTAGTGAGAAGATAACCTGAATTTCATGTTAGTACAACAAAGATCACTTTTAAAGGGAGTTATGATTGACTTGAGGTTTGATAAGGCTCAATATAATTCCTTCATTGATGATAAATAAAGGAAAGTGATATGAAAGGTCGATGGATTAAATCATGTCACTATATTGAAGGAAGAGATACCAAGGAAAGAAGAAACCATGCAAATATCTCCATGAATATCTAGTAGTTGATACTCCTATGGGAACTATAGAGATTTTGATTATGAATTCCCAATTAAAGGGAAGAAAGGATATACTCTCAGGTTGAGATGGAGTGATGATAAAAATCACATGTGCATTCTCTTATCCATGTGTCATGCACTTGACCAGGACTAACAATTCTAAGTCTAAGTGAAATTCATGGAGGGAGAATGGTGGAGGATTGGATAAATCATTTTTGGTTTCCTTGAGGATAAAAATTCCAAGAAAGGAAATATACTGACACTCTTTCATGATAGGACATGTATCCAAGATAAGAGTGGTCGAATAGGACCAATATTTTTTAAGGATTGAAAATCCAAGATAATAATAGTCCCAAAATGACATGTCCAATGAGCATCTAAATGGGTATGTGCCTTAGAGGCAATGTGATATCTCATGTAAAGTCTCCCAGCATAATGCTCTCGAATGAAGTTGAGCTTGTCAAGTTAGACCTCAATGACAGTGTTGGTCATAATATTAATGCTTAGATATGTAGAAATTATATAAATTATGTGTTATATGTCCAAGATTCTCCTGATCTCACACTATTTTAACTTCATGCAAAATACAGAATCTATTCCACCATTGATCATTTGCGGAAATTAAATCAAGATTGCAATGCACACATGAAACAATAAAAATTCACACACACTAACACAGTTGTTTAACGGGAAAGCCTGAAGCTGAAAACCCCAACTATTTTTATATAATATATTTCATAGAGATCATGTAACAATCCTCATACAAAGCTGATCATATCAAGCTCTCAGTACAATACAATCACTACACACTAATCAGGTCTGATCTTGCAAATCCATGCACCGATATTTGCCACCTACTAGCCTGCCTCTACTACGCAATCCCTACTAAAGAATGGCTCTGAATGAGTTCCAATTTCTCTAGTCTTGCTCACACAATCCTCATTGGCATCTCCACTGAGTGTTGGATGCAATCAATGCATCACTATAGTCACAACTGATAGTCTATCTTGCCCTTTCACCTATCTCTCCACTGGTATCCACTAAAACTGCCATGCACTGTATTTAATTGATGTATTGTTCAGTTGATTAATGAGTTATTATTTGTGAATTAATTAGCTAATTAATTCATGCCACTCTCACTAGTGTATCAATCAGTTAGACAAGATACAACTAGCTCAACTGAGTCTAACTGAGTTAAACTAAATACAACTCCATAACTACTTCTTCCAACTATGTCATAACTCTGCCACTTGAGTTCTAACTGAGTCCTCCATGCAATAGCTCTATTAAACCCTTAGGAATAGTGTAATTCCTTCTGTCAGCTGCCGTGCCACATCTGTGCACTGAACTGAAGTGCTCCAAGAGAATAAGTTGTTGTTTAGAGTCCAAATATTATTAAGAGCTAATAATATTCGACATATCTATTTTTAGACTGGCAGTCTAAAAACAGACTTCGCCCAAAATGTCTAAAAATAGAAGTCCATCTATTTTTCCAACTTGACCAACCATCCACAAATAGCATCCTGCAACTCATAAAATATGATCGACATGTCTAAAAATAGACATAGTCTTAAAATAGACTTTGCGCCAAAAATAGGTTGCGAGCCCACTTAGTGAAGGAAACTCTTTTCACTAAGCTCATCATCTTGTTGAATCTCAACACTCCCTCTCAAAAAGATAGGGATCATCTACCACCCCGAACCTGTCTCTATGGTATTCGAATTTTCTCCTGGTGAGTGCCTTCATCAGAATATCTACATCCTGATCCTCCGTAGGAATGTAAGAAAGCAACATGATCTTTCGCTGCACACAATCTCTGATATGATGGTACCAGATGTCAATATGTTTAGATCTATCATGAAATAATGGATTAACCAAGAGTTTAATGCAACTCTAATTATCACAATATATCACAGTAGGATCTAAATGAGAACCGAAAAAACCGACCAGGATCTTCCTCATCCATATAGCCTCGCATGCATCCAAACTCGCTGCCATGTACTCGGCCTCCCCTGAACTGAGTGCCACGGATCTTTGTTTCCTGTTGTACCAAGAAACTGTTGTAGATCCAATACTGAAAATCCCTCCAGATGTTCTCTTTCTATCCGTTGGGCTTCCTGCCCAATCTGCATCCGTGAAGCCATGCAGCTTCACCTCATCTGACTGTCTGTACCACAATCCATACCCAGATGTGCCCTTGAGATACCTCAGGACATGCTTGCCTGCCTTCCAAAAGAGCTTGGTATGCTTAACCATAGCTTTTGAAAGCTGGTTCATAGCATAGCATATGTCTGGTCGTATATTGACTAAATACATGAGCGAACCAACCAACTGCCGAAAAACAGTGGCATCCACTACCTCTGCCTATCTAGCAACCTCCTTCCTCCAACCACCAGGAAGAGGAGTGTTGATAGGCTTGCAGCCTTGCATGTGAAACTTCTCAAGTATATCCCAGGTGTACTTTCCTTGAGACACAAACAATTCACCTTTCTGTTGCCAAATTTCCAATCCCAGGAAATAATGAAGGAGGCCCAATTCCTTCATCTTGAACTCCTTTGCAAGATCTTCCTTGCATGAGTGTATCAACAGTTCATCACCCGTTAGTATTAAATCATCTACATAAAGTACAATGATCAAAAGCTTACCCTCCACCACAATCTGGTATAGGTTTGGATCCGCCTCACTCTTGGCGAAACCAAGTCTGGTGAAATAACTGTCTATCCGTGTGTACCAAGCACGAGGTGCATGTTTCAGCCCATACAACGCTCTTTTGAGCCTGCACACATGCGACTTGCTACTGAAGATTTTGAATCCTTCAGGCTGCTCAATTTACACCTCCTCCTCAATGATTCCGTTGAGGAACGCAATCTTCACATCCATCTAATGAATGTGCCAACCCATCTGCGCTAAGAGAGAAAGGATGGTCTGTATGGAAGAATACCTTGCGACAGGTGCAAAGGTTTCTTCATAGTCGATCCCCTTGATCTGTGAGAAGCCTCGGGTAACAAATCTTGCCTTATACTTCTCAACGCTCCCATCAGTAGCTTGCTTCACTTTGTAGATCCATCTCGAACCTACCACTGATTTCCCTTCCGGCCTTGGGACAATCTCCCATGCATTGTTTCTGACAATCGAATCATACTCTTCCACCATGGCATCTACCCATGCGGGATCCTCCATAGCTTCCTTGAAAGAGGATGGCTCCATCACGATACACTTGCTCATCAGAGCCATGTATCCAGTAAATCGGTCAGGTGATTGTCTCTGTTTGTGTTGTGATGTAGGAACTCCTACATTTTGCACTGCATCAAGATTCAGTCGCTCAGCTTTTGTAGTGCACTTCCACCCTCTAATGTTTGGCGCTGCATGAGTGGTTTCTTCCACTCCATGAACCTCCTCTTGTGGCTGATCCACATCTTGAGGCTCATATTTAGGAACAAGTAGCTCCTCCTCTACATGCAAGTGTAGCTCCCTCTCAAGCGACAACTTCATGGCTTTCTCCTCATGAAATTTGATATCCCGTTGCACGACAGTCATCTAACTGTCTAGAAAATACACACGATAATTGTGGGGTGTTTTTGTGTACCCCAAAAATATCCCAACCTCTGCAGTCAGCTCCAGCTTCTTCCTAGCATCCTTCGTCACACGAATGTAAACAGGTGAGCCAAAAATCTTCAAATGAGAAATATCAGGCTTCTTACCAGAAAATGCCTCTTCGAGTGTACTCATGCCAAGTACTCTATGAGGACAACAATTTTGCACATAAACCGCAGTGTTGCATGCCTCAGCCCACAAGTGTATGGGAAGGCCCTGATCATGCAACATCGCCCGTCCAGCACCCACGATCGTTCTGTTCTTCCTCTCTGTGACCCCATTTTTCTGTGGGTTATGAGGTGCTATGAGTTCTCTTCGAATTCCTTCTTTGCTACAAAATTCTTTGAATTTTCCAGAGATGTATTCACCACCATTATTGCTCCGGAGAGCTTTCACTTTCTTCCCCGACTCTTTCTCAACTAGCGCCTTGAACTCACAGAACTTTGAGTATGTCTCGCTCTTCTTCTGCATGAAGAAGATCCAGCACTTACGAGAAAAGTCATCAACAAATATCACATAATACGTGTGCTTTGCTGTTGAAGCAACCGAGAAAGGTCCACACACGTCTGTGTGAATTCTCTCAAGGATCGTCAAAGCACAACTATCCTTCTCATGAAAAGTGGTCTTCACAAATTTCCCCAAAGTACATCCCTTGCACTGATTTGACTGCATAAGTGTACCTTTGGGAAGCCCGGTAGAAATCTGCTTCAAAATTTTCAAAGCGCCATGGTCAAGATGGCCCAATCTCCTATGCCACAATTCGCCCTCATCTCAGCTCACCACTCCTTCTACTTTGACTACCATTGCTGCGTAGCCATCTACCTGCAATTGATAAATATTCTTAACTTGAAGGAAGGCTTTTCCCTCGCTAAAAACAACATCATAACCCTTGTCTTCCAACATCACCACAGAGATCAGATTCTTCTTCAATCCTGGAACATGCATGACATCCTTCAAGATGAAAGTTTTACCAGACTCCCTCTCAAAGGAAAAGGTCCTGATACCAGTCGCACTGTATATACCATCATCGCCCATCTCGATGTGCACTCCAAGATCCTTTTACTCCAGATCACTATACAAATCTTTGTCTTCGGTCATATGGAAAGACGCACCACTGTCAAGAAACCACACCGATCCCATCACACTTGAAACCAAGCATGTGATCAAAGAAAATTCAAGCTCAAAATGCGAGGCTAAGGCCTCTCCTACTACAGAACCAGCAACACTCTTATTCTTCTTCTTCTGTGGACAATTAGTGGCGAAATGCCTGTGCTAGTGACAGTGAAAACATTTCACCTTGGAAAAATCCTGCTTCTTTCCTTTAGCTTCAAATTTGGAAGATTTTTTCCCTTTTCCTTTCTGAGCTTTGGCAGCAAAAGTGAAATTTTCTTCATCTTCATTCTTCAATGAAGATCCATCCCTGGTTCCCCGCCTTATCTCCTCCTACACAAGATCCGACCAAAGTTGCTCCCATCCCGGCAGTTTCTTCCGTCCATTAACAGAGTCTTCGTAGCTATACCAACTCTTCGGAAGCCCAAGGAGAGCCAATCTCACCAAGTCTTCTTCATCAACAGTAACCCCCACACTTCCCAGATCATCCTTGCAGTGGACAAACTTCGTGAGGTATTTTGGAATACTGTCACCTTTCTCCTTTTTTATTTTTTTGAGCTTGTCTTTAAGTGCCAACTTCCTCTGGTCACTTCTGATTTGGAACAAGTATGTCAAAGCCTTCCACATTAAGAATGGAGTGGCTTTACTGTGAAGGCTAGAAACAATGTGGTCCTTCACACCTTCCAACAGAATCCTTCGACACTTTGCTACCTTCTTTTTCCATGCGTCAAGTGCAGCTGCATCGCTAGAAGCAGGCTTCGGAATATCAACATCTATGAACTCCTTCAACCCATTATCATCCAGCACCACCTCCATCCTGTCCTTCCATGCTATGTAATTCGAGCTCCCATCAAGGGCATACTCCAATCGCAATCTGTTGAAAGACATTTCAATGAATGCTCAACTTCGACACCAAGAAAACACTACAGCAAATTCGAATTCCACCAGCACAAAACTCAACCGCTTCAATAATTGCAATCTCCTCCAATGAACAATACAGCTCTGATACCATGTAAAAATTATATAACTTATGTGTTATATGTCCAATATTCTCCTGATCTCACACTATTTTAACTTCATGCAAAATACAGAATCTATTCCACCATTGATCATTTACGGAAATTAAATCAAGATTGCAATGCACACATGAAACAATAAAAATTCACACACATTAACACAGTTGTTTAACGGGAAAGCCTGAAGCTGAAAACCCCAACTATCTGTATATAATATATGTCATAGAGATCATGTAACAATCCTCATACAAAGCTGATCATATCAAGCTCTCGGTACAATACAATCGCTACACACTAATCAGGCCCGATCTTGCAAATCCATGCACCGATATTTGCCACTATTTATCACACTCTACTACGCAATCCCTTTGTTGAAGAATGGATACGAATGAGTTAGTGCTCTGACCTTGCTCCGCAATCTCATTAGCATCTCCTTTGAGTTTTGGATGCGATCGATGCATCGATATAGTCTGGCGATAGTCTATCTTGCCCTTTCATCTCTCCTTGGTCTCCGAAATTGCCATGCCTTGTAGTTAACTGATGTATTGTTCGGTTGATTAATGAGTTATTATTTGTGAATTAATTAACTAATTAATTCACTCCACTCTCACTAGTGTATCATTCAGTTAGACTAGATACAACTAGCTCAACTGAGTCTAACTGAGTTAAACTAAATACAACTCCATAACTACTTCTTCCAACTATGTCATAACTTTGCCACTTGAGTTCTAACTGAGTCCTCCATGCAATAGCTCCAGTAAACCCTTAGGAATAGCGTAATTCCTTCTGTCAGCTGATGTGCCACATCTGTGCACTGAACTGAAGTGCTCCAAGAGCATAAGTTGTTGTTTAGAGTCCAAATATTATTAAGAGCTAATAATATTCGACATATCTATTTTTAGACTGGCAGTCTAAAAATAGACTCCGCCCAAAATGTCTAGAAATAGAAGTCCATCTATTTTTCCAACATGACCAACCATCCACAAATAGCATCCTGCAACTCATAGAATATGATCTACATGTATAAAAATAGACATAGTCTAAAAATAGACTTTGCGCCAAAAATAGCCTGCGGGCCCACTTAGTGAAGGCGACACTTTTCACTAAGCTCATCATCTTGTTGAATCTCAACAAGATATAGCTTACCAAATTTGACCCTTTTATGAGAATATTTTAGTTTGATAATATCCTTGTACTAGGCATATAATTATGAATGCCTCCCTAGATAAGAGGGAGTGTTGGAGAAAGTAACTAGTTTCAGTCTTCATAATTTGTACCATGTGTGTTTTTATGTAAAAAAAAAAAGAAAATAAAAAGAAAAATTATTATTATTTTCTAGATAAGCATGTTCTTCGTGCTTCTAGGTTTTTGAGCTAAAGAGTTGAAGTCCTATTTTGGACCTACTGTAAAATAAAAGGGAAAAGAAAGTTTAAATGTCAATTTTGGGACAGAAACCCCTTTAGATTCCAAATTGGCCTACATGTCAAGTCTGCCTTTCCCTAATAGACAAGTCTACTCCTATGAACTTTATAAATAGAGGATGGATGGAGCTCGAAGGGAAAATTCTAAGGATGTAAATTTATCTGAAAGTTTAGAAACCTTGGCGAATCTTACGAGTCCCTAATATGTAGACTGTAAAATATTTGGTGATATTTTTTTAAATATATCCAAATTTATAATGAATTTGTATATTATCTATAAAAAATTTGCGATTTTTAGGATATCATAATTTTATACTATAAAATTTAGGCGAATCACTTTTAGAAAAAAATGGAAATTGGTGATTCTTTTTTTTTGGAAAAAACATGGAAAATTAGCCCACTTGCGAATATTAGCCCCTAAAATTTTCCATGGAGCTCATTTGGGCACACACTTGGTCTAAAATATCACAGATAAGGGCAGAGAAGAAGTGTTGGAAAAATTTTGGAAGAAATGTTTCCTTCTTGGAGCTAGGGCTAGTGGAAGATCTATCTTGTGGTTTTCATCTTGTTTTTAATATCTTGCTGATGAATATGTTGAAAGGAAGGAAAGTTTTTCTTGGCATATATAGGTGGGAATTTTTGTGGTCATGGGTCTTGGATATCTCATTTGATCTGATTCTATAAGAAGATATTTTATAGGTTTTCCCCTTGGATGGGTTTTTCCATAGCTTGGAGCTTATATTTGGTTTTCTATTGTCTTCTATGATCTTCATGTTTTATGGTAACTGCTTGATGAAGGAATAAAAATATAATAATATAAATTCTAACAATATCACAAGTAATTATCATGTTATGGAAATTTGATAATAAGTTAAAAACCTCCCTATCTCCAATAGGGAGAGGGGGTAAGAATCATGTATCCTCCATTTTCTTTGATTTGTATTTAAAGAGTAGTTCATTTTTCTTGCTTTGAATGTTACACTTTGCTTGAAACCTCTCACTCCTTACTATATTTAGCATTCATTGAATTGGAAAAGATTACATTTTCATATTTGTTGCATTATATTTGGTGTCAAGTCATAGTATCATTGGTTTCATCTTCGTGGACCCTCTTGAGTAAACAAAAACTTAAAATCAACACTTAATAAAATTACACACATTTTTTATCTTTCTATCATAGTCACACCTACATTATATCAGTTGTGGGGCTTTGGAATATGAGTTAAATTTAACGCTCCAAAGTTGTAAAAAAAATATAAGCTTGTCATAGGGAGAAAATCCATTTGCTACAATTTGTCTCTAGTAAGGTCCTCTTACACAGGATTCAAGCATGAGGTCATATCAGACCCAGTGAAGCAATAAAACTTACTTCATTGGTTATGGTAGCATGATCTACACAAATTAAAAATGATATTGAAATTTACTTGGGAATCACTTAAAAGGACTACCTCACTATGAGGGATATTTCGAGGGGATTGAGCTTTGTTATTCTTCCCTTTTGTATATATCCAACCTACGACTATCCCCCTAGGCCAGGTTGTTGTATGTGGTAACCTTAGTGACCATAATATTAGGGATATTTTCCAAGATGATGAAAGGGGGGGGGGGGATTCCCTACTTTACCTGGAAAATATGTTGGTTATACTCACTTGGGAATTCTTGGAGGGTACTTTACTCAATATGGTATTATATGTGAAGTTACATCCACGAGGTTGTGACCATTAAGAAGGTTGTCAGTGTAAATAGTTCTACCCGGTCTATCTCTAGCCACTTCTCATATTGATCTCTACGATGTTAGATTTCATCACCAACTAATGATTTTGCTGTGAAAAGGTTGTTTGCATGGTTTGACTCCTTAGATTTGATTAGAATGTGTTGTTTTTTTTTTTTTATCGTAGTAGACCTTAGTTTGAATCTTATGGAAAAGTTCTAGAGTTTTCTAATCAAGGAACCCATTTTAAAGGGGATCCTAATCCTTTTCCTTTCTTTGGAAATATTGGTACTCCTTACATGTCTGTGCTATCCCTTCCTTTATGCACTATAGGTTTACTGATATGGTTTTTTTCAACTTCATTAGTCCCAAATACCCAAGCTACTTCACCTCAACCATTTTCTCCACCTTAATAACACCAACTTGATGTTGAAATTTACCTTCTTCACCCATTTGTCTTCTTCTCTTTCATCTTCTTTGCTTGGTAAAGGTATATTTAATGCTAGTAACCAGGAGGCTAAGAAGAAGAAGAAACCAAATAAGAAAGGGAGTAACCAACCAACCATTGTTGTGAGTGTTGATAATGTTGAATAAGTCCAACATACATTGTAAGACCAAATACCCTTGAAATATTTTTAAGGGTGAACACATTGTTATTTATTGTCTCGATAATCCTAAGGCCTTAGAAGTGTGGTCCAAATATTCTCATCAACTTATTGTTGGTCCATCAACTAGTGATTTTAAGGTTCTAGGGAAAAAGGGTAAAGTTAGATTTCCTTGTAGGTTATGCGAAGGGAGTCATCAAACTCACCTTTTCCCTCATATGGATGAAGCCTCAAAATTGTTGGAAAACCTTATTATTTCTCAACAACAACTTCCAACTGGTTACTGTAAGCTTTATCCCAACCTATCGTCTATCGATGAAGTGATTGATCCAATTCTAAGTTCGGTCAAACCCACTCTTCCCTTGGAGAGTGAATCCCATATCACTTATTTTGATCAACCATTGGTTGATGAAGTGGTCAACTTGATTCTATCTTTGTTCGATCCTACTCTCCCCTTAGAGAGTGAATTTAATACCGTTTATATTCTTCTTGTCGATTCAGATATTTCTTGACAAGGGAGCATTTCACCCATTTTCATAAAACTCCCTCCAAGTACCAAGGTCATTTCCTTTGATTGGAATAGACTAACAGAGCCTCATCCCCCTTCTTTCATCCCTTTCTAAATAATTTTGAAGGCTTGTGATAATAATGTGTGTCGTGTTATTGTATATGAAGGTTCTTATGTTAGAATTTTTTCCTCAACTTGTGTTGGTTACTCAAAATATATTGACTTTTAACAAAAGAGCTAATGAACCTTTAGGGATCCTTCCTTAGTTTCCAATTACCTTGGAAGGAAAAATTGTTTGTATTGATGTTATGGTAGTCCAATGCCCCTTGTATTTTATTTTCTTCCTTGGGAAAGACCATCTCTATGCCATGAGAGTTGTCATGTTCGCACTCTTTCGAGTGATGTCTTTCCCTAATAATGGAAACATTGTGATTATTGACCAACTTTCATTTGTTTTCCCGTATATGACTATCAACCATCCAACCTCCCTAAATGTTCCCTATATGCAAGTGGTATCCCCCCCACCATAGGTTAATTATATGGAAACATGTTCCATGCCCTCACTTAACGATGAAAAAAATCTTCTCACTATATGCTCAACTTATTTTGACTTAGATTCAGTATTTGACATGGTAAATCCTTCAATGGGAACATTGGAGCCTAATATTCCTCCTCCTATTGAGTCCCTTGAGATGTATTCCTTCTAGATAATTATTCTTTTGTCCGATGAAGACCTCTTGGAAGCCATGATTAAGGTGTGTCCCTTGGCATGTATTCCTTCCAGATATTTTTCCTCTTGGAAGCCATGATCAAAGTGTTATGAGCATAGTTCTTTTCCTGTGTCAAGGTCATTAAAAAATTAAACAGGTCATATGAGCATAGTTTTTTTCCTGTGTCAAGCTCATTGAAAAAGAGAACAAGGTCTTATAAGCATAGTTCATTTCCTCTATCAAGATTGTTAAAAAATTAACCAACTCACATGAGCATATTTCCTTTCATGTGTCAAGCTCGTTAAAAAATTAAACATATCTCCCTCCATAGAGTCTAGGAGGCATGTGCCTTTGTTGTTATGCTGTGGGAAAGGTAACCTATCCCAAGCACAATTTTCTCTTTGTTTCAAGGTTGTATAAAAATGAAACATATCTTCAGTCCATTTTGGTTATTATTTTCAAGGCTTGTTAAACTCGTGAAAATGCAGAGCTTCTTTTGTTTTCTTGTCATGCTCATAAAACACATATGAAAATGCCAAGTTATTTTCATATTTTCTTCCTCGTTAATTAAATTGAAAGTTAGCGAGTGATATATTTTCCATTCTCAACCTCATTAAACTGTGAGAAGAACATGAGTATACTTTTATCTCTTTTTCGAGCTCTTTAAAACTATACGAAAAAGGATCCCCTTATATTTATATTTACACTCTTTTCAGAATCTCTAAACAGGAAAATATAGTCGAGTGATCTTGTTTCCTTTAAAACTTTTAAAAGTATTTTAAAGAACGTCTACCCAAGTATAAGTTTAACCCTTTTCTAGACTGAGTAGACTAATCACTAAAAAGGAATACTTTAGTCAATCATGAATAAATATTTCTCTCTTGTATTATTTTATATGTTTTCAGCATCGAGAGACTAAATTTATGAAAAAGGACCTTACGGAGTTTCTTTTTTATTTCTTTGTGAAACTCTCTATACATGAAATAGAAGTCGATTTTCCCATTCATTAGACTCGTAAAACATAAACAATGTAGGACTCGTCAATCATGATGAGATTGAGCCACTCCTTCCTAGGGTTCATTAAAAATACTTCGAAGGACTCATGTGAAGGATGAACTTATATGACAAGCAAATGTTATCCTCCTCAATCTTGTGTAAAACTAAAGAGGTACTTGTAAAAAATGGAGGGGGAATTGGGAAAGAAATATTCATATTTTTTATTTGAAAAGGAAATAAGTCAAGTCTCTTGAACATGAAACACAGTCACTTTTTTGTGTCAAGGTTGGGAAATCCATTTGGCTCATATTTGATCATATCTTAGTTAAAGTCTTCATATTGTTCTCATGCCCTACTTTGATTCAAATGATTCCAAGTAAATTGTCGTGTCACCAATATGTTCAAGAGAAGTTCAGCCTCAATTAAAATCACTTTGCAGTCTTTAAAGCCTTCTATCACGACATCCATCCCCGATTCAGTCTTGAATCACTCCTATCTTGTTCGTCAAAAATTGATATTTGTTTCATTGCATAGGCCCTCTTGCGACGATTCACTTCCTATCAACTCCAACACATTCTAGGAGCTTTATTTAGAAACCACCTTTTAGTATCTTGTAGCCTGCATACCTTAATGGCTGGTCTCCTCACTTTTGACAATGGGTTATCATCATCATCATTGACCTTCGATCAGATGATTCTATGGGTGTTTGACTTCAAATAATTTATTCACACCTCATAGATTGTACTAGAGTACCTTCAGGACCATTTTCATTATTCTTGGTTTCTCTTCCATCAGTTAACGACTCTCATCATTGATCGGTAATCAGATGGTTTCTACCATGTTCAACCTCAATAAATTTATTCACATGTTTAGATTCGTACTACACATAGATGAATACCCTCAATTTTTTCTGATACATACAAGTTTCATGGAGCTTTGAGTATTCATGACTGTGACAGATCCACGATGTATGTTTAGTGGCTATGTTAATATTGTGTTTTCCGAGCATGGATACACGATGTATGTCTAGTGACAATGACTTAATTCTATTGACATGGATCTTTACACATTTCCATACGTTTCTTAGATTTATTTTTCTTCTGAGTATGGTCATGCCTACCTCAAATATTATCATATGATAATATTGTATTGTAATCTCTTAATTTTTGACTTGCAGGTTTCCAACCGGTGATTCCTTGATTCCAACCTTAGCATAATAAATAACTTCAACCATCATACTTTTCTTGACTTTGTACTTTAAGGGGAAATCTGTTACACGTCATTTTGTCACATCCATGCAAATCATGCCAAATCTGTATCTTTCTCTATCTGATGAACTATAATCATGAATCCCCAAGAAAGGTGGAAGGAATACCTCTCCATGAATTATAAGAATCCTAAATTAAATACTTAAAAAACCTTAATTTTGGAGATCATAACAGGTCCTCAGTTCACAACCTGTGATATCTCATCTTGTGTAATAAACTAATAGTGATGTCATCACTATTTTCCTTTGTTAAAGGCGTGATGATCTTCCTACATAGGTAAAAATAAAATACGTAAATAATATTCTATTCTAGAAACCTTGAGAATGGTATCTATTCCAAAGAAGTGGATATTGGGATTGATATGATTATATCTTGGATCTCTATACTTCCATTATGGATCTCATTCCCTCCATTATGGATCTCACCCCTTCCTTAATGGATCTCAACTTCCACCCTTTCCCTATAAGTACAATGCACTCAAAGAGAATTGGATTTCCATTTCTGACTTCTGAACTATACTTACAAGTTGTCCAATTATCCATTAGATACTTTTTAATGCAAGGGTTTGGATTGAGGATCATTAGTCGAAGGAGGATTTCAACATCAAGGCCTAGTTGTAATTCTCTTTTTCTTCATTCTTAATAAAAATACATGTTTCTTTCCCACACTCATTTATCACGATGTTTGTTGTAAGATTCCTTGATCACTTATATAGTTTATGATTGAATCATTTATGTATTATATGTTTTGATAAATTATTTATTTATGACTTTGTAGGTCTCTTCTTGGAGCGTCGAGAATGAGATTGAAAGCTACAAAGGAAAACAACAAGGATCATCATCAATAATTTTAGAAAAAAGGTATGAGTTATGCATTCCAGTTACATCTATGATCTGATGATAAATTAGGGAATGTTTGTATGTGTTTGTTTGTTTGTTTGTTTCTAGACTTGGTTTCCAAGTCTAGGTAGATCTGCCCTGTCAGCAAGATAATATTTTCCCTTATGTCTACATATTCTCCCCCTTTGATGAATAGAGATATATTTCACTTCTGATTGCAATTGCATCTAGCCTCCCCCTACAAATGCTATTGGTTATTTAGAACTCTCCCCATGTAAATGTTATTGGTTATTTACAACTCTCCCCCTATTTTAATACAAAATAGCTAGTGCTACAGATGCTCTTAATTACTAATGGTTTGACACCAATGGATATGTTCATACCAATTACTGATGTGTTTTTTGATACTAATTGTGTATATTCTGGAAACTTTCTCTTTCATCATTCTTCTCCTAAAACTCACTTTCTCCTTAGGGTTGCATATAGAACCTAATTCTCATTATGTTTTCTTCTTTTGATAATATATAGAAAATATGGATTATAGTTTTGGTTACATTGTCCCCTTGAGATAGTTTATGGTTATAAAACTATGTCGTGTCATATGTAGTGTTTTTTAAAATAGGTTCTTATCCAAATTAGTCTATGATTAATGAATGGAAGGACAACATATTTCAATAATTTAATAAAAAGGCTACCTTCCAACTAAGGCATATGGAAAATTGATTTAGTTGAGGTGGAAGGAATAAAAGGAGGAAATTTAATATATACTAGAGCATTCAACGAGTGCTTTAAGACTTGTTACTGAAGAAAATGCAGAGGAATATTATTCCTAATGTTCTAGAATAGAACAATAACTTTGATTGTATGAAATATCGAGAATAATCTAAACAGTCATTCATAGGTATAATAAAAATGAATTGATCCTATAATAAATCTTTGTGTATAACATAACCTTGCCATAAGCTAGGGGAATAAATTCTCAATCTAGCTTCTTAGGGATATTTCACATAACTTGAAATAACTGCAAGGAAGAAAAACAAAATGTAAAATCACAAAGAAAATTGATGCAAAAGAGATACACTGCCAATAGTTGAAAGGATAATATTTTGATTAAAGTTGTAGAAATATTGTCCTCAAATACAAACATAGATTTAATTCTCAGAATCCTAACCCTTTACAAGTTCTTCTTCAAATTTTATAAAAAATATTACCACGTATTATTATTTTTAAAGAAACTTTACATGAACAAACTCATTAAAATAGAATAGATTACAAATGTCCAATAGAAATCATTCACGAGTCCTCTTTCCAACTACAATTTATTGATGAAATCAAGAATATATAGGGGGAATTTAGCCAACCAAACCCAATTTGACCCAACCGGATAGCTTTATGACATCATCTTTCTTAAGCATTATCCAAATCGATGAACTTTTTGTATGTTCGAGTAGCTTGAAATAACACTTTTATTTGATAGCAAATGTAAAATTCATCCAACAATTTATCTTTTATAGTTGTCCCCTTCAACATTCCAGTCATATTTAAAAATTTAATAGAATCTACTCTGGTACTTAACAAGACTTATTTTCATGCATCTAGAGACATTATACTTCCATTTTTATCCCAATAGGAGGGTAAACCCATTTCCTTTAGAACATTGAACTTGGAATTATATACCTCAACCTTTCTTTCCAAAATCCTGCATATATCTTGACCCTATTTTACAAAGTTATTTTTAGTCAAAAATTTATTAACCTCTATGATTACATATTTTCTTTCATCCATTCCTAGAGTCATAATCTATTCTCAATTTCTGGAATTGAGAAACTTGATTATTTTAGTAGCAATCTGAGGTTTCCCTCTGAATCCTGTCAATAACATGTTCATTTTGGTAGAGCAATTATGCTTCTTCTCTAATGATCCTAATGGATCCACACATTTCTAAAATACTAGCCACTATGTCTCCTTAAAGAATATTCCTTGTCTCAAACAAGCATTGTGTTATCACTAGTTTACATTTCAACTAATTTATTTATTTTATCAATCTTTCCTTTAAATCCTAATTAGTATGAATGGTTGAATTTATTTCAGCTATTTCCTCCTTAAGGTTATTTATCTTAGAATTTTTCAGTGTGAGCATTTTTTTGAGATTTTTCAATTTTAATATCCTTAATACTTAGTGCTAACATTGTCTCAACAACATTCTCTAAAGGATCAACCTTTGTTGCTAATGGTGTTGAAGGTCTTTGCACAAACATGTTCAGACTTGTGAAAAAATCAATATGTTGTGCATAGTTTTCAAGCTACTTATTCTATTAAATTATTAGGGATAATACTTTTCTATCTCTTCATTTGTAGCTTCTAATTCAAAAGTATGAATATGCTCAATTTCTAACATCTTGAGTTTTCTTTTGATTAATTGGACGTTAGCGTACCTAGATTTATCAAAGCTTGTAAAGCAGTGGAGTCATTTAGATTTACTCCAAAATGATAAAGGTATGCTCCAAATCTTCAATTCTCATTTGTTTGGTTCTTGTTGAAATATTTTACTACTTGAGTTGATTTTTGACCCTTTTGAGCGTTGATTCTAATTTGGATACATTTAAAGTAGCATTTGTTAGGATTTTGAAGACCATATCTCTAGTCTATATATGCAACTCAATCTAATCCATCGGATGGATTTTCTTTAAATCAATAGAAAAATTCGTTGTCTTGTAATCCCTTGAAATTTTGACATTTTGTTCCTTTAGTTCTAGAACTGCCATATTAAACTATCCCTTTTCATAATCCAAGGCAAAAAGTAACCTTGTTTGTGACGAGCCTAAATCTTGCTTCCATAGTTATGTATATGAAACCTTTTTCATCTTGATATTCTTGATTTTTATTTCCATAAAATGAGAGTAAATATTTTCTCGCTTTCTTGTTGAAGGGGTTATGCTAGAAGATGATGGGTCTAGAACCATGGTGGTTGTTTGCAAGAGCTCCCATTGGAATGAAGGTTCACTTGAAGTATCTTCCTTTGTGTTTATAACTATAAATGAACCCTCCACCTTCTCAACTCTTGGCCTCTTCTATGACCTTTTATCTCCATCTTCAGTCCCTGAGACTAAACAATATTGTTATGTATCCTCAAAACCTCTCTTGTTATCCTTCTATTTTGTTCATGGTGCTTCCGAAATTGTTGGTTGTGAAGTTTTGCCTGCTTCCTAGTTGATTTGTCTATTTTAAACTAGATTCTCTTCCCAAACATCTCTATTTGAAAATTTCTCAATTTTTGGTTTAGGAACATCTTTATATGGGGTTGATCCCTACTTTACCCTTCTTTCTGATATGATATTGTGAGGATCATATTGCAAGTCTTATCCTTGAGGAAATTTCATTTTTTTCAACATTTCCTTAACATCTTGTATTTTTGTTCTTGTGTGAACTAAGAAATGTCGAATCCCCTTCTTCAATTTTAAGAATTTTGGGTGCTTTTTAGACAAAAAATAAATGTGGTATGAATTGAGGCTTTGTTTGATCAATTCTAATGCAAAATTACTCATAGGAAATAAAATTGGAAGCCTGCAAGGAGGAAATTCACAACCATAGATTCAGATCTCTATGAATTCTTTAAATAAGTAGCAATCACCTAATATTGTATTTGAAAAATTTATATGATATTTCACAACCAACCATTGGAATGAAACTTTTGCACTTTTAACTTCGTACTATCCATGCCTTCAACTTGTATTCAAAGGATTATTATTTAATGCATTTGTACCTCCTATTGTATAGTACTTTTCATGCCCATAAATATGTTATTACAAATCATTTTGGTCTTTAGGTTTGTTACATAGTATAGTTTCTTTGTAAGGTATTTTTTTTCTTGAATAATAATTTTTTCCATATTAGAACTTGAAACCAATGAAATTGATCATTCAAAATTTTTAATGTCTTTGCAATAAAAAAAAATTCCAACAATGATACTATAGTTGACTTGTCATGTTGTAACTATCATTTTCTCACAATGATTTTGCATGTCAAAAGTGTTGTAAGAGTGAGAAGGCCTTTAAACGTTTCCCATTTGTAAAATGTATATGAAAACAGATGTATCACATATATTACTCCTTATAACACCATATATTTATATGAAAACATAAAATAATTAAGTGATTTTAAATGATCATAAGATGTAATTTCCTTATTTCTACCATGGGGACCCCACCTATCAAGGTTTATAATTGTTTTTCACCTTTTTGAGGAGGAACCGAAATGAAGTGAAATGATTAGCACATATTTGTGAAGGTGACTCATGAACTAGTCATGTGTCAACATAATAGATGCCCCTAATGTGTGAGGGATCAAAAGGAGGAACTTATGGTTGAAATACATTATAAAGCCCTAAGAATTTTGACAAGTGAATTAAGGAGTTTGGTAGGCCAAGGATAAAAAAAATTACATGAAAGAAAAAATAATGTTTGCGACAACTCTTCCCCAAGGTGGGAATACACATGCTTAGGTTTAAAAAAATCAAGGTTTTAAAATGAAGTATGATATGCATCCATGAAGTGTATAAAATGCACAATCAAGAACAAAAAGAATACATGGTGGTGGATCCATACAAAAATGAAAACCATATCCATCAATAAGTGCAAAGTGGATCTATGTCTCAATGCATATCAAGAGAAGAAAAATAGAGTTGTAAAAAGAGACGATTAACCCTCCAAAGGACCAATACAAGATAAGTAGTGGTACTTCAAACCAAATTGGGTGGTAACATCAAAGAGGTATATCGCCATGGTCTAAGACATTTAATCCAAATCCATTACATAATATGAATCTATGCCATGTGAATAAATGTTATGACGATGGACATGGGGGAATTTGTCTAGTAGCCCATATTGATGTATACCATTGTTAGATATGAGGTAACCCACTAAGAATGAAAATGTGATCCAAGGTATATATTACAGTCTAGTAAATGTGAATATATTTGATGGTGTTAGTCACTTACAGAATCAAATAATCAAGGGCCATTGATGAATGCTCACTATCCATTATGATGGAACCTACCATTGATCATTGCTAGCCACAAGGTACAATAAGGGTCCCTAAATATCACTCTTAGAGATAATGAGTTGAAATTTATAAAAATATTTCCATAATAAGAAGGGAATTGAGGCATCCCACATAATGGCAACACGAGATAAGGACAAGAACATGACTTGACTTGATATATTGAATACTAATTGATAGAAAACTAATAAGAATGACCCTTGGATCCACTAGATGAAAATAACACATAAGAAAGACCCTTTAATGAATGATCTATTATGAAAATAAATTTCAAAGAAAATTAATTCCACCATTGATGGAAATGGAATCCAAGGTATAACACAAATATTGATATGTGAATAAAGGTTTAGCAATTGAATATAGGGGAAATTGCTCGATCAATAACCAATTATGAATGGATTTTTTTTAATTCAAAGAAGCCTACCAATGATGAAAGTAAGTCCCAAGGTGCAATCAATCTCTAGGTCTAACCCCCATAGAAATGCATTGTGATTAATAGGAATAAAACCACCAATGAGAAGGAAATAGTGAATCCTTTAATCCTAGCATGAGAGAATGTGAATTGGATGTAAACTTAAGACACATTGACTTAGGGAAGAACTAATATGGATTTTTACAACATCTGATAAATGTCCAACATAGAGTTATCAACTAATAACTTCCCTTGAATAATAACATGACACATAAATAACTAGGGAAACAACTAATGCCAAAAGATATTAATAACGAAAACCATCAATGCAGTAGTCATCATGATATATTTCCATAAATATTGGAATAGTAACTAACCATGAGGAGATTGAAAACAAAATTGAGACCATGGTATAGATCTTAATGTGATACTAAAACCAAACTATAGAGATAAAAAAACTTAAAACAAGTGTTATGATGGATTTTTGCTAAACTTTTATAAATGAATCATAAAAATATTGATTCTTTAGCCCCTCTTTTTTTTATTATAAATATCTAAAAAAAAATTGTCTTTTCATATATTAATCTTGAAAAATAATAAGAGAATGTTAAAATACCATTGGAGAAGATGAGGTCCTAGGGAAAGTAAATATGTTCCAATTGCATAGAATAATCATACGCAAAAGAAAACAAAAGGCAATGTGCAAGTTGTGGAAACTCATATGCATGTCTCCTATATCATAGATCAAATCTTATATGCATATGCAAAAGATGTGATGGCTATTGGCACTCAAGAATGTAATGACAATGAACAAAGAGGAAAACTACATCAATACACTAGGAAAAATAGCACAAGCAATGGTAAAAAATGCAAATGAAAAATCAAACCAAAAGCATGGGAGCACAGTAGGAGGGATGATCATAAAGAGATGTGAGAGAATCGTGTAGGTTTTACTCAATGCCAATGGGTTCTCAACCCTATGAGAAAAAAATGGCATTGACCATAAAAAGGTGAACAAGTGTTACCTAGGGAAGCCCATGTTAGGTTGCTAACTGGGGCATCCCATTAATGGTATATATATTATTTTGAAAAATTATTGGAGATCTTTGAGTTAGTTGTGAGGATTTTCAATACTTTTTGCATTAAGAACAATATCATCAACATTTAAAAGAAGGATGAAAATGAGTCTAACCTTGTTATTACCAATGCACCTCTCCTTTTCCAAATATTAGTCAATTTTATCAATATAAATGCCAAAATGGGTGGGAGAAAGGGGGAACCCTTTCTTAATATAAAAATAAAAATTCATATCCATTGACAATTCTTTATTACACTTCATCCTAGCAATAATTTTTGACAAGGCCTAATAAAAAAATATGGAATTAAGGAGGGATAACTATTTCTTCTAGTCTTTCCTATGGCTTAGTTATAGGCACAACAAAAAAAGGTTTTTCTAAAATAAATAAAAAAATAGATGAAATTATCATTTTTTTCTTTACAATTCTTAACAAAATCTTTTGGATGGAAAGTAAGATGTTAATGCCTAAGGTCATTTCTTCTTTAACTCTTTAATTACTATCTCAATCCATTGACTTGTGTTTTTGTGTGACACATGAGTTCAAATGTGAGCCTTAAAGTTCAAACCCTTGCGACCAATCCCCCCCTCCCCCACCAAGATGTGGAGTAGGCATGATTCTTTACTTAAAAGCATCCCACTACTCTTGTTTGTAACATGCTCCTAGGAATGGATCCAATGTGAAAGTATAATTTTCCACGTTGTGGATGCTTTTGCATTATGCTAGACATATCAAATTAAGTAAGTTGCACATGTTGGGTGACTCTAAAGTGGTTATTGATTGGGAAAATGAAAAAATAAGTGCACTTTGTTCATCTTTCTTTTATGCTATATTAAATTTGAGACTATTTTTGAGGAATTGAATGGCCTTATTTTTCTCATATATACAAAGAACTCAATAAAAAAACATCTGAGATTTCCAAAGAAGCCTTGATGCTACTTAATGGTTCCCTTTTTTTCAGGGGTTCTTTGATAGTCAAATGATAGAGGACATGGCTTTCCTCTTCTAGTTTCCCTTTTAGTATGGAGGTATAAGGTTGTCTTGTAGCTTTTGTTTAACAATTTTTCATTAAATTTTAGCCCAAATTTGTAGGAAGCTTCAAACTAGGAACAAAATATTTTGTATTAAAAATATAAATATATTTTAAATTACATGGTAACAAGGTAATGATAAATTTAAATATTATTTCAAACAAAGTGGAGCCCAATCCATGGAAACTCTACTCTTATCGTTGTTAGAATTGTTATATAATGATCATATTATAGTATATTAGACTTTATTATGTTAATATACTAAATTCTATTTTCAATATTAATAAGTATCAATTACAAGATATATTAATATCTCCAAAATTAAAACCTTATTAACTTGTGCTAATAATTATATTTATATGAACATATTTAACAAAATATTGAAACTTTAATATTCATAAATATTTATCTACAAAATAATAAGAAACAAAATACATATATAAAATACTAATGCCTTTGTAAAATTAAACGTTACATATATAGAGGTGGGAGGGGTCTTTTATAGCACCGGAGGAAACTTGGAAAATACATACACCTGGGGTCTAGGATCAATGACAAACAACCAAATAGAGTTGCATGGTTTACTCCAAGGTTCAACTTAGGCTAGAGCCTGTTAACGACACTTTCGTCAGCATTACCAATTCAAGCTCGAATAAGATACCACATCCAAATTTTGGCCTCAATCTCGCAGTTAACACCTCTAGACATTCATGTCTATTTTTCGTAGCTCTGTTTATGTAAATATACCGTGCTTGATGTATCGATTTTCATGATGTTTTTTCTTAATAAAAGAAAAGAGAATCCATCCCTTCCCTCAAAGAAAAAGATGAGGATTTATACCCTATTTTAAAGAAGGCTACATCATCCTTTGACCAATACATAGATGTTTTATAAAGGTATTGTTTCTCTCAAAAGGTTCTCAATGTATTATTTTTTTAATATTAATATTTTATTAATATTCGATGTTGTTTTTGTTTTTTCTTTCACAAATATAAAAAACATAAAAATGGAAATTAAACGATGTAAGGAATAATTAATATCTAAACTAATACCATTTTAAATAATTAAATTTTTATTGTAAGAGGGGAGAGTTCTTCGAAATTTTCTTACATAAAGAAGTATAGTGACTCAATTTTGCATGGTTTCTAGGTAGTTGGAGTTAGTTGTTTCTTTTGTTTTATTTACTTTATTTTTCGAAAGTTGTAAGCTTCAAGATTGTTCTTCAAAAACTAACATAAACGAGATCACACACTCTAGGAATTTTCTTATGGGCTACTATTTTTTCAATAAAGGAGTTGCATCAGCCTTGGTGGAGACTCAGTCCTACTTTTGTGGCTTAAAACAATTCGGAAAGTTGTCCTGACGCTTCTACAAGTCGTCGAAAAGTTCTCTTTTACCGAACTTGGATTTATATTCTCCAAATACGTAAGTCTCTTTTACCGGTTTTGGATTTATATTCTCCTAGCTTGAATGATTGGGGAGGCGAGTCTACTCTCAACTGTCTTCTTCAGTGGCTTCGGGTCTTTCATTTTAGTTTCTAGATCGTGGAATTTTAGGGTTGGACCACTCAACCCCCTCTAAATGTGTCAAGGAAGTGTTGGAATCCTTTTTGCACATTGAATTGAGCTCGTGAAGCATCATCATTGGATGAAATTTGGATTTAACTGTACCAACTAGGGACATATGATGATTGGAGGAAAATTGCATTTTTGTCAATTTTCGCTGGATTCACTGAGGTTATCGTTGGATGGATGGCCTCTCTAGAGGGGAAAAGCTGAAATAACCTTGAAGAAAGGCCGCGTACAACGAGGTGTGGGAAATCTTTTGGTCTTTGGAAACATGTGGTGGAATCACTAGGAAGGGAAAACGCGGAGCAACAAAGGAATAAGTGGTAGTGTCAATGGCATAGAAAGGATTCACTAGTACATTTCCAGGGAGAAAGTTAATTAACTAGTATAGTAAATTGGTACTCTACAAGTGGATATGATGGCTATGACAATGAGGTAGTAGAAACAAAAATCAACCATGTTGGAGGAACTCCTAGCTTGGCTTCAAGGCATGGAAACGAGACAAATGGACGAGGTGGAAGTGCTTCGACAATAGATTGTGACCTTGCAAGAGTAACTCTAAATTTCGTAGACCAATGCAAATGAAACTATCTCAAGGAGTGGACAAGAGGTAAACCAATATTTGGATCTTAATCAAATTCCAAAGGAGAAAGGTGAGACCAAAAAAATGATCAATGTATTGTTGTTAATTTTGCTTTATATTAAGCACTTTCTATCAATTGTATACATCTAGAAATGTATTCAATTTTGTAATATTTTGTAATGCATCAGAAGATTTTGAAATCATAAAGATTCACAAAAAGGCATAGTCACATGATAGAAGATGTAACTTTGAGCACCTTCTATGACCAAGCATAAAATTTTACTCATATAAATACTCATTATTATTAAAAATAAAATAAAATAAATAACATTACATTAGAACATCTATAAATTTGAATCATTATTTTGGTTAGGATTGGATGAAAATAAAATAAAAAGCAATGATGTGGTTGGTTAATAACAACAACACACTCAAATCTTGATTTATTAGATTTTCACATTAATTCATTAGACTTTCAAGTTTAGTTTTGGAATATTTGCAAATGTGCATGCATTATAAGTTATTCATATCCACAACTATAACGTGAAAATTACTAATTTTTTTTTAATTTAGTAAATGTTTATTAGATTTTCACATTGATTCATTGGACTATCACGTTTAGTTTTGAAATATTTGCAATATGCATGCATTAAAATTTATTCATATCCACGACTATAAAGTGAATATTACTAAGTTTTTTAATTTAAATAATTTTTCTAATAAGATTTATATGTAATTTAATCATTGTTTTATAGGGATATTTTGAATAAATATAATACAAATATTTATATTTTAATTTAATAATTCCCAGGAAAATGTATATATATCAAAAATAGAAGTCCCAAGGGTTAGTTCAATTGGTCAATTCCCTGTTGTTAAAGCACTTTTTCTATTGCGAGGTCATGGGTTGATAAAACAACTTTGATATTGAGAAGTCACATGTTCAATTCTCTCTCTCAAAATCATGCTTTGTGGTTGAGCCAATAGGTAGATCTCCCTAGTACAAACAATTTTGTCTCTCAAAATCAGGCTTTATGGTTGAGCCAACTGGTAGATCTCCTTGATACAAACTTCGGATTCCGTGAAACACATAAAAAATAATATTTATTAATATTAAAAATAATATTTATTTTAAATGTTTAGATCTTGGAAAGTTGTTTCAAAATGTCATTTCCTTGAAGTTAAAGCTTCTAAAAACAACCTCCCAAAGTTTCTAAAATCATTCCCCCGATTTGAAATATAGATATTTATTTTCTATTTCTAAATTCCGGAAAACATGAGAACGAAAGGAACTAGTTTAGAAAATGCCCTTCACTAAAATTGGTTTCCTTTTTTTTTCTTAAATTATTTTCTATGAACTCAAGATAGAAAATTACATCATATTACATAAAAACTTCATAACATTTTTGGTGTTACACACCAAAGTTGTTTATGGATTTCTTTTTTTCCCTTTGTTCATACGAACGTCTACCGAACCAACAGGTTTTTTATTTACAATTGATGAGAATACCATATCCTGGTTCTTTAGAGAGAGCTCCATCAATTTCATATTTGTAGAACATGGAATGTCTTTATCACTGTCTGATGGTCAGACTCATGGGTGTGTTTCTGTCCACTACTTGTTAACACAATTATTTCTTATGTTATTTCCTTATTCTGGGCCAGATAATTCTCCTCTGTTGAGGAATGGGATAGTGCCACAGTTGACTGCTTTGAATCTTGAGAAGCATAGTCAGTAGGGGGCGTCGAGTTCTTACCACTTGAAGTAGTCTTTTGGTCACTCCAACCTTTATTGGGTTTTCGTTTCTCTTAGGAGCGAGATGACCCCTTTGAGGAAGGGAAAGCCTTCTGAAGGTGCCCTGATTGGTGACAATTTCGACACCTGAAAGTTGTGTTTTCATAGTCCAACAGCTAAAAGAATTTCTTTCCCTCCCACTCAAGAATAATATTATCTGGCGGTCCTTCAGTCAGATCCAATTCAACATAGATATGAACAAAAATTATGAAACTTGACTCCAATCATTTGGTGTTTTTTTTATGTTGCATCCCAACGAATTACCAATTTGTTCCAAAATGTTTGGTCGAATCCATTAGAGGGGTAAGTTTGAGAGCCTTACACACACCAGTGTAGCGATATATTTCATGGAAAGAGGGTTGAAGTCCAGAAACCATGGTTGGAGTGAGATACATGCTCTTCCCCAGAACCACATTCCTTGGTCGAAAACCTTCTATCGATCGTCAAAATCTTTAAATACTAACACAAAATAACCTTTCGAGAAAAACAACAACTCTAAATTTTGGGACTCATTCTGATGAACCCAGTCCCGAAGGGTAGAAGTTGGGGGCCAAAAATCATTGAAACGACATATAGTTGCTCATTTCTTATAATATACTACCTTCATCATTGTTAATACATCATCCACCTCAATCAATAGAGTAATGTTGCATGTTCCGCTATTGAATCCTGACCTAAGAGATTCTATGTTGTTTGATAGCTAGAGTCTGGATTTAGAATATCTTTGTAAGACAATGGTTTTGTTGCCAAAGATGCCTCACCGCCTTTGGCCCCTCCCCTCAAGCATATCACTACAAAGATAGCGGCATCCCTAGCAAGTCCATAATCTCTGAGAGCATTCCCCAATTTCAGTTGTCTCCCTTTGTAGATAAGCCTCACTTCTTCCTTCAGGATACTTGTCCTTTTTTGAATGTTGCCAGCCAAAACTCCCACAACCTTCAATGCTGAGACCATAAAACATAGGCAATCCCTAAATAAGGAACGGAAAAAATTTGGAATTTTTTGGTGCTATAGGTCTCCAACTCCCTTCATTGTTTGATCCAACACTCGTCGGGGGCTTTTGTCAAACATTTTGTATGCTTTTTCAAGCCCCCTTAGATAATTTTGTTCAGGCCTTTCAACAAACACTTTTCTAACATCCTTGCACCCCTGGCACTCTATGAACCCTCCATCACCTGCAGTTGACAAATAAAAAAAATTCCAAAGCCATGGTGAGCTTCACCACTCTAACCATTCTTCTCCACAAATTTCATTACAGCTGACCTGTCAACGGAATCGACAAGTCTTGTTGCGCTGAAATGGCTCCCTCGCACATTATTGTCTGATGCCATTGCTCTTGTCCACCTCCATTTCCTCTCTTGGTAGGAAACAAACTTATGTGCTCTAGGAAGAGACTTTGCGACTACAACTAACTAACCAAATATATATATATATATATATATATATATATATAATATATATATATATATATATATATATATATATATATATGTATATATATATATATATATATATATAATTTTTCTAAAAGGGTGATAATAATGCGAATTCCATAGATATTTGTTTGTTAGTCAAAAGAGTAGAATTATATTATCAATAGTGAAAACCAGAGTACAAAAATGGATGACATGACCCCTCTTGCTTTGCTAAAAACAAAGGTGAGATCAAGGAGTGTCGGGGGTGACATAAGATGTAACCAGACAACCATTATTTTTTATGGGCTTACTAGCCTTACATAGCAAAAAAACGGCAAAAAATACAGAGAACCTGAGATAATCATGTTACAGAGGGTGGTGAGGAGGAAGTCCAGGAGGAACTGCTGGGAAGTTGTCTCGCTCATGCATATGAATGTCGATGTGCTCTACTTAGGCCTCCAAATCATGCACAAGGTCATTGAGGTATCTCTGGTTTTTGTGAATGCTCTCGAGTAGCTCCAGAGTCTCATTGAGGAAGAAATGAATGTCGTTCATGTAGACCACCAATTCGTTTCAATATTCATAATGATGCTCCCTAATGATGTCCAAATTGGCCTGGATGTATCTCTGTTGATTTGCAATGGTTTCCAGCGAGGCAGGAGCCTCCGCTTTTCATGGAGAGCACTCGCAAGCATGAGCAACCTCACCCGCCTGTTCTCCACTGACTGCATCCTCCAAAGCTGAGCTTGAGGCGCTAACTTGCCGCCCAACATGGCCTTGATGACCACCTTTGCGACGGGGACGCTCATGCTAGCAAGTCATGGATGGAAGAACCCAAAGACCACTTACCAGAATGACCATAGATGGCTCTACTGCTGAGGAGGAATCAACCACCTTCACACACCCAAGCAGACACAAAGAATTCCACTATGTCCAAACTAGACCTCCCAACTAGTCTGCACAAGTAACACTTCACCAAAGCTCCTGGATGACCTAATTCCTCTAATATTCAACAACTATAATAGGGGTGGGATAGTAGCAATGCTCAACCCAAAGCATACAACAACACACCCAACAACTCACCCGATATCACAACAGACGCAACCAGGTAACAACTAATGAGGGACTTGTAGGTTGCCCCACGACCAATTAAACCCCCACCCTTATGGATTTTTCCAGAGGGACACAACAAAAGCAGGAACCAACACAATCCATAACTACCCTTAAGAAAATTTCCTTTAGTATGAGAGTGTTTCCACAGACTAGGCCACCCCCTCCACAGGACAATTGGCAGCGTCACCTTACTAGCCACCACCAGAATCAACAACTCAAAGAAAGACCAAAGCCAAATTCATTATGTTATCTAGGGACCGTTGAGTACCCACCAGCCTAGAGAAACCCTCCTTCGGCGGCACTCGGGGTTCCACCTCACAAAATCCCACCAGAGAATCCACAATACCATAATCTGAGCACTCCATAGAAATCAACTACCACATGGCCCTAGCAAGCTCGCTTTTCCTTCAACACTCTCATCCACCACCCGACACGCCGAGTTCATCGCCTAAGATACTACATCAATTACACTATTGTCGCTGCACAATATAACTACCAGAGACAAGTCTGGAGAATACAACCACTTGCCAACCTATCACATCACATTAAACACCATCATTCCATCATCTACCACATGCCTCGAGGGGCAAACTCTAAGGGGGTCTGGCCAAATGTTTAGTCACCCCATCGAGGATGCTAATTCCATAGTTAACAAAATCATTTTAAAGTCCAAATATGAATGTAGGTACACTCAATTTTCAATTTTTTTAAGATCAACCTTGTTTAATCACTTGGTTAAAATTACGTTTAATGTGAAATACAAAAACTAAAATCTCAAATTTTAAATTCTGAACGAAGTATCCTTCAATGTTCTTAGTTCTACACTTTACCATATATTTAAAAAAAAAAATCATTAGCAATATAAATGGTCTAAATATCCTAAATTTAAGGAAATACCAAATTTATTCAAAAACATTACTCATTTGTATTATCTCCATCTTTAAATTAACAATAATATTAAACTCAACATTTTATTTTTTTTACATAGTTTAAAAATGATAATTATTATTAATTAAATAATAATAATAATAATAATAATAATCCAATTTTAAGATCACAGCCAAGCCAGACACCAAATTGGTGTATGAGACCCCCTTGTTTGTGGGACAAGGGTGTTGGCAATATGTTTCTTATTATATGATTGTCCTTGATGGCAACTCTCTGACTAAGGACGATGATTGTATGAAGAACTCAGAAAACTATCATTGAATGGACACATGATCGCAGAGCATGTTTGCTGGAATACATATGACCTGTGTTAGTAAAGATGCCCTTTAATGTATATTTGTATCCACAAATATAGGGAAGAAGCCTATCCATTCCAATCTCAGTTGAAAGTATGGACCAGATCGAATTATATATAGCCTGAGTTACATTAACATAATCGCGCAAAGGAAGAACAATTAAAATAGAGTTATGCCTTCACGGAGAAACGTAGCAACAATGGAATACAGGCAGACGGAACCTTGAGCGAAGGAGAGGAACCATGAGCGGAATGAACAGTGAAGGGGGTTTCCAGTTTTCATCGCACCGCTTTCGACGGGCAAGCAGTATTCAAGAGGATGGGAGCGATTCCATAAAACGAGTGACACGCGTCCCTGAACGAATTTGCAAAACCGCCATCACTAAGCACCATCGTGCATTAATGTCCGATCAAGGAAGCCACGCGATATTGTTGTGCGCCGTCGATCTGGAGGGGAGCCATCGGACGATGGGCGTATGAGGAAGGTGCACGATGGATAACCATGGTATGGTGCGAGTATGTGATTGGATCATTGATTATATATGTGGGGTCGGTTCTAAATTATATTAATTGGGACCTTTTAAACTAAGGTTTGCGGGGTTAATAAAGGATGTTGAATATATGAAGTTGGTGAAATATGTAACATGTGATGTAATGAACGTGGATTGATATATGCATTGATCTCACGAACACATAAACCAGGGATCAATGTATATATATGTCTTGGGGAAATTCATAACTAAAGGAGGAATTGGATTAATATCTCAATCTCATATTGAGATATTAAAAAGTCTTAGATTAATTATCAAATTGACAAACCAAGAAAATAGAACAATAAGAAATTGTTTGGGGCTTGGGTAGACTCCGCTGAATTATCTAATTGATCCAGTCCAGGAATACCATCAATGGTTGGGTGGTTTTGACTCATGGTTTTAACAAAGACAAAAAACTATATAAGGAGAAGAGGATGATAGTACAATGTGTGCACGTGTGGGGTTGTTAAAAGAATAAATCTCTTTAAGAGATATCTGCATGATTAAGCTCTGTTTTATGAAAAATCTAAATCTATGATGCACCCATGGAGTTGATGAAGGTTCAAGATCTCTAGATCTAGAAATGATGAATCTCTAGGAAGATCTGCAAAGAAATAATGAAGACCTGACGCAAGTCTGATGAAGAAATTGAAGAAATTTGGTGGATCAGAGGGGAAGCTTTCTGCCAGTACAAGTTGGTGTTAAATCAGGGGGTCGAAGCTCCCTTCCAGTAGTGACTGGAGAACGAGCGAAGGTTGTAGCTTTCTGCAGGTGGGTGCCTGCGTGCTGGTATAAGTCTGCGCCAGCACAAAAATTGTAAGAAGTTTTCTTTATAATAAATATTTAAGACAGAAACGACAGTAGTGGTGGTTTTCTCCCAAATTGGGTTTCCACCTTAAATACTGGTGTTCATGTGTGTTGCTTATGTGTGATGGCTTATTCTGTTATTAATGCATATGCTTACTAAAAATCTGATGAATGAATGATGCAATAATCTAAGTAAAGAATTAAATGCATAATAAGATCTCTGACAAAAAGGTTTTCAGTCTGCTCAAAATACTAATTCACCCCCCCCCCCCTCTCAGTATTTTTCTTAATAATTGGTATCAGAGCAGGTCCTTCTGAAAAGCTTAGCCGCTAGAAGGAAAATCAATCAAGATGAGCAATCAAGATGGAATAGCATCTATCAGGCCTCCGCTCTTCAACAGAAACAATTCAATCTTCTGGAAAACAAGGATGAGATCCTATCTTCAGTCTCTGGGAGAAGATGTATGGGCTATTGTTGAAGCAGGATATCAATATCCAGCTGCAGTACCAACAGATCCAACGGAAAGAAAGATTTATGAAACAAATGCAAAGGTGGTTAATGCTCTATTGGGAAGTCTAACTGAATCAGAATTTGTCAAAGTCATGCAGTTGAATACAACAAAGGCAATATGTGACAAAATCATTCTAAGTTATGAAGGTGATGCAAAGGTAAAAAGTGCTAAACTCCAAACTCTCAGAATTCAATATGAGAACCTAAAAATGCATAATGAGGAGAGCATTGCTAATTTCTTTTTACGTCTTGATGATATTGTAAATCGTATGAGAAATCTGGGAGAAAAAATAACCGAATCTACCTTGGTTGAGAAAGTTTTAAGATCACTAACGACAAAATTTGAGTCAAAAGTTTCTGCTCTTGAAGAAAAGCAGGATCTTCAAAATCTTACTGTGGTGCAACTTCATGGCATACTAACTGCATATGAAATGAGAAGAGGAGGACCATCTGAAATCAAAGAATTCTTCTTTAGAGCTTCTACAAAATGGAAATAAGTACAAGAGACAGAAGGATTAGGGTATATCTCAGAAGAAGATGACGTAAATTTTGTAAAGAAACTCCAACTTGGTACAGGACAATTCAGAGGTAAGCTTCCTTTCAAATGTTTTGCTTGTTGAAGAGTTGGTCATTATGCTGCTAAGTGTCCTCACAAAGAAACACATGAAAAAGGAAAGGAAGTAGCAAGAAAGAATAAGAATCGGTTTAACACTATAAAAAGTTACTATATTCATGAAGACAGTGTTGGGTTATCAGACAGTGAGGAAGAATGTGAACAAGATCTTAGACTTCTCATGGCATTTGAAAAGGAGTCTAGAGAAGAAAAGGATACTTTTATGGATGATTTAGAGGACAATGATTTTCTTGATGAAATCAATCAACTCAAAATATGCTTAGAAGAAAGTAAAATATCCATAGAAACTCTAAAAAAACAGCTTCAAGAAAAGGAGAAACATAATGAGAAATTAGAATGTGAAATAGTAAGTCTAAGAAAAGAAATTGAGAAAGTAAAGACTTTGAATCTTAGATTTGCTAAAGGATCTGAAACCTTAGATGAGACTATCAAGGTACAACGTTCCCCTCTTCTAAAGACAGGTCTTGGATATATCGGAGAATCTTCTCAGGATTCAGCACCAAATTATCTAGAAGCAGCTACAGCCAGTACACAACATTCTGCCCCTCAGCAAGGGAATAAATAATCTTTACAGATAAAGCATGATCATCTCAATTCAAAGAATGCTAACAGGAGTACCTTTCAAAGAAACACCAAACAACAGGTAAATTCAAGTAGAAGATTTCATGATCGCATAAATTTCTTCTTCAATGGACAATGTTTCTCATGTCACAATTTTGGTCACAAAGCCATTCAATGTGTTGCATATAAAATCATCATGACAAGAGAAGCAAGAAAGAAAAGGATTGATATTGGAACAAAGAAGAATACATATAAAAACTTTTCTCCTCTTCAAAACGAAGTTGAATGTGCTTATTGCAATAACTTTGGCCATGAAGAATCTTAATGCAGGAGCAAAGTCCAGCCAAAAGAGCATCTTCCTTCAAGCTCCAAAGTATGGAAAAAGAAGGAATTACAGGTTGAAAATTGTGGCATAGCTTTATTTGCAGAAGGAGAAGAAAATCAATGGTACATTGATAGTGGATGCTCAAAACACATGACAGTTGACAAAAACAAACTTATTGCATACAATGCTCTAGAAAAGGAAAAGAATGTCACATTTGGAAATGATACTCCTGCTGTCATTAAGGGAAAAGGATCTGTTTTTCTAAAAGAAAAGGTGAAAGCTAATAATGTCATGTATGTGGATGGATTAAAGCATAACCTGTTAAGTGTAAGTCAAATGTGTGATCAAGGAACTGAAGTTGTCTTTAGTTCGAAAGAATGTGTGGTACGTGATCTTGATACAGGAAAAATAATTATAAAAGGAAACAGAACTCCAAGCAACCTATATGTATTAAAGAACTGCAAAGAACAATGTTACATGAGTAAATCTTTAGAAAACTGGCTATGGCATAGAAGGTTGGGGCATCTGAGCTTCTCTCAAATCAACAAATCAAGCAGACTTAAAGTTGTTTGTGATCTTCCCAATATTAAACCACCAGAAAGTATCATATGCAAATCTTGACAATTTGGTAAGCAAACCAGAGTGCAATTTAATGCCAAGGAAGGTTCATCAAGTAAGCCTCTTGAACTTATTCATACTGACATATGTGGACTCGTGAAGAAAAAGTCACCACATGGTGAACAATACTATATCTTATTTATTGATGATTTCTCTAGAATGTGTTGGATTGGGTTGATTAAACACAAATATAAAGCATTTGAGAAATTTCAGATCTTCAAAGCACTGGTTGAAAATGAATTAGATCTAAAAATCAAGTGTCTTAGATCTGATCGAGGAGGAGAATATACATTAGATGAATTCCTTGAATTTTGTGAACAACATGGCATAAAAAGACAGTTTTCTGTAGCTGGCACTCCACAACAAAATGGCGTAGCAGAAAGAATGAATAGAATAGTTCAACAAATGGCTAGAGCTATGCTTGATGATTCCAGAACACCTGACACATTTTGGGGAGAAGCAGCACATACAGCGGTAAATATTCTTAACAAAGCACATGTTCATGTAAATAGTGATAAAACTCCATATGAACTATGGTATGGTAATCCTCCCACTGTGAAGCACTTTAGAGTCTTTGGGAGAAAATGCTTTATCAAAAATAATGATGAAAAACTTGGCAAGTTTGAACCCAGAGCAGATGAATGAATATTTCTTGGTTACTCCTCTAGGAGTAGGGCATATAAATGTTACAATAAAAGATTTCGGAAGATTGTTGAATGTATTGATGTTGTTATTGATGAGTCTCCTACAGCTCCAAAAGAAGAAAAACAAACAACAAATGAAGACGATGATGACATATATCCCTCTACATCAAATAGGAATGATATAGAAAGTGAACCCAATGAAGAACCCATAGATGATTTTTCTGAAAAAGCACCATCCAAATATGTTCAAAAGAATCATCCAGAATCTCAAATTTTGGGAGAAAAGGGATCAGGAGTACAAACAAGAAGGACTCTTGTGGGATCTTCTAGCTATCTGGAATTTCTATCCACTATTGAACCAAAAAATGTCAATCAAGCCAGCAAAGATGAATGTTGGATTCAAGCCATGAATGAAGAGCTTGATCAAATTGAAAAGAATCACACTTGGGAATTAGTAACAAGACCTCATGACAAAAATGTCATTGGAACTAAATGGATATTCAAAAAAAAGTTAAATGAGAATGGGGATGTTATAAGAAATAAAGCTAGACTTGTTTGCAAGGGGTATGCTCAACAAGAAGGTATAGACTTTGAAGAAACTTTTGCTCCTGTAGCTAGACTTGAAGCCATAAGAATGTTTCTTGCTTTTTCAAGCTTCCAACAAATAAAAGTTTATCAAATGGATGTTAAATCTGTGTTTCTCAATGGTGATCTAGAAGATGAATTTTATATAGAACAACCAGAAGGATCCATTTTGGGAAATGATGAAAAACTTGTTTGTAGACTTAAAAAGGCTCTATATGGTCTCAAACAAGCTCCAAGGGCATGGTATTATCGTCTTGACAAATATCTTCATCAACAAGGATTTTCAAAGGGGTCTGCAGAAAGCAACTTATACACAAAAACTGAAAATGACAAACTATTGATTGTGGTTGTATATGTTGATAATATCATTTTTGGAAGTAATGAAGAGTCTATGAGTCAGAAATTTTCTTCTGATATGCAGAAAGAATTTGAAATGTCTTTACTTGGGGAACTAACATTCTTTCTTGGCTTGCAAGTGCAACAAGCAATAGATGGAATATTCTTATCACAGGCAAAATATCTTAAGCAAATCTTAAAGAAGTATGGCATGGAAGATTGCAAACCTGTAAGTACACCAAAGATAACCAGATGTAATCTCAGTTCTAATGATGATTCCCCCACGGTGAATCAACCAGAATACATATCTATGATAGGAAGTCTACTGTATCTCACTGGGACAAGACCCGACATTATGCATGTAGTTGGGATTGTTGGACGATTCCAAGCTAATCCAAAAGAGTCTCACCTTCAGTCAAAAAGAATATTCAAATATCCGCAAGGAACTCAAGACTTTGGACTATGGTATCCAAAGAATGTTGATCTCACTCTTCATGCTTACACTGATGCAGATTGGGCTGGAAACATTGATGATCGGAAAAGCACTAGTGGTGGTGCATTCTATATGGGGCCTCGGTTAGTATCTTGGTTCAAAAAGAAGTAAAGCTCTATTGCCTTATATACAGTAGAAGCAGAATATGTGGCTGCCGCATCATGTTGCACTCAACTGATTTGGATGATGCAAAACTTACAAGATATTCAAATCAAATGTTCACCTCCTCTCTCCATTATGTGTTATAATACAAGTGCCATCAGTATCTCAAATAATCTTGTTATGCATTCCAAGACCAAGAACATTCCCATCAAGTATCACTTCTTACGTCAACAAGTGCTTGAACAAAAGGTGAAGTTGGAGTATGTTCTCTCCAAAGACCAAGTTGTTGATATATTTACCAAACCTCTACCTAGGGAAGCGTTTGAATATCTCAGAAAAAAGCTGGGAGTAGTCTCTTCCATGCAAAAGATCAGATCTACTTAAATTCAGAAGATTAAATTGGATACGCTCCTATTGAAAGAGTTCAGGATGCACAGGCTAAGGGGGAGCATTGGTCATGTGGCAAGGATGCATTTTTGGCATTCTAATTATTTGTTGTAATATGATCTCATGCTTGAGAATCTTTTATCTTGAGTGTATAAGTCATTTCTGTTATCTCATTGAATATTATATTTGAAGATGCAACATGATCTCAGGGGGAGCATGGTATATTTATCGGTACAAAGGATCTTGATCTATCCTTTGCCTTTAATGTCAAAGGGGGAGAATATTGTTGAATGTATTTCAGGTCATGGTTTCCATCAAGTCCAAAGGGGGAGATTGTTGGCAATATGTTTCTTATTATATGATTGTCCTTGATGGCAACTCTCTGACTAAGGACGATGACTGTATGAAGAACTCATAAAACTATCATTGAATGAACACATGATCGCAGAGCATGTTTTACATATGACCTGTGTTAGTAAAGATGCCCTTTAATGTATATTTGCATCCAAAAATAGGGAAGAAGCCTATCCATTCCAATCCCAGTTGAAAGTATGGACCAAATCAAATTATATATAACCTGAGTTACATTAACATAATCGCACAAAGGAAGAAAAATTAAAACAGAGTTATGCCTTCACGGAGAAACATAGCAATGATGGAATATAGGCGGCCAGAACCTTGAGCGAAGGAGAGGAACCATGAGTGGAATAAACAGTGAAGGGGGTTTCCGGTTTTCATCGCACCACTTTCGACGGGAAAGCGGTATTCAAGAGGATGGGAGTGATTCCATAAAACGAGTGATATGCGTCCCTGAACGAATTTGCAAAACCGTCATCATTAAGCGCCATTGCGCATTAATGTTCGATCAAGGAAGCCGCGCGATATTGTTGTGCGTTGTCGATCTGGAGGGAAGCCATCAGACGGTGGCCATATGAGGAAGGTGCACGATGGATAACCACGGTACGGTGCGAGTATGTGATTGGATCATTGATTATATATGTGGGGTCGGTTCTAAATTATATTAATTGGGATCTTTTAAACTAAGGTTTTCAGGGTTAATAAAGGATGTTGAATATATGAAGTTGGCGAAACATGTAACATGTAATGAACGTGGGTTGATATATGCGTTGATCTCACGAACACATAAACCAGGGATCGATGTATATATATGTCTTGGGGAAGTTCATAAATAAAGGAGGAATTGGATTAATATCTCTATCTCAGATTGAGATATTAAAAAGTCTTAGATTAATTATCTAATTGCCAAACCAAGAAAATAGAACAATAAGAAATTGTTTGGGGCTTGGGTAGGCCCCGCTGAATTATCTAATTGATCCCGTCCAGGAATACCATCAGCGGTTGGGTGGTTTTGACTCATGGTATTAACAAAGGAAAAAACTATATAAGGTGAAGAGGATGATAGTACAAGGTGTGCACGTAAGGGGTTGTTAAAGAATAAATCTCTTTAAGAGATATCTGCATGATTGAGCTCTGTTTTCTGATAAATCTGAATCTATGATGCACCCATGGAGTTGATGATGGTTCAAGATCTCTAGATCTAGAAATGATAAATCTCTAGGAAGATCTGCAAAGAAATAATGAATACCTGATGCAAGTCTGATGAAGAAATTGAAGAAATTTGGTGGATCAGAGGGGAAAATTTCTACCAATGCAAGCTGGTGTTAAATCAGGGGGTCGAAGCTCCCTTCCAGTAGTGACTGGAGAACGAGAGAAGGTTGTAGCCTTCTGCAGGTGGGTGCCTGCGTGCTGGTATAAGTCTGCGCCAGCACAAAATTGTAAGAAGTTTTATTTATAATAAATATTGAAGACAGAAACGACAACAATGGTGGTTTTCTCCCAAATTGGGTTTCCACCTTAAATACTGGTGTTCATGTGTGTTGCTTATGTGTGATGGCTTATTCTGTTATTAATGCATATGCTTACTAAAAATCCGATGTATGAATGATGCAATAATCTAAGTAAAGAATTAAATGCATAATAAGATCTCTGACAAAATTTTTTAAGTCAGCTCAAAACACTGATTCACCCCCCCTCTCAGTATTTTTCTTAACAAAGGGACCCACCTCTGTGCAGGGATTTCAAATTGGTGTATAAGACCCCCTTGTTTGTGGGACAAGGGACCCACCTCCGCGCAGGGATTTAACTGCTAAGTCTACAAAGGCATATATACTCTACCCCCCTCCGGTTTTGAACATGTGACCTCTTACAAGAAAATACATACTCTTAAACATTAGGTCCACTCAACTGTATATAAAATACACTTAATTTAATAAACTAATTACACAATAATTATTTTACTATATTTTATGGCAATTTCACAATCTAAATTATAACAAGGTTTTAATATCTCAATGCTTAAGAAAATTAGTTTGAAATATTAAAACAAAATACAATATTTTGTAACCAATGGCCCCACGTTAAAAGACTTCATGGGTTGATGTTGACATATATATTCTTTTATCAGAGCCACGCAATTAATGTTAAACAATGAATGTGAGCATCGCTAATAGTGCCATGCATTGAATGTTAGCGTCCTTTAACGCGTAGTAAAGAGTACTGAATTGAGGTCTTAACAATATAAGTAGTTTGAACATTACCCATCAATGGTAATTTATGATAGAAACATTTCATTTATGTAGGCAGGTAAATTTAAAGTTGGTTATTTTCTTATTCGTATAATTTTTTAAATGATTAGTTTAAAAATAAGTAATTTGTTTGAGGTGTTTAGTTTAAATATAATTAAATTAAAGTAAAAAATAATTTTTTAAATGATCAGTTTAAAAATAAGTAAGAGATAATAATTTGTTTGAGGTGTTTAGTTTAAATATAATTAAATTAAATTAAAAATATTGAATGTAAGTTAGTGTTAAGGTTTAGAATTTGCTTAATTTAAATATTATTTGATTGTTAATTTGAGGTAATTTGTTATTTGTAATGTTTTATTGTGGCAGTTGAGAATTCAATTTTGTCCAATGATAATAAAAATGTTTTATTAGTCTTTCATAACGGGTCAAAGCATGGAGCTGAGGACTTCTCTATCTAGCAATTTTAAGAGCTTGATAGAGCAATTTTAAGCACTCAATCGATCAATTTTTTAAGTGCTGGATTGAGCTCCGGTGTAACTCAAGTTAGGAGCTAGATAAAGCTTTAAAGCTGGAAATTTTAAAATTTATGTAAATATCAATAATAATATGCAAACTTTAAAATTAAAAAAAAAAAATTGTTTAAAAAAAACTCAAATATAATTACTAATTACATTCGAATACGTAATTAACAATTATGTGGATTAATTTCTCATTATATTTCTAGCGTTTTGGTGTATAAATTTGAAAAAAAATTCTATCCCACTTGAAATTGAGATTGTAATATTCTTATATTTGTAATTTAATAACTTAAAAATTAGTTTTTACTATGATTTAAATTTTCAATGTTATAATTTAAATAATAAATTTATTATAAATATAATTTAAATATCAAATTGATTAAATATAAGAAATTTTATCAATTTGATTTTAATAAATATTATATTTTTTTTATATAAATAAGTGTAATTGGAAAATGTGAATTTAAAGTTGTTGGAAGTATATATTTTATAAAATTCACTGAAAAATTAATAAATATGATTCCCTCGATCATATATATATTCAATGTTATAATTTAAATAATAAATTTATTACAAATATAATTTAAATATCAAATTGATTAAATATAAGAAAATTTATCAATTTGATTTTAATAAATATTATAATTTTTTTTATGAATAAGTGTAACTGGAAAATGTGAATTTAAAGTTGTTGGAAATATATATTTTATAAAATTCACTAAAGAGTTAATAAACACAATTCCTTCCGTCATATATATATATTCACTTGTTGTAATAATTGTAAGTTATAATTAATATAGTTGTAATGGATGCAATGATATATGCGGTTATAAATTTCTTTCACCCTGTAAAATGTGATTGCATCCAATTATGTCATCAGTTTGTAAAAATGCCAAAAATATATAGAAATTTTTACTTTCACTTAAATTTACATATATATTTTTAAAATAATAAAAACATAAAAAATCATAAATTTTAAAACATTATTTAACTAATTTGACTTTGACTTTGAGTAAACTTGACGATTATTTGACTAATCGTCAAGTTTAGTCTCCAGAGCACGGGGAACAAAATTTTGTTGACATGAGAATTGGACATTGGACAATTAGAGTTCCTTTTGGAACAACTTGACTTGTGTAGTGTTTGATGTGTTGAGTCTAAGAGGGATAGTTGTCGTAAATCACTTTCCAATGGTTAGATAAGTTGAGTTGTATACACTTTTTAAGGTTAGTGGCATTGATGAGGTGGTCACGTTAGTGGTTTCAAATTATATTAAACTATTTTTTATATTTTGTATGACGTGTATATTATTGTTAATAAATTGATTTAGTCATTTGAAGTTATTTATTGAATGAATAAGTGTAGGTAAAAGTTTAATATGGATGGTTTTTGAGTTAGTTTAATAGTTGTGGATTTAGGGAAGGATCTCTCATTGTTGAAGATGTGAGAGTGGTTTTTTGGTGAGGTTATGCAATAACTTGGGACATTGTTCAGTGATTGACTTCGGGAGATCCATGATTTAGAAGTTCAGGAGTGGAACTGAAGAATCCAACTTGTCAACTACACCTTTACGAGTGTTAAGAGACAACTTGATGAAGTTAGTAGCCTAGAAGATTTCATAATGATTAAAGGGCATTGCTGAAGAACTTACTTGACAAAGATCAAGACAAGTACTTGTTAATGAAGGGTGTTGGTGTAATTAACTCCTACTTGTCTTGTGATGGAGTGATATATTATATTTAGAAGTTTGTTAGATCTAAGAGATATCTTAGATCCTATTTAGGTGTGTGGTTGAGATATTCTCTCAACATATTAATTGTGTGGTTAAGATACAATTTCTATCTTCAACCAATGATTGATGTATTTATATATCTAATTAATGTAATGTAAATGGTGTGTTTTGGTGTGAAAGTAAATTTCACAATGTACCCCCAACAGATTATTGTTTGGATTGTTTTCTAAAACAATTTTGAATTATAACTGTGATTTATAATTTTGCAAATTTTATGTGATCAAAGAAAAAGACATCAAAAGTTGTATAGGTGGAAGGAATAACCAGGAAAAAGTGTGATATTGTGATGTTTAACAATAAAATTTACACTCCATGTCATTTGAATTTGAAGCCTTGGGCATGCTTGACTCTAGTATAAGCCATACTACAAGAAGAAAATCAAGCCCAATATTTTACAGGATTTATTCGCTTCCGAGTTTCATTCACTCATTGGCATAAGGGCATGACAATCAAAATCAAAGTATGAGCAAGCCAATATCTATAAAATACCACACCTACTAACCAACAAATTTACCATAAAATCTTCAACCAGGGCTTTTTCACAACCGCTTCTAACAAATTTAGCATAAAATCTTCAATCAGGTTGTTCCCATGGAAGCCTGGTCTCCTAAGGCACAAAAGAGGGATAATCAATAACAACCATAGAAACAATGTCAACGCGAGTGTAAAATTGAAGGATGCACTCCGTTCATATCTTCAACTTCTTGCCCACTCAAGCTTGAAAAACAAAAAACAATATTGAACACACTATTTTGCACCATAAAACCAATTGTTTTTGGGTTTAAAAAAATATTGTCATGCATGTAGAATTCCATTAGATATGCCAAAAAATAGTTGAGTATTTTATACCATGACATAGAACGCTAAATGGTTTATATCAATAAACGCCAAACTTTCTCTAAACGTGTAGAAGTAGTTGGGATAACTCGTGCAAGTGATAGAAGCACATGTATTTTAGAAGAATTACTTGCAGAAAATCAACTGCTCAAACAACTAACAAACTATATAATAAAATGAACATACATTCCATTTTTTAACAGATTGGGTGAAGGGGTATATTAATATTATTGGGCTTGCTTGGGTTGACATCTATGACCATTGTAGCACCCTCGAAATCATAGGAACCTTGTGCCTTCATGTTCTTTCGATAATACTATTGAATGCAAATGAGGCATGGGTGAAGAACATATTGGGTGCATAACAAGACCCACCAAGTTGTATAGGGCCAAAATCTGCATAATTAGGTGCACATGCCCAATCAAGAGCTGCTTGCAAATTAATGGGGTGAAAACTTGAATTTTCAAATATTAGTTGAACATGGGAGTTGGAGGGTGGCGGTGCAACATTAATGCACATCACCTATTTACTCATGGTAAGTCTAGCTGATGGAATATGATAAACAGTGGTAGGGGAACTTCAGAGGGGTGGACGATTGCTAGTAATAAAGTCACATCCATTGGAATCAGGCCAACCACCACTCAAAAATTCAAAGGTATAGCTTACTCCTTAAAAAAATGTTGCAAGTGTAAATTAGAGAAGCAGGTGCAGAGCCTCGTACTCGAGAGCTCAACACAGAACAAGGACACCATGATAGCTTTTAATGAACCCTACAAAGAAATGTACGTCTATCAAAATCTGCAATAGAAAAAAAAATTGTTCATTGATACATTAGGCCCAGAATTGTCGACGTACCAAGCAACAGAGCAGATTGACAACTCAGGATAAAAGCCTTAAATTCAATTGTGTAACTAATCAAATTGAGAAAAAATAAATTAAATTATTTTTAAAACATAATAAAATTCAATTTCCAAAATTAAATTATAAGAATATTGCATTGAATTTTTGGTCAAACTAAACTAATATGATTTGACAAAAACCAAATACAACATCTACACCCTCCCTAAGTAATAATAAATATGAAATAGATTATTTTTAAATATTTATGTAATATTTAAAATATATTGGAATGTAACTACGTACTTGAAATGGAGCATTTTCATCTCAAACAAAGTGGATTTTCATCATCTCAAGATGGATTATTGGTGTTGGATTTCTTAAGTTTTCGATATATGAATGTGCGTTTAATGTTTGTGTTTGCTTTGGTCAATTTTGTTATTTGAATTAATTTTGGTGTTTATATTTGATTTAGTTTAGGTTAATTAATTAGATTAACTTTGAATTTTGGTGTTTGTGTTTATTTTGGTTAAATTTCTATCTAATTCTTATAAAACAAATGTAAATAAGAAAAGTGTTATAACATAATTAACTTCTTCTAATTTAAAAATATTATAGTGCTGGAATTTAGAAGGGATATTAGGGGACATCATGCAAATCTAAGAAAAAGATAAAAGTTGTTAAATCACCTATTAAAAGGTATTAAAGGGGTAGGAATGTTGCTATAACATTTGGTATAACATTGTGTATATTAATGTTACAAGGTATGGTACGTCTCCCGTGGTACATATCCCACTTGAATATGTGTGAAATGACACCTTGATAGCAAATAAAGTGTGTGAATGAAAGTGAGTATAGAAACAATTTTATTCATGTGTGAAATGACACCTTGATTTGCACATTTAATGTTATGTTATTGTACTCCCATATTAAAATTATTAGATAGTAAGTATGATGGAGATAGAAAAAGATAAAGTAAATGAAAAGAGAAGATGACATCAAAACTAAATGGATGCAGCCTGATCGAGTTGGTGGTCCTTCCCACCACGCCTCATCAAAGCGCAATTATGGAATCGCAACTTCGACGTACGCGATGTCAGACTCTCACATTTTAGGCAGAAAGAATGGGATTTGTAAGAGGAAACATCTTACCACCCAGGCAGAACAAATTCCCATCGCAGAGCAAAGTAAACTCTGTAGCCCAGTGCATGAAAGAATTCAGGCAACAGACAAAGGACTTTCTCCGTGGCTTTGGTGGTTATATCGGTATGTAAAATCCATATTACTTCTCCTTTATGTGGCCCTAGATAATGTTATGGAAGGTTATGCTGTAGTTAGTGTCATTCATATGGAGTTTACATCTGATGTCGGAATGTGTATCACTGTAGAACCTTGTTTTCATAGCTCTAGTAGGTCTGTTTATTATGGTTTCTGGTTAAATTATGGGCATCATCTTTTATTTAAAACCATTATGCAGACAAGAAGTAGTAATTCTCGCCCCCGAGGCATTAAGAAAGGTAGGAAATGTAAATTGATTTGCATGGAGAGAGGGTTTCAAACTACCTATATGAAATCTTTCGCTTTTGGTTCAGGGATCCATAGTCAGGAGTCTGGGGCTTATAGTCAATTTCCCATTTCTAGTTTTAAGAAGGGTCTACAAAATCTGGGTCGCCAAACAATTCTTGTTTCCAATGGTCTCTATTTATTGTCAAATTGTTGCATACGGGACCACGTTGTGCGTCTGAGTTCTAGTAGTTGCAGAGAGTATAGTCGGTCTCTTTTCGGTCTAGTAGCTCCTACGAAATCTGTTCAAGGTTCTGCTCTGTCTAAGGTATCTGTGGCTAACCAAACCCTGTATAGTTGGGATACAGAGTCCTGTCCATGGATTTTGAAGAGCCCTCCGGTTAAAGTCTGGTTGTTAACTAGTCTCAGGGATCCTTGCCGCTGGGTTTGGGGTCCGATAATGCAAGAGCATTTATGTCCTGTTCTTAGTTTGTCATTTGTCAAACTGGTTTGTCTTTGCATATTTGGTCACACTATGAAGAGCCCTCGGCTTCACAAAACATCAAATACACCCCAACCCGGTTGTCATACTGATTGATGTGTATATATAGGGTTTGTAAGCAGGTTTAAAGGCTCTTTGGACTCACATACCAACATAGCGAAAACCAAAAGAGGCCAAGACAAGCAACCAAAAAATCAAACCACTGGCCCGAGTAAGAGAGGCTGGAAAACTGATAAACAAATTCTTGAAGAAATGGTAAATGTTTATGAATCAGGGAATCTAGAACATATCCGCAATGCAATTCAAGGTTGGGAGAGACAAACAGATAGCGAGGATGAAGATTTAAAGGAGCAGGTGATGAAAATGGATTTCATTTTTGATCTGGAGAGTACACGAGGTCGAGTATCCTTGTTCCAACAATCAGTTAAAACCTATCGGAAAATGAAATGTCTATTAGCTAAGGCCATGGCAAATATGGAGGTGAAGGATGAAAAGTCATCTTTGTTGTTTGAGCTTCTCCAAATTAAACAAGATATTCACAACATGATGAAGGCTCAGTTTCAAGTCAATGATATAATTGGAAAGATCAAGTGTTAGCTCCACAGTGTTCAACACAAAAATCTGATAGGATGCAATGCAAAAGATCCAACTCTAGTGGATTTGTCTGATGGATTTTCAGTCTAGTTTAGTTACACTGCATGTTTTTGTTGTTGTCGAATAGTAGATATAGTCTCTCTTTTAACTGTAAATGTTTTGGACACAGTAAAGCGGTAAACGCAGCCACAAGAAGGAAAAAACAATTTATATTTTGGATGGCTTTTAACTCCATGCGGTGGCCAACAGACCTGGTTTCCTTCGGGCAGGTTGAGGCTCTGCAATCAAGTTAGTATGTATAACAACCTGCTTGTTTAAAATATGAAAATAGAAAGGCACTACCAAATTTACAAAAAAAAAAAAAAAACTAAATGAATGTAGTATTTATTTAAATATTTATTAAATTATGTTTAGGTAGAATACTTATTAATTCATGTTTAGGTTTGAGAATTTTGTTTTCACTTTTCAATTTAGTTTATATAAAGATTTATAAATAGTAAAATTATATAGTTTTAAAATGGATTTAAAAAGTTTTTTTTTTATGAATTTTATTTAATTAAAATTATTGATTTTATATATTTATTATTAAATTTAAAGAAATAATAAAGAAGTTAATTAATTTTAGAATATATATTAAAATATTCAAGTTTGATTTTTTTTCATTTTTCACTTTTTTTAGAGTGGTTTATGGATATTGAGTAATTGTTATTTCTCTCTGATCGACCAAAATAGCAAGATCTAATCTCAAAAGTATTGAAAAAAATTGACTTCCTAACTTCCCAATAAATAAAATACTTAATAACAAAAACTCAACTAACTAAACTATCCCTTAAAACATCTCTTCACTTCTCACTTATTAAAACTATTTAACATTTATGATCTCTTAAAAAACAATCTTCATTTAATACTCTGTTAAAAATATTTAATATTAATACAACAATCTTATTATATAACTCAATACATGTAATATTATTACTATCGTTATATTGATTATGAAAATGATAACTTGACAAACTATCAATGCTTGTATTTTCTCATTATCGACATCAAGAATGGACCACGAATAGTATAAAGTGATGTTTTAATTGGTTTTTGGTGATACTTATTGTCTTCAATCTATGTCATTGTCATTATGTGTATGAATAAATAAATTGCAGCAAATCAATCAAGTTTGTTATAATGAATTTTGGGTAGATTAGTTATTAGTGTATAAAGGCATATTATTATTTTTCAAATCATTATTTTGAGGTGCGTGAATTCTATAGAATGAAATGGAAAATATATTGATTATTTTTCATTATTAATTTGATTATTAATATAACTGTTAAATCCATATATGTTAAATCAGTTTAATCAATTTGTGAAATCAAGTTTTAGTCTTTTAAATCATTCTAAATACTATTAATTTAATGTGAGCATTGCCAATTTATATTAGTTACAATTTTATTTTATTTTAAGATTGTATGGATTTAATGAGAATATTATGAATGTGAATAATATATTTTATTTGGTGATACTTCTTGTCTTCGATTTATGTCATTGTCATTATGTGTATGAATAAAGTGCAGCAAATCAATCAAGTTTGGTATAATGAATTTTGGGTAGATTGGTTATTAGTGTATAAAGGCATATTATTATTTTTCAAATCATTGTTTTGAGGTGGGTGAATTCTATAGAATGAAATGGAAAATATATTGATTATTTTTCATTATTAATTTGATTATTAATATAACTGTTAAATCCATATATGTTAAATCAGTTTAATCAATTTGTGAAATCAAGTTTTAGTTTTTTAAATCATTCTAAATACTATTAATTTAATGTGAGCATTGCCAATTTATACTAGTTACAATTTTTCTTTTTTTTAAGATTGTATTGATTTAATGAGAATATTTTGAATATGAATAATATATTTTATTTGGTGATACTTATTGTCTTCGATCTATGTCATTGTCATTATGTTTATGAATAAAGAAAGTGCAACAAATCAATCAGGTTTGGTATAATGAATTTTGCGTAGATTGGTTATTAGTGTATAAAGGCATATTATTATTTTTCAAATCATTGTTTTGAGGTGGGTGAATTCTATAGAATGGAATGGAAAATATAATGATTATTTTTCATTATTAATTTGATTATTAATATAACTGTTAAATCCATATATATTTAATCAGTGTAATCAATTTGTGAAATCAAGTTTTAGTCTTTTTAATCATTCTAAATACTATTAATTTAATGTGAGCATTGCCAATTTATACTAGTTACAATTTTTAATTTTTTAAAGATTGTATGGATTTAATGAGATTATTATGAATATGAATAATATATTTTATTTGGTGATACTTATTGTCTTTGATCTATGTCATTGTCATTATGTGTATGAATAAAGAAAGTGCAGCAAATCAATCAGGTTTGGTATAATGAATTTTGCGTAAATTGGTTATTTTTTTTTTCTAAGTTAAAGTAATCTATTAATCAAAGGAAAATAATGTACACCTGGCCGGAGCCAAAACAGTGCCTACCGGGAGGCAATTTTAACTGACAGAGACTGATATTGGGCTGCCCATCGGGAGGGAAACCAGCCTTAGGAGCCATCATCTGAAAAAATCCCACGCAGGGGATCGAACTGATATGTATTTGACTGAACACTAGACATATATACATTGCATATCTGCTGCATTGGACTCTAACAGTACTGGACCACTGTAGTGTCTGAGATTGGACATTTACAAAAAAAGAAACAGAGATGGAGTAAACATTAAGGCGACCAAGCAATCCCTCAGAGAGGGCAGAGAAATAACAAAAAAGACAGGAGGAAAGGGCCGAGTTACTCATCCAGCGCAATTTCCTCAATCTTGCAACTGTAGTCTTCTGGGTCGTCTTGGGTGTGGGAGCAAGCGGCGGAGGAGTGGACAACCGGCGGAGTTGCATCGACATGACCCGGAACGACCCCAGCTTCAACCTGCAAAGACACCCTGTTCTCAGAAGGCGAGCCCCTCATATCCTGTTGCTTCACGTCCAAATGAGCACTGTCGTCCGGAGCATGCTCGTCAGGCGGAGGCGCAGGCATTGGTTCCTCCAGGAAGACGACCGAGATGGCCACGGTAACCCGGGGTCTATTGAGAGCGTAGTCGAAAGAGAAGAGGGCAGTGTGGGACTGAGCTGGCAGAGCATCGCCAGAAGGCGAGTCCAGCCGTCGTCCAGAACGAAGCAGACGCCCATGAAGGAGACGAGGCAGGCTACCCGACGGAGAGGAGGAGAAGGATGGCGAATGCCTTCTGGCCGAACGAGAGGATCCCCTTCGGCACCGCATCCTCTGTCTAACTCTTGGCATAATTGCAACAGAACAGGAGCTAGAGTGCTGAGGCGAATGAGTGATGGTGGGAATCTCGCTCGTGAGGAGAGCGATAACCGCGCTACAGACACACAGAACCCGTACCGAACAGAGAATTGTCTATATCAAACAACAAAGGTAAAGCATCACAAGAACCCCCCGTGATGGTGCGTGACTCCGTTTTATCCGTAGTGCAGGATTACAACCGACAACAATGGCGATAAAGGGACGGTGCCTCCACAACAACAAACCCATTTTCGGCAACCTTCCAGCCTCGTTGTGGCATTGAACGACCTTTTTGCCAAGTCAAGTTTTAATGTAAACGTGTTACAAAGAAATTTAGTCGCTTTAGAACCCTGTGTTGAAGTGAATCGACGCCATATCCACACCATAAAGATCAAGCACGGGTATTAATTGTGATCAGGTGGGCGCTGAGGTTCCAAGAGGGAAGGCAGGTGGCCTCCCGTCCTTGCGCCGTGCGTCCCATCGATCCCACTATCGCCACTTGCACCCGCATCCGGGGTGCGTAAATTGGTTATTAGTGTATAAAGGCATATTATTATTTTTCAAATCATTGTTTTGAGGTGGGTGAATTCTATAGAATGGAATGAAAAATATATTGATTATTTTTCATTATTAATTTGATTATTAATATAACTGTTAAATCCATATATGTTTAATCAGTTTAATCAATTTGTGAAATCAAGTTTTAGTCTTTTTAATCATTCTAAATACTATTAATTTAATGTGGGCATTGCCAATTTATACTAGTTACAATTTTTAATTTTTTTAAAGATTGTATGGATTTAATGAGATTATTATGAATATGAATAATATATTTTATTTGGTATTTAATTATCGTCAATATGTTTATGTTAATTTTTAATATATTTTAGGCATAAATTTTAATACTTTTTAATATATTTTAAGATCATTTATATCTTTAAGGGTTAATTCAATTGATTGGTGTTATTATTTCCATAATATTATTAATAATTAAGAATGTTGTACATGTTTTTGTTTCAATTATTTTTGGGTCAAACATATTTAATATATGTGATTTTCCTTACACTTACTATCTTGGAATTAAGAAGAAGTGTTCAAAAGTTTCTTAGGGTTATTTCCAAGGAATTAAAGGTCAATTCGGTGTCGTTTTGGTAGGTTAAAGAGGAAATTGTTATCCACCCCATCCATGTTCAAGCCACCCTTGCGACATGTTTTCCCCTAGTGGGCCAATTAAGGTTAGCTAGGTACTGAAAATATAATTCTTAGCAAGTGCTCGAGGGTAGGACATACTTTTTCCAAATATTTTTAATTCAACTAGGTCTAACTCGGGTAGTTAAAAGAAGAAATTGTTACACTCTTTGTCTTAGCTGAAATCTTGTTTGTGATATGTTTGTCTCTTAAGTGTCATTAAGATTAATAAAGTATGGACAATCTAACTCTTATTCAAGTACTCAAAGATAAAATAAGATACTAGTTCCCTCAAAATTAACTTAATGAATTAGACTCATTATTACTAATGATTTGATTTTCATCAAATTCTCTAAATACACCATACTTATTCTTAAAACAAAGAAAGTACCCAAAAGTTTAAGCAAATTGTAAAAAAAAAAAAAACAACTTAATATTTAAAAATATTATTTTTATATCTAATTCAATATAATAATAGAGATAATATTCCATTTATTTTTCAAATGTTATTTTTAAATAATAAAAACCCTAAATCACCTAAATTTTAATATATGGTAAATGTTGAAAGATACCATTTAAAGTATATGATAAATGTTAAAAGCTATCTTTTAAATTGTATGCAAAACATAAAATTAAAAATAACTAAATTTTATTTTAAATTTAAATATTTATTATTTAAATAATTTTTTGATGATGGAGATTTATGGAAAATTGTGTGTCAAAATCATACGATTATTCAACATTTCAGTTGAACCCTTCACCCATCTTAGGGGCTTGAAGCTTACTAATGATATAAAGAGTGCTAGACCACTTTAAATAGAGGATGGGTTAATTTTTTTATCAATCCAATTTAATTTTATATATATATATATATATATATATATATATATATATATATATATATATATATATATTAACTGATTTTTTTTTATTAATATTGTATTACTTTAAAATTTTAGAACACATAAATTTATCATTGTTAATTAAAGTTCACGTAATGTTAAATAAAAACATCTAATACTTAAAAACTACTAAAACTATCATAAGTTTGATTACAAAAGGAAATAAAATAGTTGTCAAATGACATAACATGATATCAAGAGTTTGAAGAGGTAACTGGACTTAGGTCTTGCGCACTAATACCGACTATAGCGGGAAATTTTATGTCACACTCAAGGTGGCTTTCCAAATGAGTTAGCCAAGTGTTTTTGTAGCTCAGATAGGTGTTCAGTCTCATATGGTGTCTATGAGGCAAGGAATACAATGGATTAATTATCTCCAATACCCATACAAAGTTTCCTAGTGAAATTGTCTTAATTAAATTAATTATCCAATTTTAATTATTTTCCTAAGTCTAACTTAGGGAAATGGGTTACTTAATCAAGATTAATTGAGACAAATCAATTTGGCTCTAGATACTTCTAGAAAATTTATTTTTAGAAGTCGATATGATATTAGCCATCGATTGGATTTAAATCATGGTCATTGATTCATCAACGAGAGATTATAAGAGAAGCTCAAAGGGGTTTTTGGAGAACACATTCGAGTAACAAATTTACAATGACAACAAAGGTGCAGTGATAGCATGGGAGACACCAACAATAGGGACCAATAGTGATTGATATCGATTTTTTGGAGAGGGATTCTTCACAATGATTTCTAGATTCTCAGTGACAGAGAGAGATCAATTTATCTACATAAGTTGAATTTCTCCAGCCAGTGCAAATTGTTTTAGGGAGGCCAATTTTTTGGGGCAAGTGAGAATTTACCAATGGTATCAATTTGCACATGAGAAGTCAAGTTCTCCAGTGAAAGACTAAATTCTAATAGAGGCTGAGTTAGTTTCCCACTGGGTGTGAGTTTCTACACACTTCGATTGATTTTCCAGGAACACACGAGTTGGGTCGATTACGGGTCACAAAGAGAGGTCGAATTGATTTAGAGGGGCCAATTTGCATTCAAGGGTTTGAGTCAGCTTGCAGAAGTGAAGAAATTAATTTGCTTGAGGTTTGTTGTTACACGACAAGCAATTGATGTAAATTTCAATTACATATTTATTGAAGAAAAATAAAATCTCTCATTTATAGAATTGGTTTTCCCTTCGGGGTTTCTTTCCAGAGACAATTTGTATAAAAAATCTAGTATGAAATTTTGTGTGTTAATTTATCAGATCCTGTGATTATTTATTTGTGGAATTATCATTGTGTTATTTTCAGTATTTTTCGTGAAATATTTTACATAAGACAAATAATCTACAAAGATAGAAGATTATAACTAGTAATTAGAATAGAATTTTAACATGGTATCAGAGCAAGTTTAGTGATGCATAGATTTGAGGGAAAAATAATTTGAACACAAGGAATATAAAGAGAAATTGAAGTTTTATAAAACTTAGCTCGAAGTTCTCCATATTTATTTGGGTTTTGTCTATTTTCTGAGGGTTTTCATAAATGGATTTGGCAGGATTGAGAGATTAGGAAAGATTTGATGGAGCTTCAAAATTTGGTGTCTGGAAAGCCATAATTTCTTTGTTGGTAGAGAAGAATAGACTCAAATAATATGTGACTTGTGTTGTAGTTTTTCTAGTAAATCCAACGCAAATCATTTCATACAAGAAGGAAGATACCAAGGTGAGAAGAATAGTCCTTGATGGAGTTAAGGCTCATATTGTTCAACATATCACTAATATAGATAGATCGAGACTCTATTATAATTTTGCACCAGAATGCTATCATGAATAGGAAGTTGACACTTAGGCAGAAGTTGAGAAATACCAAGATGAATAAGGGTGAAGACATTGTTAGCTACTTCACTAGGCTCAAATTTGTAAAGGACGAGTTAGAAACTATTGGAGATCAGTTAACTTTAAATGATGAACTCATGAGAAAAACCTTGAATGGGTTCTCAAAGCAGCCGGATGTGCTTGTTTAGGTGATTAATGGACGAGATACACTACCAAGTTGGGATCAATTGTGGATCGATTTCACTCAGGAGGAGCTTAGACTGAGTTTTGTTAGTGGCAGTAGTATCAAAAAAATTGAGAATTGTTAGGATGATGAGAACGTAGCCTTAGAAGGAAATGGAAATTCCAATAAGGGTTTTAGAAAAGGATCTAATGAGGAGAGAAGAAAAATGAATTGAGTAAAATCTAGTGCTTTGATTGTGGCCAGAATGGTTATTATTTTAGTTAATGTACGAAATAGAAGAATAGAGATGAGAAGAAGAATGGGAAGTAGTAGAAAGTAACTTCAAGAGAAGTTGAAGAGCTATATTCAAGATTAGAGGATGATTTTTCTCTCATAGCTTGCATCTCTAGCTCTACATCTACAAGTGTCCAATATATTGATAGTGGAGAATCATGTCACATGACTAGAGTTAGAAAATAATTTTCTAGTTACCAGGAAGAAGAAGTGGGCTTCTAGATTCATATGGGAAATAAGTCCAAGTTTACTCTAGTTGGGAGAGGGACAGTTACATTTGAAAGGGATTCAAGAAAAAGTACTAATGTTACAAGGGTGTTGCATGCGTTAGGTTTAGGAATGAACATGATTTCAATTTAAGCTCTTAAGGATAAGGGTTATGTGTCTAATTTTGAGGGCTAATGGTTTACATTAAGCATTGGTATTGGAAATTAGTGAAACAAATTTGAATGAGGAGAAACCGGTTATACAAGTTACAGTTGGATGCTTCAAAGGCACTAGTGAGTAAAAATAGTAGTAAAGGCATGGGAGAAATATGTCATAGGAGGATGGGACAAATCCATCATGGATCACTTTGATTGCTCAGGGAGACCATAACAGGAGTTCCAAAATTTAACACGAAACGTGATGATGTTTGCACTAGGTGCGTGCTTGGGAAGTTTGTGAAAACATCATTTCCAATGAGTGACACTAGAGCCAATAGTGTTATTGAGTTAATATATTATGATATATGTGGATCATTATCTACAAAATCTCTCAGGGGTTATGATTATTTCGTAAAATTCATTAATGACTACTTAAGAAAGACATAGATATACCTCTTGAAGAATTGGGATGAAGTCTTTAGTTGCCTCCAAGAGTTTAAGGTTCACGTGGAGAACACGAAAAAGATAAAGGTGATTCATACAAGTAATGGAAGTGAGTATATGGAGAAAACCTTCAATTAATTTTTTGTGAAGGATGACATCAAGAGAGAGTGGATAAATCCATATAAACCACAAAAAATGGGGTCATTGAGAGAAAGAACAGGTTGATAGTTGGAGCAATGAGGGCAATGTTGTATGACCAGGATTTGCCTAGATTTCTATGGGTAAAGGCGTTTAGTACAACAATATATATTTATAACAGGGTTCCTCACAGGGAGTTTGGGAAGATGATAGTCGAGGAGGAATTTACATGAAAGAAGCCAAAATTACGACACTTAAATATTTTTGACAGCATAGCTCATTTTCACGTGTAAGATGACAAATGCACCAAGTTTTATTCGACTACAGAGAAGGGATATTTTGTTGGATTCAATGAAATGTCCAAGGCATACATGATCTACATTATAGGTAGTAGGAAGATTATCGTGAGATGGGATGTGAAGTTCGAGGAGGAGAAAGCCTTTGGGTGATCTTGTGAGTTTCCAGTAGTTGATCATAGTGAGCTAGCGGGAGCTACAATGAATGAACATGGATATCAGCCTTAGGGAACAAGTACATGTACAATGACTAGTACAGGAGAAGGTATAGGTGTAGAGGATATTTCATAGCAGGTGGAACAACAACAATAGGAAGAGAAGAAAGAAGCTCCACCCACCACCAGTGGGAGAAAAACAAGGAGGTGCTTCAAACATTGAGATATGCACAAGAGTTTGTGGGAGGTCCTAGATCAAGCACCAAGGACAATATATCAATAGAAAGGTATTCAGGGTAAATGCGTTAATGAGTGAAATATTTGAGAATGATCCTTCCATTTATCAGGAGGCTACACAGCTTAAGGTATGGTAGGATGTGATGGTGGAGGAGTATAAATACATCATGCTAAATGATGTGTGGCAGGTTGTACATATACCGGTGGACAAGGAAGTGGTTAGTTCCCATTGGATCTACAAGATCAAACACGTTATATATGGTAGTGTTGAGAAGTACAAGGGCTAGGATCGTGGGAAAACATTTTGCTAAGGAGGGCATATACTATGAGGAGACATGTGATCTAGTGGCCAGATACAATTCCATCAAGTTCGTGATCTCTCCCGCAACACAAATGGGATGAAAAATTCACCAAATGGACCTTGATATGGATTTTATAAGCGAAGTGATAGAAGAGGAGGTGTACATCAAACAACCAAAAGGATTTGAGATGCATGGGAGGGATACTCATGTATTGAGGTAGAAGAGAGCACTATACAGACTCAAGAAACCTCCCATGGCATGGTATGGTTGGATCTGTTAGTGTCAATATGTCCAATGATCAAACATGCTCTTTCAGTTTATTTGCTAGTAGTTCTAGGTCAAAATTTTGTCTTTTCAAACAATTTTTCAACTAAATTTTGGTCATTGCATATTGTCTAGGTTAGAAATGTTGCTCCCTTCATTTCATTCATGGCCATCATCCTCTCACAGGTCATTTCACCCATTTTCATTTAGATTCTTAGGTCAGTCATTCCATTTCCATCTAAGTATGCATCTATTAGGTCTCCTTGTTTTTCCACTCAAAAGTAAAAAAAATGTCACCAAAGAAGGCAAACAAGGCTTCATTTTCATTAAATCGGTATTTTAAAGGTAGTAAGCATAGTTAGGAGGATAAATTAAGACACTTAGTCTCATTTCAAAACATGTTTCATTGTCAAATTGTTCCAAAAAGGGTTGAAAGTGAATTTTATCCAAATTTTTAGAAATATTTTAAAATATGCGCTAATAGCCTAAGTTTTGATTCATTTTGTCTCTATACAAAGTTCAGAGGCATACAAATTATAACCAAAGTTCCCCGCTCATGTCATAAAGGTTGAAAATGACAAAATGTTTTGTTGTTTGTGGTTAATTCACGCACACTTCCCAGCCACTAGATCATTCCTCCGTAAAAATCAATGGTCAATAAGCCTTTTCGTCCCCCCTTCGCCATCCTACCTTTACCGATAGGGGGGCAGGGGGGGGGGTTTGAAAAGGTGGTTTTCTCCCGCTGGCCCCATGTCAACATGTCATCCTATTATCATTTTGCACCCCCCCCCTCGTAATACCACAAATCATCTTGACCCCCCTCCGAAATCTGTCAAAACCACCCTCCTTTCTCACCATTTTTTCCTGCTCTTCCCTCCACTCCCCTACTGCCACACCTCTCCTCCTGCTTACTGTTTCGTTCCCGCGCACTCCCCTCCACCCTCATCCCAATGCATGACGTATCTGGAAATGCTGTGTCACTCATCTGACAGCCTTGTTACACTTCTGGGAGAGCTTGTTACGCATTTGGAAAGCATACTGTGTTTTTGGTATTTTTCTCTCAGATAATTCATCCAAGCTCCAGTTTCATTTCCATTAGTTTCTACAGTTTCTATAACAGTAATGGATGATCTTAGTGAACTAAACATATAACCCTACCATCTAATACCCTCAACACCTTCCCCGAAACATATTCTACCATTCCCTACCATTCACAATCTCCCTACATTTCATTCCCATCAAATCCTAATTTCATACTATTTTTCTATTACAGAATTAGGAAATCTCTTTGTTTTCCTAATTTTATCACCTCCATTACATCCATTTCACCCTATTTCACCTGTGTTTTGAAGCCAATACACAACCCCTTTCCTACAATTTTATGGGAATTTTCCTTGGCTTCACTACCCTTCATTTCATCCCCCAAACTTACCCTATTCATGTCCTCTATTTTTCCAAATTCATAGTATAAGTACCCATTGCATCTAGACACCCATGGTTTCATCCTTTTGATAGAAATTATGGAAAGTGAAAAGAAAATCCACAAAGGAGGGTGCCACATCAGATTTTAACCCTCCACCTTGCAAGAAGTTAATGCATCACCTTTTGCCAAAGGATGTTTTGAGAGGACTGAATGTTTGAGATTCTGTGAGAAAATCATGGAAGAATGCTATCATATCCAATTGACAATATTATTTTCCACAAGCTTCAATATGTGAAAGGCCATCATTGCAGGTGTAGAGTTCAACTTATCAGCAGATGTGATTTCTTCAACAACAAGTATATCAAGTCATGGACTAAAGTGGTTTAAGGGCATGGAAATAAACCTTGAATATTATAAAATGTTCCTCAAACCTCATGCTAGAGAGAACCCTGAGTACATCTTCCTTTTCAGGCACATCCTTAAAAAATATGCTCCTTTGATGCGGTTAAATATGAAATATTTCACCTGTGAAGGGAGATTCTCTAGGTTGTACAGGTACCATATCAGATTATTGATGCACTTTACCTCTACTAAACCACTTGAATTGCCATATTACTTGTACATAAGTTTGGTTAGAATGAGTGAGAAGGTTCAGAGCAGAAATAAAGATCTTCGCCCAAGTATTTTCCACAATGGCCTAGTCAAACTCATTATTTTGCATCATCTCTCAGCTATCAACATGACTTGGGAAACCTTCATGGAGAAAGTAGCAGTAGTTCCCATCACTAGTTATCGTGTCATTCATAGCACACCATCACCATTAGTATCAACACAGTCAATGGAGGTTGCCTCATCTAGCAAGCAAACTCAGATTTCAAAGGCTCTAAGGGTTTTTGAGTTCACTCACACCTATGAGAAGGGAAAGAAGCATATATTTGCTCCCATATCCATCAAAATTTTACCTAAACTTGATACGATAGCTGAGAAAAGAGAAATAGAGGATAAAATACTCATGCATCAGATTGAATCACCATTGCACCAACATGATGAAAAGATGCCCTTAGAATTTGAGGTGGATGAGGATGAGGAAATAACAAAGTTGAAAGAAATTTTGGAGCAGGTTAAATTCAAATCAACTAAAGAGATCATTAGGGAGAAGGATGAGGAAATAACAAAATGGAAAGAGATTTTTTCCATTGAAAATTCTCAAATTACTTTCCTACAACAAGAAAATTGGCAGTTGAAAGTGAAACAACTGATACAAAGTAAACCTAAGGCAGACCTAGAGACAGATAAAGGTAAAGGAAAGAAAGTAATAGATGTTGATCAAATGCAAGACATGGAGATTGAAACACCTTCAATAAGGCTAAATACAAGAGGCCTTAAGAGGACACTGGAGATAGAAATGCAGTCAGCTCATCCATCTGAAAAACTGACTTTTGATGAACTAATAGCTATGGAGATCAATTAAGATAGATAAATCTGGTTAGGAAGGGTGAATGAACATTTGGAGAATATTTTAAAAAGAACCAAAAGAGACAACAATCTTCAGAGGCATATGGCCAATCATTATTGTACCAGGAACAAAATTTCACAAATCAGGCTTATACAAGTGAAAAAGAAGCTCAAATGAAGCTAAAGGAGAAGAATGGTTTAGATTTGTTGGATGAAGCTTAATTGGTTGTTTATCACATCATCCACAGGTTCCACAAAACAAATTTGGAGAAGTTTTGAGAAATTTTGGTATTTTTAGTGATTTTTGCACTAAACTGAAAATTCAGCCTTCAAAGATGCATAGTGTCAAGTTGTTATGCTTGTTACTAGGGCATCCAAATGATGAATGGCTTACATGGTTGAATGCATTTTGATGAGTACATCACAGATCAGGAACCCTTGCTGCATGACAAGCTCTAGTTTGGGAGAAAAAGCCAAAAAACCACCAGTTTTCTATGCTTCTGCCAGTATTTTTGACATTCTGTTATGCATCTAGAGTAACCTAAGGAGAATCAAATTTTTGAGGCCTTTCCATGGGTCATTTTTAAAATTCAAGATGTTATGGAAACTAGACACAAAGGGCTAGTTGACCTATCTTTGAGATTTTCATTTGGAGTCCTAAAAGTCCCTCAAAATTAGCTGGAAAAAATTGTTACACATATGTAAAAGTCTTTTCCGCATTTATAAAATGTGTTACACATCTGCATAGGATTCCCCAAGACACTTGTCAAGCCCCAAAAAAGTCATAATTTAGAGGTTTTGTTGTCCTTCGAGCTGGAATTGGAGTAATTGAGTTGGATTTTACCTCATATCATGAGGAGACATGTAATTTAATGCGAGGGACAAACACTCTTGGTCTATAACTGAATTTGAGGGAATGGTTTTTAACCTCCCTAAATTCTAGGAAGTGACTCATCTCATGTATTTATGATGCATTGTGAATGGGATTTCGACACTATGAGGTGTCATTGTGCATATTTTCTATAAGTAGACCCTCTTTAGTATTTTCTTGGGTCGGATAGTTTCTTTTTATAGTGGAGCTATTGTACAAGCCTTTTGGAATGAAATCAAAGGCAGTGTTGCAGAAATTGTGTTGAGAATCCTGTGGTATGCCTTGCAAAATTTGTTATTTATCTGTATGTTTATCTTACCATGTTAAATTAAATGGTTTCCTCTTTCATACACATGCTTCTATGTGTTTATCTTGTCAGTTTATAAGTAGAAAACATCCATTTTCATGCTCTGTTTCAACAAGAATTACATTGTGTTTATTTTTTTCTAAATGGATGAATTCACCTCAGTGCTCATTCATAATTTCTATCATTTCATCCTATACACAATGACAAAATAAGCATGCTTTCAAGCTACCTACCTGGCCTCATACATATTCTCTACATATTGATTTTGAAATTTAGACCTTAAAACCGTAGACCTAGTCTCCTTACTATCAATCCAGTTCAACACAGAAAAACCAAAAAAGAAACCTATTTATTGAGCTTATATACCTAGCCTAATATCATTAGATATTCAGTTATTTAATTGAATGTAAAGTGACATTGAGAGATCCCTCTCTGGTCTTGGTAGGGCTAGCTTCCTGACCTAAAGGTTGGTCCGTGGTTACCTTCCTTCAATCCCACTCTCAGCCTTGGGAATTTTGGGGGGAGTGATAGCAGGATCGATAGTTACTTATAGTAGGTCTATTCATGAAGAGTGAGGTGGACTTGAACCTATACTATTTGATGCTAGGAGGTGACACTCTCATTCTCGTGTTGTATGTGGATGATCTAATTCTAATAGGATGACAAGGGCTCATGGAGGACAGCAAGAGGGACTTGGTAGTAGAGTTCGAGATGAAGGATTTGGATCTGATGCATTTATTTTCTAGGTTTGGAGATATGGCAGACAAATGGGGAGATCTTCCTAGTCATGGGAGATATGCTATGGAGATTTTGAAGAAATTCAAGATGCTAGACTGTAGACCCATGTATACTCCTATGATTACTAATTAGAGGAGGATATATGCGTTAGAGAAGGATGTAGTGGACCCAAAATTGTAAATATATCTTAAGTTCTTTCTGATGTATCTGGTCAACACTAGGCCATACATTTGTTTATCTTTCAACATTCTTAGTATGTTCATGGTTTAACCTAAAAGGGTACAATTGAAAACAACGAAACATGTGTTGTGATATCTACAAGGTAAAATCGAGTATGGTTTGAGGTTTACGCGAGGTGATGATGTCAGGTTGATCAAATATGTAGATTTAGATTGGGCAGGTAATGCAGTAGATCAAAAAAGTACTTTAGGGTGTTGCTTCAAAACTAGATCAAGTGTTGTCTCTTGGTACAATAAGAAGTAGAAGTCCATGGAAATGAGTTTTATAGAAACAAAATACATGGTAGTGAGTATGGCTACATGTGAGGCCATATGGCTTTAGAAGCTACTAGTGGCACTATTTGGTCCGAGGTTGGAGTCAACCAATATCTATTGTGATAATCATAGTTGTGTCAAGCTATCTGAGAATCAAATGTTGAAATACATTGAAATCAAATACCACTTCATCAGGTATTGTGTACAACATGGATCATTTAACCTATCGTATGTGATTACAAGCATGGAACCCTAGCAAAGCTCTGCACCATGCCGACCTCCATGACCTAGGTTTTGCAGGATTCTGCGTTGGCTGCCCTAGGCAGACTTCCATTCCCAGACTGTAAGTCTGTGACCCCTCTCCTGGACACCTTGAGGCTCATCGATGACCAAATATAGTGGGGGGAATGCTACTCCCCCCATTATAGGCCAACCTCCCACAGGGGTGGCGGCAGGGGCTGATACCGTTAATCAGCACAACTCTGGCCCGTCTCATGAAACTACAGGGGAAACTCCCACAACGTAGTTGAAAAATGCACCAGCAACATAAGAAGAAAATACTAAATCAACAACATGCATACAAAATAACCCCAAGAAAACAGTGATCGAGCTCCTAGCGCATCGCATCAATGGCAGAATCTAGTTCATGAAGGATCATGCAGTGACAGGCAAGCTCATGGGTTTCTAGCCCATGGAAAAAGCGTTGCAAGTATGGATAGCTTCGAAGTGGAAACCCAAAGGCCACATTGACCTACAACTGTGCACAAAATTCTTCTTCAACGTGCTCTTCACATGCACTGAAGACAAATATAGAATCATGGAGGAGGCCCCTATTTCTTCAACACTGTAGGTCTATACCTCCGACCCTGGATGGAGCGATTCAACCCTGACAAGCAGGATATTACTTGGGCTCTGGTTTGGATCCAACTCTACTCCCTCCCCAGGATTACTGGGATGAGCTGACCCTCAGAGACATCGACAATGCCCTTCTGGAGTTTGTCAGGATCACAGAGGAGACCAAGATCAACCACTATGTAGCATATGCCCGCATATGCGTCTATATGAATTTGGCGAAACCTCTACTAGGCGAGGTAAGTCTGCTGCATGAAGATTTTGAATGGACACAAACTGTAAATTATGAGAACATTCCTTTCAGATGCAGGAAGTGTCATCAACATGGGCATCTCTTCAGAGATTTTCCCCTAAACAAGAAAGTTATTGCTGAAAATGAATCCAATGATCAGGAAGAAGAAGGACTCACAAAGGTAGCAAGCAAAAAAAGGAACAATAAGAGAGCTATCCCTCATAAGAATAAAAAAGGACCTATGACTAGCAATAGCTTCACAGCTTTAAATCATCTAAATGAAAACAAAAATGAACCAGTCATTAAAGCCGGGCACACCTCCACGGAGCAGGCCCAACTCTCAAAGGCTCAACAGGACAAGGTCCCCCTGGAGACCTTCCTGAAAACCCTAACCGTAAGCTACGTAGGGGATAAAAATGCATCAAAAGGAAAATAAAAGATCACAGAGATGATCCCAGAAGCCATGGAGGAAGAACCAAAAATCATTGACCTTGAGGGCCTAGATCTCATAGGGTTAGAGGATGCCTGCAATAATAAAGACTTCAAATCTATTCTGGAGCAACAGGTCCAAAAGATGGAAGAAATCCTAGCCAGAGCACAGTGGCTCCCCTCTCTGGGTATTCAGGGGTGCACGCTCATAAACACCAAATACTTCAAGAAATAGTCACGCAAAAGGGGTATGAAAACAACTCTGCAAAGAACTATATAAATAGGAAAAGAAATGGTGGATTCAGGGTGATTCCCCTAGTTTACAAGGTTTTTCGCCTGAACCACCAATCCTATCCCATGAAGATCATCTCCTGGAATATAAGAAGGCTCAACAGCCCCACTAAGCACAGGACAATAAAGAAAAGGATTACTGAGGAATGCCTTGCAATATTATACATGCAAGAAACCAAATGTTGTAGCTCCACTCTGGATACAATCTTAAAAAAAATATGGAAACTTAGCAATACAATAGTGATTGATGCCAATAGAGCATTTGGAGGCCTGGAAATCATCTGGAACCCCCAAATAATCTCCTTAGAGAAATTTCATGCCAACAGACACTTCATCCAGGCCAACTTTCACCCGATTGGCACGAATATCCATGGTCTACTCATAAATGTCTACTTAAAAAAAAAACCTCCATGAAAAAATGGAGCTCCTGGACAACCTAGCAGAACTCAATAAACAAAGAGTCTTTCCACTCTGGCTCCTGGGAGGAGACTTCAAAATGATAACCAATCTTCAAGAAAATAAAGGAGGAACGATGCATCTAGACTTGGACAGTAATGGGTTCAAGAAATTTATTCATGGTAACCACCCCATCGATCTTGAAACCTCCAATGGAATCTTCACATGGAATAACAAAAGCGGAGGTGCCCATTAGATAACCTCAAGACTGGACAGATTACTCATCACAGAAGACTTCATCCGGCTGGGGGGGATACATAGCTGCTACCATCATCCCTGCGGTAGGCTCTGACCACTGTCCAATGCAACTTCAATGGTCACGACCAGGTAAGCATGCTCCTAAACCTTTTTTGCTTCGAACACTGCTGGTTCTGGCACCCAGGGTTCAAGGATATGGTTTCCAAATGGTGGACCTCCATAGTACCCCCACAAGGCACTAAGATGCTTTAGTTCTAGACAAAACTAAAAATTATCAAAGGCAACTTGAAGGTCTGGAACAAATCAACCTTTGGCAACATATTCACAGAACAAAAAGAGCTAGAGGAAAAAATGAAGAATTTGCAACGGACTATTATTTAGGAAGTACGCTCAGTGGAGACAGAAAGTTAAGAGAGGACCTTAACTACTCAAATGGAAGAAATAAGGAAATAGGAAGATATCCTATGTAGACAAAATTCAAGAATCTGCTGGCTCAAAGAGGGAGAACGAAATACTAAATTCTTCCATCGCTCCACCATTCAACACAGGATGCATAATAGAATTAATGTTCTCAATAAAACTAGAGAGCGACAGATATGCAAGAGGCCATTATTATGAGCCGTACAATCACTTCAAAGAACATTTTTGCAGAATCCGGGCCATCAAGGCATGAGCCCATCAAAATCACCCAACACATTCCCAGCCGATACGGACGATCACAACAAGATGTTGCTTGCGCCTACTACCTGATGAGGGAACAAGGCCTTCTGCATCAGAAAGAAGGGAAAGCTCCAGGTTCCCATGGATTACCATCATCTTCTTTTCCATTTTTTCTGTGGACAACATTCAAAAGTTTAGATTACAAAGGAGGAATCACACACCACTCACTGGCTTCTACCAGCGCTAAATTCCACCTTCATCACTTTGGTTCCAAAAGAAGACAATGTAGCCTCGCCAAGTAAGTACAGGGCCATAACACTCTGCAATGTCATTTACAAAATTATCTCCAAGGTTATTGCTAATAGGCTGAAGTAGCTCCTTCCCATAATTATCACCCCGGAGAAAACTGGTTATGTGGAAGGCAAGAAAACCCTTGATGGCATCATCTTAACCCATGAAGTCATTCACTCTCTCAAAACCTCCAAAAATCCTAGCATGCTTCTCAAACTCGACCTCTCCAAGGCTTTTGACAAACTCAACTGGGACTACATAAAAAATGTACTCATAGCATTTGGCTTCAGTCACACCTGGGTTCGCTAGATCACGAGTCTCATCACCTCCCATTTTCTCTCAATTTTAGTCAACGGTATCCCCTCTGCCACCTTTAGCCCCTTGATGATGTCAGGTTGATCAAATATGTAGATTTAGACTGGGCAGGTAATGCAGTAGATCAAAAAAGTACTTTAGGGTGCTGCTTCAAAACTAGATCAAGTGTTGTCTCTTGGTACAATAAGAAGTAGAAGTCCATGGAAATGAGTTTTATAGAAACAAAATACATGGTAGTGAGTATGGCTACATGTGATGCCATATGGCTTTAGAAGCTACTAGTGGCACTATTTGGTCCGAGGTTGGAGTCGACCAATATCTATTGTGATAATCATAGTTGTGTCAAGCTATCTGAGAATCAAATGTTGAAATACATTGAAATCAAATACCACTTCATCAGGTATTGTGTACAACATGGATCATTTAACCTATCGTATGTGATTACAAGCATGGAACCCTAGCAGAGCTCTGCACCATGCCGACCTCCATGACCTAGGTTTTGCAGGATTCTGCGTTGGCTGCCCCAGGCAGACCTCCATTCCCAGACTGTAAGTCTGTGACCCCTCTCCTGGACACCTTGAGGCTCATCGATGACCAAACCTAGTGGGGGGAATGCTGCTCCCCCCATTATAGGCCAACCTCCCACAGGGGTGGCGGCAGGGGCTGATACCGTTAATCAGCACAACTCTGGCCCGTCTCATGAAACTACAGGGGAAACTCCCACAACGTAGTTGAAAAATGCACCAGCAACATAAGAAGAAAATACTAAATCAACAACATGCATACAAAATAACCCCAAGAAAACAGTGATCGAGCTCCCAGCGCATCGCATCAATGGCAGAATCCAGTTCATGAAGGATCATGCAGTGACAGGAAAGCTCATGGGTTTCTAGCCCATGGAAAAAGCGTTGCAAGTATGGATAGCTTCGAAGTGGAAACCCAAAGGCCACATTGACCTACAATTGTGCACAAAATGCTTCTTCAACGTGCTCTTCACATGCACTGAAGATAAAGATAGAATCATGGAGGAGGCCCCTATTTCTTTAACACTGCAGGTCTATACCTCCGACCCTGGATGGAGCGATTCAACCCTGACAAGCAGGATCTTACTTGGGCTCTGGTTTGGATCCAACTCTACTCCCTCCCCAGGATTACTGGGATGAGCTGACCCTCAGAGACATCGACAATGCCCTTCTGGAGTTTGTCAGGATCACAGAGGAGACCAAGATCAACCGCTATGTAGCATATGCCCGCATATGCGTCTATATGAATTTGGCGAAACCTCTACTAGGCGAGGTAAGTCTGCTGCATGAAGATTTTGAATGGACACAAACTGTAAATTATGAGAACATTCCTTTCAGATGCAGGAAGTGTCCTCAACATGGGCATCTCTTCAGAGATTTTCCCCTAAACAAGAAAGTTATTGCTGAAAATGAATCCAATGATCAGGAAGAAGAAGGACTCACAAAGGTAGCAAGAAAAAAAAGGAACAATAAGAGAGCTATCCCTCATAAGAATAAAAAAGGACCTATGACTAGCAATAGCTTCACAGCTTTAAATCATCTAAATGAAAACAAAAATGAACCAGTCATTGAAGCCGGGCACACCTCCACGGAGCAGGCCCAACTCTCAAAGGCTCAACAGGACAAGGTCCCCCTGGAGACCTTCCTGAAAACCCTAACCGTAAGCTACGTAGGGGATAAAAATGCATCAAAAGGAAAATAAAAGATCACAGAGATGATCCCAGAAGCCATGGAGGAAGAACCAAAAATCATTGACCTTGAGGGCCTAGATCTCATAGGGTTAGAGGATGCCTGCAATAATAAAGACTTCAAATCTATTCTGGAGCAACAGGTCCAAAAGATGGAAGAAATCCTAGCCAGAGCATAGTGGCTCCCCTCTCTGGGTATTCAGGGGTGCACGCTCATAAACACCAAATACTTCAAGAAATAGTCACGCAAAAGGGGTATGAAAACAACTCTGCAAAGAACTATATAAATAGGAAAAGAAATGGTGGATTTAGGGTGATTCCCCTAGTTTACAAGGTTTTTCGCCTGAACCACCAATCCTATCCCATGAAGATCATCTCCTGGAATATAAGAAGGCTCAACAGCCCCACTAAGCACAGGACAATAAAGAAAAGGATTACTGAGGAATGCCCTGCAATATTATACATGCAAGAAACCAAATGTTGTAGCTCCACTCTGGATACAATCTTAAAAAAAATATGGAAACTTTGCAATACAATAGTGATTGATGCCAATAGAGCATTTGGAGGCCTGGAAATCATCTGGAACCCCCAAATCATCTCCTTAGAGAACTTTCATGCCAACAGACACTTCATCCAGGCCAACTTTCACCCGATTGGCACGAATATCCATGGTCTACTCATAAATGTCTACTTAAAAAAAAAACCTCCATGAAAAAATGGAGCTCCTGGACAACCTAGCAGAACTCAATAAACAGAGAGTCTTTCCACTCTGGCTCCTGGGAGGAGACTTCAACATGATAACCAATCTTCAAGAAAATAAAGGAGGAACGATGCATCTAGACTTGGACAGTAATGGGTTCAAGAAATTTATTCATGGTAACCACCCCATTGATCTTCAAACCTCCAATGGAATCTTCACATGGAATAACAAAAGAGGAGGTGCCCATTAGATAACCTCAAGACTGGACAGATTACTCATCACAGAAGACTTCATCTGGCTGGGGGGGAGACATAGCTGCTACCATCATCCCTGCGGTAGGCTCTGACCACTGGCCAATGCAACTTCAATGGTCACGACCAGGTAAGCATGCTCCTAAACCTTTTTGCTTCAAACACTGCTGGTTCCGGCACCCAGGGTTCAAGGATATGGTTTCCAAATGGTGGACTTCCATAGTACCCCCACAAGGCACTAAGATGCTTTAGTTCTAGACAAAACTAAAAATTATCAAAGGAAACTTGAAGTTCTGGAACAAATCAACCTTTGGCAACATATTCACAGAACAAAAAGAGCTAGAGGAAAAAATGAAGAATTTGCAACGAACTATTATTTAGGAAGTACGCTCAGTGGAGACAGAAAGTTAAGAGAGGACCTTAACTACTCAAATGGAAGAAATAAGGAAATAGGAAGATATCCTATGTAGACAAAAATCAAGAATCTGCTGGCTCAAAGAGGGAGAACGAAATACTAAATTCTTCCATCGCTCCACCATTCAACACAGGATGCATAATAGAATTAATGTTCTCAAAAACCAAACGGGAGAGCAGCTAGATATGCAAGAGGCCATTATTGAGGAGCTGCACAATCACTTCAGGAACATTTTGCAGGAATCTAGTCATCAAGGCATGAGCCCATTGGGAAAATCACCCAACACATTCCCAAGCTGATAACGGACGATCACAACAAGCTGTTGCTTGCAGCCACTACCCTGGATGAGGTGGAACAAGCAGTTTTCCAGCTGAAAGAAGGGAAAGCTCCAGGTCTCGATGGATTTACCACCAAATTCTTCCATTTTTTCTGGGACAACATTCAAAAAAAAGTTTGGGATCCAGTGGAGGAATCACACACCACTCACTGGCTTCTACCAGCGCTAAATTCCACCTTCATCACTTTGGTTCCAAAAGAAGACAATGTAGCCTCGCCAAGTAAGTACAGGGCCATAACACTCTGCAATGTCATTTACAAAATTATCTCCAAAGTTATTGCTAATAGGCTGAAGTAGCTCCTTCCCATAATTATCACCCCGGAGAAAACTGGTTATGTGGAAGGCAAGAAAACCCTTGATGGCATCATCTTAACCCATGAAGTCATTCACTCTCTCAAAACCTCCAAAAATCCTAGCATGCTTCTCAAACTCGACCTCTCCAAGGCTTTTGACAAACTCAGCTGGGACTACATAAAAAATGTACTCATAGCATTTGGCTTCAGTCACACCTGGGTTCGCTAGATCATGAGTCTCATCACCTCCCATTTTCTCTCAATTTTAGTCAACGGTATCCCCTCTGCCACCTTTAGCCCCTTGAGAGGCATCAGAAAAGGGGACCCCTTTCCCCCTTCATCTTCATCATTATGGCGTAAGGATTGGGTCGCCTTCTCAAAAAATCCATTCAGTCAGGTGCCCTGCATGGTTTACCCCTTCACAACTTGCCCCCCTCCTCCCATCAAAAATTTGTGGACGACAATATGATTATGGGTTACCCCTCAGTCCAGAAATCCCGCACCCTCAAATACCTTCTTGACTCCTTCTCTAAAGCCTCTGGCACAGAGGTCAACCCTAAAAAATCACATATCTTTTTCTTTCACACCCCCTTTATCACTCAGCGCAACATTGCCTGCATCCTAGGATTCACCATTGCTTCCTTGCCCTCGAAATGCCTAGGAGCTCCTCTTACTGACTCAACCATCAACAACTCCTTCTGGTGAGCCCTGCTGGACAAAATGGAAACCCAATTATCCAATTGGACCCATCGCACCCTCAATATTTCTAGCCGCCTGGTTCTCATTAAATTTTTCCTGCAATCACTCCCCATCTATCTCTTCTCAATCTTGGCAGCCCCCAAATGGGTTCTCAATTCCATGTGCAACCTGAAAACATATTTCCTATGGGGTGGAACCAAATACAAAAACAAATGGTCCTTAGTCAACTGGAAGGATGTTTGTACTCCTAAAAGTCAGGGGGGGTTAGGATTGCGTGATCCGGAGCACATTAATAACATAATGGGTGCTAGCATCTGGTGGAAATGGGTCTCCAAACCCAACACACCATGGGACAAGTATGCACACTCATGGCCTAAGGAGGACCTCATCTAGTTCAACTTAAAGTTTGGGGGATCCCAAATCTGGAAAGCAGCAAGTATCCAAAAAAAGATGATACAAAGTCACAGCTTCTGGGAGTTGCAAAGTGGTACCCAAGAAAGATTCTTGAAGGAATCCTGGCAGTAGCTGCCAAGCCTATCCTCCATCTTCCCTAGGCCTATCTGGAGTGTGGCTCTCCAAGGAAGGGAAAGATAGAATGTTTAGGAATTCTGGACAGACGACACTACCCAAGGTTATAGGCAGTTCTACAGAGAAATAGATGGCAAGATGACTGGAACAACGAGGGCCACACAAACATCTGGGAGGAAATCAACACCAAAAGTAAAATCTGAGTAAGGCCAGGTCCTGACATCCTACGCTAGGGGGCATACGCCTAGTAGAAAATACTTAACCAAGGAAGCTTACAACATCCTTCATCAGCAGAATCCCGGTCCAATAGATCTCATCTGGAAAAAGATATGGAGGGCCAATCTATGGCCTAAAGTATCCACCTTCCTATGGATGCTCAATAAATGATGCATCCTCATATAGGAGAATCTTTTGAAGAGGGTGTTTTTAGGACCCTCCAGGTGCCCTTTATGTTAGGAGAACCTGGAAACCATCGATCACCTATTGGACCAATGTCCTACAGCTAATTTTCTGTGGAACAGAATTGTAGTCTTATGTTGTCGTTCCAACCCAGTAAGGCATTAGGGGAACTTTAAGGTCTAAAATGGGCCTCCTAAGAAAAATGTACAACCAAAATAAAATTTATGAGAACCAATAGGATTCAAGATGATGATGTCAACCATGGGGTTGATTCACCATTTTTGGAGGTAAAAATTAAAAATAATAAAAAATAATAAAATAATAAAACTACTTTTTCAACTCGTATTTTCAACTTATCTCCCTAAGGGTTTACTCAAATTTTGAGCGGGAGTACTCATTGGATGCAAAATTTAATTCCTCATCCAAGGAGTACCCATGTTGCATACTTTTGATGGACCCTGCTACACGAAAAATGAGAAATACATGAAAAAACGTGATGACAATCACATTTTTCATGTATTTCTTATTTTTCGTGCAGCAGAGTCCATCAAAAGTATTCAACATGGGTACTCCTTGGATGGGGAATTAAATTTTTCATCCAACGAGTATTCCTGCTTGAACTTTGAGTAAAAACTTAGGGAGATAAGTTCAAAATATGAGTTGAAAAAGTAGTTTTTTTCTTTTTTCCCTCTAAAATTTTATGATGTAATCAAATCTTATTTTATTATTTCCACTATTATTTTATAATTTCCTTAGGAGGCCCATTTTAGACCGCAAAATTACCCTAATGGGGCAACATCATCAATACCATTAGCAGTTGGATAGACAATCCTTACACCAGCACTCTCCTGAACAGACTCTAGCAGATCATTCCAAGCATCCTCATCTGGAATATATGGATGTGAAGGAAGAACCGAATCTTCAAAGAGAAAGCATCCACTTTAGAGAAGCTCTGAGCCCTGATTCACGACAACGTATCTGAAACTTTGGCTTTAGATGCTTAGAGTTAGGAGGACCTCCCCACCTTTGCAATAGAGCGCCACAATGGAACAGTTGGCACATGAGTATAAACACCCCCTGGATATCAATCCTAGAAGCGCAGGCAGAACTCCTGCCCCTGAAAAATGGACCCCCCCCAAATGGCTTCTTCAAATGCAACATCGATGGTGCGTCCAAAGGAAATCCCAGAAATGTAGGATTCGAAGGCATTATCAGGAATTCTTAAAGCGATCCTCTCGAGATTTACTTTGGTAACATAGGTTGGGATATCAATAATTCTGCGAAGTTGGAGGGGCTCATACAGGGTATTCAAATTGAAATTGAGTCTCATTACTTCCCCATGGAAATGGAGGGATACTCACAAGTCATAACTATGGCAGCCACAAGAATCCTCCAAGGATTAGCTTCCTCAAAGGTATGTAACTGCTGGAGGTTAGCCCATAAGCTCACGGTTCTAGAACAATTGATACACAACAACAGAGTCGTTACTTTTCACCATGTGCGTAGGAAGGCTAACTCAGTAGCGGATCTCCTTGCGAACAAAGGTGTGGAAATTAGTTGTGAGCTGTATCATTCCAACCTAACTCAGGTTGAGGAGGAATCCTTCATTACAATATGTCACACTCTCATTCAAAAGGATCTTCTCCCCCAAATGTGGGTGAGAGAACTGGCACAAACAACAATCATTTCTCACAAACCCCGGAGGACGGAGATCTGCTGCGTAGAGCCTCACTTGCTGCAGATTCTCAAACTGTTAGCCATCCGCATGAGACAAACATGGTAAGGTATGATGATGAGATGCTGGGAACAACGTCACTCGATCTAGGGTACCAATCTGAAAATATCACCATAAATGATTGTAATTATTATCATCCCCCTTCCCTTGAGCCTGCTCAAGAAATTGGTCATGGCACACAGTTGCATGCGAGGTACACTCATTTCCATCCTCCTCGCATATGTCCAAGCCCCTTTAAAAGGATGAGCCCTTAGCCCCCAGCAACCCACAATATTTTCCCTTTGCCTTTTGTTTTAACTCTGTTTCGGATCTTCCCTGATTCTAGATAGCCGCGCAACCCTATTCTCTACATTTCATTGCGCAATACTCTCTGGGTTGTGCCATCTCAGTCTGCGCACCTCTTCCCTGGCCCTTCCGACCCCCCGGTCCTTGACGTTGTTTTTCCCCCTGCTACGTACCCTTGCCTTGAAGCCCCCCTCCCCTGCCTCATTGTGCGATGGCCCCCTTATTACACCAGAGAACAATCCGAGGTGGTCAGAGAGGTGCTCTCCCTGGCCTTTATCATCGTGGCGAGGACAACCGCTTGGAGTTGATGGAAGGCCCCTCATCTGGAAATTTTATGCGACAGAGCCCCAATCCCGAGTAGGAGGAAGAAGCTCCAGTGCAAGCTGTGCAGAGAGGTAGGCGCGGGCCGTGAAAGTCAACCATAATGCATTAGGAGCACCCCCTGTCTCACAAGTCTGACCCAGTATTGGTTCAAAAGGAGGAAGATGATGAATCAGATGTCTCGGTGATGGAATCTAAGCGAAATTGGACACGTATCCCTGATGCAGAGGATCCAGAGTCCCCCATCCTTCGTGCACCTGTCCGCAAACTGAGGCATCGAGTGGAAGATTTGGAGGAAGTGGCTACGCAAGCACCCGCTTGCCCCATTGAGGAGGAGGTCCCCAATAGTGATGATGAAGATGAATATTGAGGCATATGTTGCTGCATAGCTCTTCCATGTTTTTTTCAAGCATGGCACAATCAATGTTTTTTTGTTTCTGCATATTTTGTACTATCTAGATACGTCAGCGCTACTGCGCATATTGTAATTTTTCGTCTCAAGTTTTGTTTGGGCTGGTTTCCTCCTTTGAGGCAACCCTAAAACCAATTAACTAATTCGGGGATTAGTTAATCGCAGCTTGCCAATCCCGCTTGTAGCATATGTAATATTTCGTTTCTTAGATTAATAGAATAGCCTAACTTACCAAAAAAAAACCTATCGTATGTTTGCATAAATCAACATGCTGCAGATATTCTAATGAAGGCCTTGGGTAAATATTTTTTTTTCTTTAGGGATAAGTTATGAGTAGTGGAGAACACCTTCCTCGTTAAGAGGGAGTGTTAGTTTTTGTAGCTAAGATAGGCATTCAGTCTTAAATGGTGTCTATGAGGAAAGGAACATAATGGATTAATTATCTACAATACCTAGAAAAAGTTTCCAAATGAAATTGTCTTCATTAAATTAATTAGCCACTTTTAATTATTTTCCTAAGTATAACGTAGGGAAATGGGTTAATTAATCAGGATCAATTGAGAAAAAAATATTTTTCTCGAGAGACTTCTAGAAAATTTATTTTTAGAAGTCGATATGATCGTATCCATCGATTGGAATTAGATCGTGGCCATTTATTCATCAATGAGAGATTATAAGAGGAGATCGATGGTGATTTTAGATAACATATTCAAGTAAAAAAATTGTAGTGACAATAAGGGCATAGTGATAATGTGGGAGACACCAGTAGTAGGGATCAACAATGATTGAGATCGATTTTCCGGCGATGGATTATTCACAGAAATTTCCATATTCTCAGTGATAGAGGGAGATCAATTTATCTACAGAAAATGAATCTCTCCAACCAATGCAAATTGTTTAGAGAGGTTGAGTTGCTGGGGAAACTAAAAATTTTCTAGTGGGATCGATTTCCAGTGGGTGTGAGTTTCTAGAGAGGCTGAGTTATTTTCTAGGAACACAACAGTTGGATCAATTTAGGGTCACAGAGAAAGGAAAATTTGATTTATAAGGGCCGAGCTACTTCCACATGTTCGATTCAACTTGAAAAAGTGAAAAAATTAATTCTCTGGAAGTTTGTTTTTATAAAAAAAATAGTTGATATCAATTTCAATTACAATTTTCTGATGAATAATAAAATTCATCATCTACAAAACTGGTTTTCCCTTCGTTTTTTTTTTTCTTAAAGGACAATTTGTCCAAAAATATTAGTGTAAAATTTTGTGTGTGTTATTTTCTCAGTTCCCGTGATTATTTATTTGTGAAATTGCAGTTGTTTTATTTTCAATATTTGTTGTGAATTAATTTCCAAAAGACAAATAATCTACAAAGATAGAAGATTAATAACTAGTAAATGTAATATAAGTTTCACATAGAGCATCCGAAATATCAAGATCAAAGAGTTGATATCATTGCACCTGCTTGATTTCGTTCAAAAAGGAGATGGTATAATTGTAGTGTTCATGCTTTTCCTTCAAGACCCTTACCATAATATTTTTCATCTTCCAATGGAAGTTAATGGAGTTCAAGCATTGGCTTCGTTTTCCCCTAGTATGAATAGGGTTGGGAACTAAATTAGTTACCCCCTCTTGTATTTTTGAATCTGAATAATAATATTGGTCATTGGTTGTTAGGGATTCAAGTTGATTTATTTCCTCACAATTTTTAGTGGGTGTGGAAGAATGTAAGATGGTTATAACTTCCTGGGTATGGGCTTGGGAACAAGGCCTACTCCGAGGGCCTCTATACCCAGCCCCTTAGTAGTTTCACATTTGTTGTTGGGGCATATTGCACTATAAAAGACATATATATGCTAGATAGCTTAACCACAACATCCCATGACTTAGAGGAATAAGAATAAGAAAACCTGAAAGAGGAAAAAACCAAGGGATTCTATGAAATCATGTTGGAAAAGGAAAATATATAGATAAGAGTGAATAGGAACTAACAAATGAAATTCTTCTGGAAGGGCCTAGAATAGGCCAAAGGACACCATATTTCCAGCCACGACTCAACCCAACTAAACTTGAAACCAAGCAAACAAAAATCCACAACAAAAAAACAAAACTAGAGAATAAGATTAATGAACCATAGGTATAAGAAAATACCCTAAATTTTCCTTCCCACCCAGCATGGACTGATGAAGTTGTCCACTCTGAAGGAACACATACATCACAAGATCTTATAGCTTCCATCTTTGTTGTAACTAGTGAAGTCCCAAAATTTGAAATGACTTTATACCCAAGGCCTAATTCCTTACCATTTCTTAGCTTCCAAAGTCTTGGTTGTGAACCTCCAAACCCATAGACCAGTATATATTGCATGCAGGCAGAAGTTAATTGTAGTCCATCACAGAAGGCCAACGTCCATTCCTAGTTAAAAGCTCGCATGCCATGAATCTGCGAATTTTTAGCATACATAGACCTTCCTCTATCAGAAACCTAAGGGAATTGTCCCACCTTCTATGGGGGAGAATTCTGGGCATACCAAAAAATATATGGAGTAAGATCTCCCCTCGCAGAACAGTCAAATGAAGGAAGGATTGACATTGGAATGGGGATAGTGTATTTGGTTCGCATGTGTGTCACATGGGGAGGTTTGGCGATGCCACACCCCTCTTAAATTTGTGGGAGGCAGTGGGCTACCCCCCTAATCTCCAATGAACCATCGACTAACACCACGATTGGGGGGTTATTCATATTATTTTTATTAAAAATGGTTTTCAAATTTAATTTAATGTATTTTTATATTTAATATATTATTTATTAATCATAGTTATTCATTTTTTTGCGAGTTAATTTTTTTATTACCTTCGAAATTCAAGATACATCATGGATAGACCATTTTTTTTTAAAACACTGACCTCAATCCACCACAAGGGAAACTAGATCTGTTGGCTGATAATTTTAGAGACAAGGTATCAACATAAAGAAAATGTGATCAACCACAATAATACCATATCAAAATAGGGCTGCATGATAAAACAACATAACTACAAAGCAACATAATTAAGAATTTAAAGATGTCACAAGATCAGGGTCCCTTGCACTTGTATCAATTGGCATAGAGGGCTTTAGCTCACATTGTAGGTGACTCTGCAAGTGAGCTAAGTGAGTATCAAATCCCTCAAGACAAGACCACTAGTAATTTTGCACCCTCTAGATCTCATTCAGGGAATAAATGATACCATTCCTATCTTAATGTGTATCCTTTAGAAATTGACCTAAAAAAGTCTTAATATACTAGTGGATGGTGATGGAATGAAGGTATTGGTTCCTTTTCCCTTGGTATGACCAGGGTCAGGGTCACGAAGCATTTTTCAACATAAGTCTCCAATTGAAAAAACCACTCTTGAATGATAGGAGAAGTCTGTGCGTGATATATGGAAACCACATCTTGGGCCTGGGTTTGAGTATGCCTCTAGCCTTGCTGGACACACCTGCCAGCTCCTCTAAGACTGTGAATCCTCTGATGAGGCATCGAGGTCAAATAAAAAAGATACCATACATAAAACCAGGGCCTCACCTGACTCCCCCAAAGAGATAAAAAAACCAACCAGGTCCCCCCGACTATGAAACAATAACACGGAAGATAGCATATTCCCTTGAACCACCCCAAGGAAATAATAAACAAAATTACATTTTATGCATAGAAACACTACCCTACATGAACTCCAAATATCTAGGAAAACACAAGGTGTAGGGCGCAAGATAGGGCCAAACCAAAGAGGAGGACACCAACAATATTAAACCATAATGCCCCCAAAAGGAGAGGGAAAAGAACAAAAATTGAAGATGCCATAAGAATCACTAAATACCCAAAGACCTTGAGACCCAAAACACAAAGAGAGTTCAAGAGTAATTTAGGGGAAAATCGGAAATGAATTACCCATATACATAAAAAAGAAGATAAAAATCATAGAGTAGGAGGGAATTGTTAACCACCCAATAGACTCCCCTTACATTTTCCAATTGAAATGTGCACCCTCTTCTTATCTTTGTTTATTTTTGGTTTTAATACTCTGCTTTATTGATATGGAATGATGAATAAGTTTTTCAAGCATAGATTTTATTATTGTGTGATGAGTGTGTTAATTTATTTTAGAATTTGACATGGTTTCATTTTTATTGGTTATATGATTTTGATGATGATATTGAGTGAACTCAAAGGAAGCTCCCAAATCCTATTAACAATTGGTTGATGATTGTCTTCATTGAATATACAAGGTTATATAATATTTATACAATCATATATATCACATTCCTTTTGTTATTATGAGAAAATTCACATTATTACAGACCTACTTGGTCAAGTCTACATTTAAATTTGGTGTTTGATTTTTTTCTTACATAGTTCCGTGCCTTGGTAATGGATTGAAGTTATATTTAATTCATGGTGATTATATTCTATATGGTTTAATATTATGAATCATTTTATTATTTTGGGACCTTGTTATAACATGTAACATGTATTTATATTCTATGTTGTTCATATTCCATGCTATGTTAAAAAAGGTTGGGCCTTAAAACCATTTGAAACTTCGTAGAACTATTAAATTTTGTGACTTATGTTTCACTTGAAATTTGCAACAAGAAATAGTGAAATTGGCATCCATAAAAAAATTTATAGCAAACACACTAGTGTGGGATCACATGTCACACAGTGGTGAGTCCTAGCGATACATTAGTGTGAAAGCCAATTTATTAAATAAATTGGAAATGTGTATAATTTAATTTTCCCCTAATTAAATTGGACAATAAATTGTAATCTTATCTCATAATCACTTGTAATAGTTAAGTGAGTGTGATAGACTTAGTTAGCTCATGAAATTTGAGTTGATGGTGTTTGGTGAGGCATGTAGAGTGATTTTATTTGTTTTAGAGTCCAAGTTCCAGTTAGTGTATTAGTTTAATGCATGAGAAATCAGTTAACTAAATTAGGCGTGTTAAAATCAGTTTAACTAGTTGTAACTGATTGCTGCACTAGTGAGAGGTAAAGTGAATTAAATCATATTTAATTCACATGCAGTGATATGTCAAGTGACTAATGATTTACTGTTAATAGCCGCATGCATGTCAGTGCTGATGAAGACCGAGTTGAGACAAAGGTTAAAGGAAAGTTAACTATCAGTTGTATTTTTAGAAAAATTCCGAGATGCAGTTAAAATCCCATAGAATTTACCATGATCTTTGTGAATTCAAGGAAGGCTGAAATTCCTAAGGAATAGGGATTGCATTCCATAGGGATTGCGTGAGCAAGGCAGGCTGAATACAGGCTAAGAATTGGCTAAGTGTTGGCCAAATTTTGTCTGGATCAGTGTGAGACAATTAGCAGAGTGCAGACTCTTGTGAGAAGAGTGCATTGTAATTTTTTCATGATTCCTTGGTTCATTATATAATAGAGATAGAGGGTTTTTGAGCAGCAAGCTTTCCCTAGGAAAAATATCTGTATTGTGGATTTATTTTCTTCTTTATTTTACTCGATGTGATTGTGTGATCGTGTTTATTTTCCACAATTAATTTGTAGAAGGATTCAACATATTTATTTAGAATATCACATGATCAGATTAAATCCATTGGTATAAATATTTTTTGTATAATTTCTATAGTTTCGAGTGGTTGCTATTGTGGTTTGAGGTGGTGTAACTTAACACTATGCATACTATTTGTTTTCATAGTTAAATTATGGCGAGGGAAATCTTGATACTCTTGTTTGATGACTCAAAACTTGGCAATAGTAGGTGATGTATGTACATGCAATGGGATTTGGTGTTGAATAAATTATATGTTTATGTGATTACATGGTTATACCTCTCCGAGTTGGAAAGAAAATTTTTTAACATTCGAACAATTGGTACATATTTTACATATCTCAAACTTTTTGGTTCTACTATTTCTCTGAAGCACTATCATTAGCTCTCAATATTGTTAGTGCTATATGCTAATCATTCATTTCCAAACATAGGGTTATATTCCTTCATTATTTTCATTTTCATTTCAAGTTGTGCCTGTAGAAATTATATGCACTAATCATGCATATGTCCTAGATCCACCTGATCTCACACTATTTAACTTTATGCAAGATACTGAATCTATTATACTTGTTAATCTTTTGCGGAAAATTTAATTGCACACACATGTAAAGCATAAATAAAAAACAATCGCACATAACACAGTTTTTAACTGGGAAAGCTTGAAGCTGAAAACCCAAACTATATATTATGTATCATGGAATCATATGACAATCCTCATACAAAGCTTATCAAGCTCTCAGTACAGTACAATCGTCATACACTAATCAGGAACAATCTTGCAAATCCATGCACCGATCTTTGCCTCCTGCTAGCCTGCCTCCACTGTGCAAACCCTGCTGAAGAATAACTCTGAATGAATTTGAATTAATCTTGCCTTGACTACGCAATCCTCATTGGCAACTCCAATGTGTGTGTGATGCAACCAATGCATCACTATAGTCACAAAAAATAGTCAATCTTTCCCTTTCACCTAACTCTCCACTGGGTCTCCACTGAAACTGCCATGCACTGTAGTTAACTGTTGTATTGTTCAGTTGATTAATGAGTTATTATTTGTGAATTAATTAACTGCTTAATTCACTCCACTCTCACTAGATACAACTAGCTCAACTGAGTCTGAGTTAAACTGACTACAACTCCATAACTACTTCTTCCAACTGTGTCATAACTCTGCCACTTGAGTTCTAACTGAGTCCTCCATGCATTAGCTCCAGTAAACCCTTGGGAATTGCGTAATTCCCTCATTCCACTGATGTGCCACATCCGTGCATTGAAACAAAGTGCTATAAGAGAATAAGTTGTTGTTTAGTGTCTAATTATTATTAAGAGCTAATAATAATCGACATGCATCTATTTTTAGATCAGCGATCTATAAATAAACTTCGCCCAATATTCTAAAAATAGAATTTCATCTATTTTTCCAACTTGATCAACCATCCACAAAAAGCATCCTGCAACTTCTGAAATATGATCACCATGTCTAAAAATAGACTTGCGCCAAAAATATCCTGCGGGCCCACTTAGTGAAGACGACTCTTTTCACTAAGCTCATCATCTTGTTGAATCTCAACACTCCCTCTCAACAAGATAGGGATTATCCTTCACCCCGATCCTACCTCTATGGTATTCTAATTTTCTCCTGGTGAGAGCCTTTGTCAGAATATCTACATCTTGATCCTCCGTAGGAATGTACTGAAGCAACATGATCTTCCGCTGCACACAATCTCTTATATGATGATACCGGATATCAATATGTTTAGATCCATCATGAAACACATGATTAACCGAGAGTTTAATGCAACTCTGATTATCACAATGTATCATTGTGGGATATAAAGGTGAATCGAACAAACCAACCAAGATCTTCCTCATCTAGATAGCCTCACATGCAGTTTTAATTGCTACCATGTATTCTGCTTCCACTGAACTGAGTGCCACGGAACTTTATTTCCTGATGTACCAAGAAACTGCCATAGATCCGATACTGAAAATCCCTCTTGATGTGCTCTTCCTATCTGTTGGGCTTCCTACCCAATCTGCATCCGTGAAGCCATACAAATTAACCTCATCCGTCTGTCTGTACCATAAACCATACTTAGATGTGCCCCTGAGATATCTCAGGACATGCTTGCCTGCCTTCCAAAAGAGCTCGGTAGGCTTAACCATCTCTTGTGAAAACTGGTTCACCGCATAGCATATGTCCGGTCTTGTATTGACTAGATACATGAGCGAACCCACCAACTGTCAATAAACAGTGGCATCCACTACCTCTGCCGGTGTAGCATCCTATTTCTTCCAATTTCCTGGAAGAGGAGTGTCGATAGGCTTGCAGTCTTGCATGTGAAACTTCTCTAGTATCTCTCGAGCATACTTTCCTTGAGACACAAACAGTTCACCTTCCTGCTGCCATATTTCCAATCCAAGGAAATAATGAAGGAGGCCCAAATCTTTCATCTCAAACTCCTTTGCAAGATCTGCCTTGTATGAGTGTATCAACTGCTCATCACCTCTTAGTATTAAATCATCAACATAAAGTACAATGATTAAAAGCTTACCCTCCACCACAATCTGGTACAGGTTTGCATCCGCCTCACTCTTGGTGAAGCCAAGTCCAGTGAAATAGCTATCGATCTGAGTGTACCAAGCACGGGGTGCTTGTTTCAGCCCATACAACGCTCTTTTGAGCCTGCACACATGCGACTCGCTGCTGAAGATCTCAAATCCTTCAGGCTGCTCAATGTACACCTCTTCCTCAATGATCCCATTAAGGAACACAGTCTTCACATCCATTTGATGAATGTGACAACCCATCTGTGCTGAGAGAGCAAGGATGGTCCATATGGAAGAATACCTTGCGACAGGTGCAAAGGTTTCTTCATAGTCAATCCCCTCGATCTGTGAGAAGCCCCGGGCAACAAATATTGCCTTATAATTCTCGACACTCCCATCAGCAGCTTGCTTTACATTTTAGATCCATATTGATCCTACAACTGATTTTTCCACCGGTCTTGGAACAATCTCCCAAGCACTGTTTCTGACAATAGAGTCATACTCCTCCACCATGGCATCTACCCATGTGGGCTCCTGCACTGCTTCTTCGAAGGAAGATGGCTCTGTCATGATACACTTGCTCATAAGAGCCATGTATCCAGTAAATCAGTCAGGTGACTATCTCTGTCTGCACTGTGATGTAGGAACTCCTACATTCTATGCCGCATCAAGCTTCAGTCTGTCATCTTCTGTGGTACGCTTTCTGCCTTATCTGATGTTTGGTTCTGCATGAGTGGACTCCTCTACTCCATGAATCTCCTCCTGCGGCTGATCCACATGCAGAGGCTCATCTTTGGGAACAAGAAGTTCCTCCTCCGCATGCAAGTGTAGCTCCCTCTCAAGCGACAACTTCATGGCTTTCACCTCATTGAATTTTATATCCCGTCACACAACAGTCATCCGATTGTCTGGCCAATACACACGATAGTTATGGGGTGTTTCTGTGTACCCCACAAATATCCCAACTTCTGCAGTCGGCTCCAGCTTCTTCCTAGCATTCTTCGTCACATGAATGTAAACAGGTGAGAAAAAAATCTTCAAATGAGAAATATTAGGCTTCTTACCAGTAAAAGCTTCTTCAGGTGTGCTCATGCCAAGTACTCTATGAGGACAATGGTTTTGTACATAAACCGCAGTGTTGAATGCTTCTGCCCACAAGTGCATCGGTAGGTACTGGTCATGCAGCATCGCTCGTGCAACACCCATGATCGTTCTGTTCTTCCTCTCTGCGACCCCATTTTGATGTGGGTTATGAGGCGCTATGAGTTCTCTTTGAATTCCTTCTTTGCAACAGAAGTCTTTGAATTCGCCCGAGATGTATTCACCACCATTATCGCTTGGTAGAGCTTTCACTTGCTTCCCCAACTCCCTCTCCACCAATGCCTTGAACTCACAGAACTTTGAGAACATTTCACTCTTCTTATGCATGAAGAAGATCCAGCATCTACGAGAATAGTCATAAAAAAATATAACATAATACCTATGTTTTGTTGTTGAAGCAACCGAGAAAGGTCCACACACGTCTGTGTGAATTATCTCCAGGATCACCGAAGCACGATTCTCCTTCTCATGAAATGTGGTCCTCACAAACTTACCCATATTACATCCCTTGCACTGATCTAACTGTGCAAGAGTACCCTTGGGAAGTCCAGTATAAATCTGCTGCAAAATCTTCAAAGCGCCATGGTGAAGATGGCTCAATCTCCTGTGCCATAATTCACCCTCATCCCAGCTCACCATTTCTTCTACTTTGCCCACCATTGCAGTGGAGCCATCTACCTCTAGCTTGTAGAGATTCTTAATTCGAACCCCTATCTTCTTGGTTTGACCCATTGTTTTATGTCAAAGGAAGGCTTTTCCCTCACTGAAAACAACATCATAACCTATGTCTTCCAGCATTGCGACTGAGACCAAGTTCTTCTTCAGACCTAGAACGTCATGCATAAAATTCTTCAACAAGAATGGATTACCAGACTCCCTCTCAAAGGTAATGGTCCCAATTCCAGTCGCACTATACCGACCATCGTCACCCATCTCTATATGCATTTGGAGGTCCTTCTCCTCCAAGTCACTAAACAACTCTTTATCTCTCGTCATATGGAAAGACGCACCACTATCAAGATACCACACTGATCCCATACAGCTTGAAACCAAGCATGTGATCAAGGAGAAATCAAGTTCAAATTGTGAGCCTAGGGCCTCTCCAGCTGTAGATCCAGCAACCTTCTTCTTCTTCTTCTTCTGTGGATAGTTAGTGGCGAAATGTCCATGTTCGTGATAGTGAAAACACTTCACTTTGGACAAATCCTGCATCTTGCCTTTAACATTTGATTTTGAAGTATGTTTCTTCCCCTTCCCTTTCCTTGCTTTGGCATCCAAAGCACAATTCTCTTCATCTTCATTCTTTGATGAAGATCCATCCCTAGTACCCTACCTTATCTCCTCCTGCATAAGATCCGACCAAAGTTGCTCCCATCCCAGCAGTTTCTCTCGTCCATTGAAAGAGTCTTCGTAGCTGTGCCAACTCTTCGGAAACCCAAGGAGAGCCAATCTCACCAAGTCTTCATCATCAACAATAACCCCCAAACTTCCCATTTCATCCTTGCAGTGGACAAACTTCGTGAGGTATTTTGGAATACTATTGCCTTTCTCCATTTTTATTTTTTTGAGCTTGTCTTTAAGTGCCAACTTCCTTTGGTCACTTATGCTTTGGAAAAAAATATGTCAAAGCCTTCCACATTAAGAATGGAGTGGCTTTCCTGTGAAGGCTGGACATAATATGGTCCTTCACACCTTCCAACAGAATCCTTTTCGTCTTTGCTATCTTCTTTTGCCATGAGTCAAGTAATTCAACATCACTAGATCCCGGCTTAGGAACATCGCTATCGATGAACTCCTTCAGTCCATTATCCTCCAGCACTACCTCCATCCTGTCCTTCTAGAATATGTAATTCGAGCTCCCATCAAGGGCATACTCCAATCGCAACCCATTGAAAGCAATTTCAATGTATACTCAACTTTTGCACCAATAATCTTCTGTAGCAAATTCGAATTGTCCACCAGCACAAACTCACTTTACAATTGCAATATTCAATAAAAAATTCTCTGATACCATGTATAAATTATATGCAATAAGCATGAATATTTCCTAGATCCACCTGATCTCACACTATTTAACTTTATGCAAGATACTGAATCTATTCTACTTGTTAATCTTTTGCGGAATATTTAATTGCACACACATGTAAAGCATAAATAAAAAACAATGGCACATAACACATTTTTTAACCAGGAAAGCCCGAAGCTGAAAAACCCAAATATATATTATGTATCATGGAATCATATGAAAATCCTCATACAAAGCTTATCAATCTCTCAATACAGTACAATCATCATACACTAATCAAGAACAATCTTGCAAATCCATGCACCGATCTTTGCCTCCTGCTAGCCTGCCTCCACTGCACAATCCCTGCTAAAGAATAGCTCTGAATGAATTCAAATTACTCTTGCCTTGACTTCGCAATCCTCATTGGAAACTCCAATGTGTGTGTGATGCAATCAATGCATCACTATAGTCACAACAGATAGTCCATCTTGCCCTTTCACCTACCTCTCCACTGAGTCTCCACTGAAACTGCCATGCACTGTAGTTAACTACTGTATTGCTCAGTTGATTAATGAGTTATTATTTGTGAATTAATTAGCTAATTAATTCACTCCACTCTCACTAGTGTATCAATCAGTTAGACTAGATACAACTAGCTCAACTGAGTCTAACTGAGTTAAATTGAATACAACTCCATAACTACTTCTTCCAACTGTGTTAGAACTCTACCACTTGAGTTCTAATTGAGTCCTCCATGCATTAGCTCCAGTAAACCCTTGGGAATTGTGTAATTCCCTCAGTCCATTGATGTTCCACATCTATTCACTGAAACAATGTGCTCCAAGAGAATAAGTTGTTGTTTAGTGTCTAATTATTTTTAAGAGCTAATAATAATCGACATGCCTCTATTTTTAGATCAACAATCTATAAATAGACTTCGCCCAATATTATAAAAATAGAATTTCATGTATTTTTCCAACTTGATCAACCATCCACAAATAGCATCCTGAAACTTCTGAAATATGATCACCATGTCTAAAAGTAGACATAGTCTAAAAATAGACTTGCGCCAAAAATAACCTGCGGGCCCACTTAGTGAAGGTGACTCTTCTCACTAAGCTCATCATCTTATTGAATCTCAACAGTGCCTTTGCATGTCGCTTTGTGAGGTTAGGGTGTGTTTTTTGAATCCCTGTCTGACTTGTATGAATGAAACCATAGCCAAATTCTCTCATGTCACTTGTAATCTGAGCATAGCTTATTGGAGGTGAGATTATTGAAGCTTATGAGGAATACCTTACTCTATTTTGGGAAGCTAGATGTTGGGATTTCATTCATATTTTTCAGGGTTATAATGACGATGTGGTCACATCTCTTTCCTCCATTTATAACTACATAAAAACTAGGGTTTGTGATATTGATATGTGTGTGGATGTAATATTTATAGTTGAAGCAACACATCTCTCCACATAGGCAAAAATTGATCTAAAATTTTTCTTGTTCCTAACATTCCTTGGAAAGGTTTTATGGTATCAAAGAACTACACCTATAATGTGAAATGTATGCCTGTTGAGTCCCTCAAAACGAAATGGAAAGACTTGATTTATTTTATTAGTCGTTTTATTACTTGTGAGGTTAGATATGGGATATTTTTTCTATATCATATATGGATGTTTATGGTGTTCCTTGGCTTCAAATTGAATCTTCCATTTTATTTGACAAGAGCCTTACCAAAATGGCTAAGCTCTACCAAGGCAAGCACAAAAACCTTTAACAATCCCTGTTTCATCATGGGCTGATTTGTATTCTTGTTAAACATTATTTGGATAAGTCTGGGTAATCCTGGGACTTGTTTATTCATCATAATGGTTTCGAAAATACTCATGCTAATGATTAATGAGAAATCCCTCCTAGGGTTTCACCTAGTTCTTGAGTAGCTAGTCTAGAACTTTCTAAGTCTCACAACGTTGTCAATTTCGACCCTGATAACTTGTCACATTCTGATGAGTCATATTTATGTGAAAATTAGGGTTAAAACCCCTGATTCAATGCATGATCGTATAGCACAAATCATGGCAATAATATTAGGGTTTCAATACATTAAATAGGAACTTGAGTTTAGGGATAATATCGAGCCAAATCTCTCGGACCATAATCAACATTTCTAAACGTGAAAACAAGGAAGAAAATAGTCAACCCAGTACTCAACTTCAATGTCGAATTAAAAGTAAACAAATAGCTCAAAAAATATCTTAGTCATAAAAAATAGAGGCAAGAATGTCCCTGTAAAAGATGTTTTCGTCAATGTTGATTCTCTCGATGGGCTTGTGCTGAAAAATAATAAGCACCAACTAGACCATAATTATGAATTTGTTGATGAAAATACTCATACTTAGGATGGTAATACTTGTGATAGCTACTGCCAATACAAGGCTAATTCAAATAGATGCACAGAGAGCATGTATTGGAAGCAACACTATTTTGTTATGGTTCCTTGTCGAGAGCATAGGATCCAACAAATTCAACAGGAAAATTACCAATTAAGAATGATGAACCAACTTAGGGAAAATCAAAAGGATAACAAGGCTTATGGATTGGAGCAAAATTCACAGTCATCGAATACTCGTATTATTATTAAGCCTGCCAATGTAAAGGTAGTAATAAATTCATATTCTCAAGTTCAAATCTCTGCCAAATTATATGTTGTCAATTTTTTGTTTACATGTTGGAAGTTTGGAATGGTAAGCTTAGTTATTTTGTTTAGTTTGTTAGTTTTGAAGGTCGCTAGAGAATATAAGATTTTAGAGATGCCTTATGTTAATTATAATATTAGTTATTTATTTAATGATTTCTATTTGTAACATAAAATCCTCATCTTCCAGCTGTTGGCATTTGGTTGCATGATGTTATTTCTTGTGGATATGGATCAATTGTTTCAAATTGCTTAAGGATATCATGCTAGTCAATTTCCTTTTAAAAAATTATGATTAGACCCGAGAAGTAATAACAATTATATTACAAATCTTATTTTTGGAGACACTCTTTCTATTTCTAATATTTAGTTTAGAGCATTGTGGGATCAACAATATGTATATGAACCCTCAATTTTTGAGTGAAAAGGAGGGGGAAGGAAAGGTGATAATAAATTTTTGGTGACTATGGAACCTTTTATACATTTTGTTTACTGTAAGTATTGGTTTTATTTCAATGACTTCAATGAATCAAGACTCAATTATATATGATGTTTGAGATCCATAGTTACTTATGAATCTCTTCTAAATTTTTTATAAATGTGTTTTGGTAAATTCTGAAGAATTAACATTGTTATTTTCATGACTATGTTCTATGAATAAAAAATGATTTAACTACATTTTCCTTACTTTTTTATTTGTGTTTTTTATATATATTCGATCATGTTAACCTTTTAAGGCTGGTGTTTTAAAGATAGTTACAATATGTCCATTTCTTATATATGAATTCTTAGAACATTTTTTAGGGATTTAGGTCATATAAGTATGTGCTTTTGCATATGAATAGGAATAATAAATAGGCTGTAATAATTTAGGTGTTTATATATAGTCGTTTATTTCTTGTTTGCAGAATGATTTTAGAATTTTAAGTGTTAAGAGATCTATTGTTTTATAGAAATTGTTATGGTCATTTAATTTTTCATTGGCCGAGATAGTATTAGGTAATTATATACAACTGCATTTGCATTGATTCTTGATGTGCAATACGAAAGCAAGTTCAGACTATTATGTGCTTCTTTAAAATATAATGGAATTATACGATTCTAATTTTATGTCTTTTAAATAATATTACATTAAGAGTTAATTAGCATTTAAATTATAATTTAAATTTAGTTATTTAATTTTCATTTGAAATATACAATATTGTACAAATAGAATGTAACATACACCTTCCCTCACATGTACTCAATTTCACCAGCTTACCTGGGGTAAACATGAAATGAGGGGCAGTTATGACCAGACTTAACCTCCTAGGTGACTGTAAGGAAATGGAGTCGACAAACAACCTTATTGACTTCCCTCGTGTTCCACATGACCATCTAGGAGTAACCCAACCCCTCCAGGTATCCATCCCCTGAGCCAACCTGACCTTTCCATGTGTTTTACCACAAGCCTCTCCCTTTCCAAGGCATTAGTGTGACATGAACCTCCCAATCGCATGCATAAGCCTACATCAGTGCAACTTTGGACTTTTACACTCAGTGTTGTGTGAGAAACTGTGGATTTTAAGGCAAGATTCCAGGGATGGGGCTATAATTCTTCCCATAAATCCCTGTAACTCTCAGAATTCATAAATTACACAAGGACAATGCTTGTAAACCAAAAACTGGCACCAGGACTAGGCCCGTCCATCCCCAAATAGGAATGGAATTATGTCAAACACTTGGCGACAATGCAATCTATAGGTAAGGAATAAAAGGTTGAGCATAAGGGACTGGAAATTCATATGAAACTTATCAATAAGGATCACCACCCAGTACCATTATATTTCTTAACATTAATTAGGTCTTGCATCCATTATTCTTTTAGTTACAAGTAAAACATGAAATAAACCATGAATAGAACAAGTCACATAACCATAGTAATAACCATAAGATAACATCCATTAAATCCACATAATCACACTTACAAAATAAGTAGAACTTATCTTTCATTAAACATAGGCAAGAGACAACTAGGTTCGGGACTTCCACGTACCACTTGACCATAGACATGGATAGACCAAATGTTTATTTCAACCAGTAACCCTCGTGCCATATTCCAAGCTTGAATGTGGGATCTCATGGATAAAAGAATCCAAAAAAAACCAAGGGAATCCATAGGTTAAACTACATCCACCCTCATCATACCATGATCTCACCTAAACCGGCACCAAGATCACAAAACCAAATCGAGCTTGGAATGCCTTCGGATATCATCACTATCCTTGAGGAATTTTCCATGTCCTTTTTTCTAGGCTTTACTGCAATCCCCACCAGATCAATAGACCCTTAGCAAGACACCACCCTCAGGCTTTAACATGTACCCTACCAAAACTGGTCAAGGGATTCCTAGGACTTTTGGGAATGTTCCCAAGCCCACCTCCACCCCAGATTCAGAAACCATCCAAAAATTCCAAAGCCAAAAAACCGAGAACAATCCCATCACACCATGGATATCTGGAAAAAGGCAAGGAAAGTTTGAAAACCATTTTCAAAACCTGGAAAAACCATGCCACGACAACAAAATAACCAAATACCAACATGCACATACTATGTATGTCAAATATAGCTAGGATATCATACATGCAATCTATTACTTGCAAGTATTCTTGTTGAAGTTGCTTGATCCTGCTCTTCCCCGATTGATCATTTATTTCCTTTCCTTTCCTTGTCCTTGCTTTGCCTGCTTTTCCCTTTTCTTGGTCCAACTCTAAAATGATCCAAGAAAAATTTAAGTGTCGAAGAGGGTGAGAGAAAGATAATTGAGAGAGAGCCCCAAAAATGAACTAACAAAAGGTACCAATTGATCCTCAGAAGAATTTTTACCAATGAGGCCTCTATTTTCTTCATTTTCTATTATTTTCCTTCATTTTCCTCCTCACATGAAGCTTGTGACCTTTCACCTTCCTTTTCTCCTAATTTACTTTATTTTCATAAATAAATGTGCCAAAATACCTTTTTTCCTTGTAATTCCTTAGCTATTTCATTTTCCAATTTCCCCTTAGCCATAAACACATCTAGTAATGCCTACTAAGATATCTTTGCCCAACATTCAACTTGGAATATGTGTCCCTTAACTGTGGTCTTATTTTTTCATTTATTAAATTTTATTACATGAACTTTTATCACGGGTCCGTTATAGAACCCTCCCCCTTTGGGAACACTGTCCTCAGTGTTAAACCACACATTTCTCAAAAAAAGTGCCTAAAATCAAACATAATTCCCATGGAGCTTTATAAATTAGCCCGATGCAATATTTACAATGAATAACCTGCTCAAAAGAAAAAACCATCATGACGACATGAAAATATAACAACCATACTGCTTATCGGAGCTTTATAACTTAGCTCATGGTAGTATTTACAATAGAAACCATACATAAATATGTACAAATACCAAAACTTCTTTGCCTCAACTGACAAAAAATGAAGGATACATAACCCGAATTTGATCAACCATCTTCTCTGTAGCTTCTTTGACCCCAAAATTATTCCACTACAATTTAAATTTCTCTATGGATCTGTTCCTAGGCATGAGCTATCTACATTGCAATATGCATCAAGGTTCCAGCTGGAATTATCCTTCTTTCTCCACATGCAATATAGACCAATCAATATCATGATCAACATCCTTTATATACATTTTAAGTAATGAAACATGAAAAACATCATGGACTTTAATTGTTGGAGGTAGTATAAGTCTATAGGCCACTGGTCCATTCCTCTCAAGGATCTCAAAATGCCCACAATATCCTGGTGCCAAATTGGCACATGATCCAATCCTCAAATATATCTTCTTGGGCTTGATGCACAAATACACATGATCCCCAACCTGAAACCACTTAAATTCCTTGTACTGGTCTGCATAAATTTTCTTCCTATCTTTTGCTGCTTTTAGTTTCTTCTTTATAATCATTGTTGTATGCAACCTCAACCAATGGAAGGTACTCCTCCCTATTCCTCTGTTGGTGCATGGCATACATCCTCAACATGTCCTCCAGGATCATGTTAACCCTCTCTATTTTTCCATCTGTTTGTGGGTGATAAGCTGTACCGAAGGCCAACTCTATCCCCAAACCTACAAACAACTCCTTCCAAAACTTGGAAGTGAACTTAACATCCCTGTTCGACACAATTTTCTTTGGAACACCATGTAATATCACAATCTCCCTGATGAAGAATTGTGTTGTTGGCTTGAGGGGTATTGACCCAAGTTCGGTTTTAAGGGTTGCCAACAAACCCCTTTACTACTGGCCCTTTCGGATATCATTCTAACAGAAGTAAAGAAATTAAATCTAACTAGATCTATGCATTCATCCTATTTTTTAGTATTGCATCCACATGCACGTTAATAAAGCATCAATATTCAGCAAGAAGATATGGTTTTAACAATAACACAGAGAACAATCAATAACTATAACACAGGAGTACTCAACTTATCACCAAACAATATTCTCATTCATTAACAGCCAGATCCAACTTATAAATCCTATTTACTAGCCCGTGCACATAGCCAGTGGGGTCCACACACAGTAGGATTCATGGTCTCTGCTCACACAACCAGCAGGAGCCCTTACCCAAACAATCGACACAAGAGATTCACAAGTTTGTATCCCAGCCTTTTCCAAAACTTAGCCCACCCTAGACTCGATTTATCCATATATTTATAACATATTAGCCTGCGCTATCCTATGGTCTGCAAACCGTGGTTTGCGGACTCTTGGTCTACCTTTTGACCCATTATAATTCGTTGGGTGCTTTGACCCACCCCAAAGCCCCTGCGCTAGACTAAATTATTACAAAATATTACAAAACTATTCCAAAATCACCACTAGGGGACCCTGCACCAACAGTCCCCCAACACAATCTTGTGACTCGTCCCGAGTCACAGCATCAGCGGGGTCCTTATCTTCTCCTGGAGTTGTTCGATGGCAGCCGCAAAAGGGGGCAAGAAACCTGCGCTCTGCGTAGCTGCATTTTGAACAATGTCAAACAAATTTTATGAAGTTGGTACTTCGATAGTTGCGGTGACACTCTCCAAGGTCTGATTCAAATGCTTCACGACCCCATCTAAATCCTGTGAAATCTTGGGAGCTTCATTAGCCCATGGATTCAGGTGGTCACTGAGTACCTGCTTCCTATGGTGGAGCCCCTCAATTTCATCTATGAGTGCATAGCTTGTCCGAAGGCGCGCTAGTCGTTGTGCTGGGACGAGGGTGGGAATAGTGGCTTCCATGTGCTCAAAATATTGCTCCTTTTGGTGCAATTCCTGATTGATTTGGCGAAGGAGGGGGTCACGCTGCACCTGTGACCATAACACCATAGAAGTTTCTAACAAGTTGGTGCCCTTTGTGATCTGTGCAGTAATTTTGTTTGAAGATTCCGTGACCAGCACGGCTCGCTGGGTGCGCACCTCAGGAGGGGTCTCAGGCTGTAGCTTGGCATGCAGTGATGCTATCTAGAGTTCCAAATCGGCCTTAACAACCTGCACTTCAGTCTGGGATGCCTTCAAAGTAGCGACCAAGCCCTCAACCTTGGCCTACGGCGTAGCGGAGGCAGGAATTATTTCTGGCATATCCTCGCAGAGCCGGTATATCAACTACTCTAATTCAGATTGCTGCGTGACTACTATGATGTGTGTTTCCTGGGCTTGGGAAATTTCGGCAGCTCTGGTCACAATAGTTTTCTCGGCCTCACTGAGTTTTTTCTATGCCCGTAGTTCTCTGTGTTGAAGCTCTCTAGAGATGGAGATAAAAAGGTCGTGCAGCAGCACACTTGTCAGTATTGCAACATTGAGGTTGAATAAAGAGCACTCACTGACTTGCTCACATAAGATCAGGGTTATCACTGTGAAAGCTGCACCCAAAAGGGGCCAGATCTAAATTTCTGTCACAATGGTCAAGGCTGGAACCGTAGCTGGCTGGCTCGCCTGAGTCATGGTCAACTAAAGTGTGTCTACCTTTAACTGAAGAGCCTGTAATTTAGACTGCAAGGTTTCTACCATGGCCTTCTACTGTTCTTCCAAGGCAGCCCATCGGTCTTCCGGTGCAACAACGACAGCATCCGCAATATTCTCCAAGTCATCTTCTGTCAAAGTGACCTTCATCTCTGCGCCAGGCTTAATAGCCTTGCATTTCTTCCTCAGTACTTTAGGAGGCTCACCTGTGTGCTTGGTGTCGTATGGGGATGCCACTCCCTAGCCACCAAGCCCTTCAATTCCCTCATCCTGCTGGGACTCTTGCTCTACCCCCGTGGTAGCCTCCTTAGGGGTCTCTTTGGTCATGGGTTTCTTCCTGGCACACACCTCAGTTTCCTTTTCTGTATTTGGCAGGGTAGTATCCTTGGGGGCTGCATCCTTGCCGGATGTGCCTGTTGTAACCAAGGCGGATGTCTTGAAGCCAAGCTTCCATGCCAGTGGCCAAGTTGTGATCAGTTGGTCAATCTCTGCTTCCGTGGCCATATAAGTAAGGGTATACCAGGCTGGATCTTTGTAGGCCCAAATCTGCACATTGTGCATAATAACCTGAAACACTACAATGCCCTTGTACTTTTCATAGACCATGGGTAACAAGCGTGGTTGGGAATTAATTGATGTTGCCAAAGCACCATCAAACAATACCTAGAACACCTTGTTATCCTCAATACGCTTCGGATCCTTTGAATCCCATAGGTTTGCATACCATGCACCTTCACACATATTCAACTCAAGCTCAGGTAGCACCGCCTTGTCAGGTGCCTCCCACGCAACCAAGGTAATCAACATCATCAACCATGAGTAGCATAATTCCTTTCAATGGTCCGGCGCCTCACGCACATTATCTAGAAATTCGTCGCAGAGGTACTGTGACCAGTTGTAGCAGACCCCTTTTTCGCATCTACCAGTGAGCTGAATTACATAATCAGGGATGAACGAAGCTTGGAACTTGCACATCATTTTCCATGCAAGAAGTAGGGTACCCATGTGCACTCCTGCATCATCTATTGTTTCGACCAGGAACCCTCTTTTGTTGCGACCAACATTATATTTCTGTCGGACTTATTCGACAATATGTTTCTCAAACTTCTTTCCAACACCTGCCATGGGATGCAACCCTTGATCCACAAACAACCATCGTGGACCAACAACAAAAACTGGCGAACAACCATTCTATTGATGTTGTATTGGCCAAAGTTGGGGATGTGAAACAAATTTAATATCCATGAACCTGCCAATCCGCGTGTCCACGACATCGACTCTACCTTCGGCACATTATCGTACAACACTCTTTCAAGATATAATTTTGGAGCCAGTGCTGGGAAGGTGTTGAGATTGGCTAGATCGTGATCATAGAACTTAATGGAGGGAGTCCTCCGAACATATCACCAATCAGGGGCACCTCCACCGGGACCAGAGGCATCTGCAGGTAGGTGTAGACAACATCGATATTCTTGGGGGTGTGCATAGTTGGTTTACTTGGCTTAACATATGGTGGTAGGCAGGAAAGTGGGGTCGCCTACAAATCTTCCTCCTGAGCTATTATAGGGAGCTTTTATGAATCGGGCGAGCGGGCCTTAGGCACCTTTCGAGGGGAATGCACAATCGAAGGGGATGTGTGTGGCTTTACCCCGACCCACTTCATATCTTTTTATTTTCCTTTATCCATTCCCTTCACCTTCCCTTTTCCCTTTCTCTTGGTTGGCATAGACACAACCTCTTCCATCTCAAGGGTTACTTCCAATATGTCTTCAGACACAACTTCCACGGAAGCCGTGATAGCCAATGACTCGGCAGGGTTAATAGTGGTCATTCTTGCTTGGAAGACAAATTTAGGGTTGCTGCTGTTAGAAGGGGTAGCTCGCCTAGACATACGGATGGAAATTTCACATAATAACAGAGTTCACAGTGGAGCACAAGGCGCAAGAATTTCAAAAAGCTAGCGAACCCATTCTGACCGACGCCCCTCTTTTTATAGCCCCCGATGGGTAAAAATGGTCGGATTAGCCTTAATTGCAACTTATCATTACAAAAATGGTAAAAAATCCTCCCATATCAGCACATTTATTTCCAATTTCCCGTTCTGTTCAACGGTGAAATCACTTTTTCACCCAGTTGTTCCATTCCAACAGTTAGTTTTTCCAGCCGTACACTACCCCTATGCCTTCGTCAAACCTTTCTGTGCCTCCCACCCTACGCACTACCCTTGCGCGTCCATCAAAACTTCCTTCATGCAGAATATTTTATACAGCTACTCAAGCCATATAGTCATTTGGTAGGCATTGGGTCATCCCTATAGGGTTTCAGATGGCTTCCATTAACGTACCCAGGTAAGTAATCTCTGCACAGCGTAGTCAACCTGACCGCACCACCATATGTAATTTCCCACACTATGTATGAGCCCAACCAGTGCTTACGGAACTTTCCTAGGTGGCATGAAAACTGGCTGTCATAAAGAAATACCAAGTCGTCTTCCTTGAATACCTTCTATCGGATATGTTGATCATGCCAAGCTTTTTCACGAGCCTTCTGGACCTGTTGGTGAAACTAATCAATGAATCGATCTTCCTCCATTGCCATCAACTCTGCTAAGCATTCCTCCATGATTTCTAGCTCTGCCATGTTTGTAAAAATTTTGATGCGTAGGCTGGGAACAATGTATTCCATAGGCATGATGGCCTCCTTCCCGTAGACCATTCTGAAAGGCATTTTTCTTGTGATTTTCTTACACGTGGTCGTATAGGCCTAGAGGAATGAGGGAATGTGCACGTCCCAATCACTTCGGTCAGCATTACAGACCTTAGTGAGTTCATGTTCCAAAATTTTATTGAATGCCTCCAATTCCCCATTCGCTTGTGGGTGATATGGGGTACTTTTTGCATGGTGGGTCTGGAATTCTTGAGTCAAAGCTCCAATAGTTTCATTAACAAAATGTGTACCTCTATCGATCATTAAGATCTTCGGGCAGCCAAACTTGGTCAGAATATGTTCAAAAATTAAGTGCGTAGTGGTATATGCAGTAAAATCCTTGACAGCCTTTGCTTCCACCCACCTGGTTACATAATCAGTGGTAGTAATGATGTACCAGGCACCTGTCTTCTTTCCTAGGGGATTGATGGGTCCATCAAACTCTATGGCCCATTTTTTGAATGCCTATAGAGCCATTTGTGGTTGTAGGGGCATCTCATCTCTACACGAGGGTTTTCCTATCTATTGGCATGCGTCATAAGCATGAAATTATGCATGAGCAACGCTATGCAATGTGGGCCACCACAACCCAAACCTCAACACTTTATGTGCAGTTTCTTTTCCTGCATAGTGTCCTCTTGAAACTCCTCCATGGGCCTCAACCAAGATAACTTGTCTTTCATGGTCCAATACATACCTCTGCAGCACCTCATCTGCACCCAATTTGTATAGTTGTCTGGCGATTATGGTAAAATCGGTTGTGTGGGCGACCAACTCCTTTTTCTATGGTATTAAGTAGTCATCGGGTGCCATACCTATGGTCAAGAAATGAATTATGTCTACAAAGTGTTCGTCAAACATATTGATAGCAAACAGTTGCACGTCGGGTAATCCTTTTTCCATATTAGTTGGCTCTTCCCCACTCTCGATTTGAGACAAGTGGTCAGGTCCGGCGTTCAATATCTAGGGTTTCACAATGATTTCAAAATCATACTCCTGAAACAATAGTAACCACCTACAAATCTTCCCCCCCAACACAAGCTTATTGACCAAGTATTTTAGAGCTGAATGATCTATGAACATCTTGAAGTGTCCACCTAATAGATAGTGCTGGTATTTTTGCAGGGCATACACCATTTCCAATCCTTCGTGCTTCATAGTAGAATAGTTACGCTCTACTCTAGAGAGTTTTCTGTTAGAAAATGCAACCAGATGATTGGTGTCTCCTTCTCCGGGCTGCGCTAAGACAACTCCTAAGACTATCCTTGATGCATCCACATGTACATGGAAGACCTTTGCCCAGTTGGGAAATATAAGAATAGGTGCAGTTACCAAATTTTTCCTTTAGTATCTCGAAGCTCTTCTGACACTATTCATCCCAAAAAAAGGATACATCGTTCTTTATCAGCTTCTCCATTAGTGCGGTGACCAAAGCGTACCCTTGAATAAAATTTTGTAGTAACCAGTATGCCTTAATATGGAGTGTAGCTTCTTCTCAGTTGTGGTGTTGCTAAATTAATGATAACCACAATCTTTGCTGGGTCAACCATCAACCCTTGCTGACATACCACATGTCCCAAAAAAATCCCAAAGGGCACACAGAATATGCACTTCTTGATGTTTAGAAAAATTTGGTGTTTTCTAGAGGCATCCAACATCATGCGCAGGTTCGACACATGATTCTTTACTAGTAAAAAAACTGTCCAATCATCAAAATAGACCTCTAGAAACTTATTAATGAATTCCTTGAATACTGCTACGACTACGCGCGAAAATATGGCAGGGGCATTCTTCAGCACAAAAGGCATGACCGTGTACTGGAACGATCCCCGCTCATTTGCGAAGGATGTATTTATACAGTATTCAAGTGTGATTCAGATCTGATGGTACCCTAAGAACCCATCAGTGAATGAGTATGCTTCCTGACCTCCCACATTATCCAGAATTCATCAGAGAATTGTGGAGGGAAAGGATCATGTTCACGAGCATTATTTAGCCTGTGTAGGTCTACGCAGATCCCTATTTCTCCTCTAGTCTTATTTTCCTCGACCACCATAGGGATTACCCAATCTGATTGTTCCACCGTTTCAATGATACATGTGGCCACCATCTTCTCTATTTCCTCCTTGAATTTCTGTTTATATTTAGGGTTCAGGCTATAGGGTCGCTATTTGACAGGGCACACATCTGGCTTCAAGGTAATCCTCATAACACCCATATCCCTGACAATCCCCTTGACCTCTGAGAACTTCGTGGGGAACAGATCCTGATATTCAGTCAGCATCTCTGCAATCTTTCCTACCCTGTCATCATCCCAGTAATCCCCAATTTTTGCCATATGAGGCTGTGCTTCTGTGCCAATGTTGACTTCCTTTAGTTTCAATTGTTTGGTTACATCTACTTCCTGTAAGAAAGGTCCTGCAATGAAACGTTATCTTTTTTACTCTGGGATAGTGATATTCCGGGGGTCCTATTGGAATAGGTGTTTGGTCAATTTAGTGTGTCCTAAATTGCTACATTAATTTGTCAATCCGGGATTCGTAAGCTGACGAAGTGTGGCGCACTATATGTGCAAGATAACCTATCTCTTACTTTTTGTTGTTTTTGGTTTTTATTTTTATTTTTATCTTGGTTGGTTTCTTAATGTGAGATGGAAATTCTAAAAGACAAGTATGGATATAAATGTTCAAGGAAATGATGTCCTTTATAATGATTTCCTAAACTTCAAAATTTAAAAAGGATTTTAAAACATACAATGACAAAACTAATTCCTAAAAGAAAATGAAAATGTGCTACTATACTAGTCAAACAAACAGTGAACTATTGATCATGAAACCCATTACCCTTGCTGCTGTCTAAACACAAAAGAAACTGTACTCAAATAAATCCAAAGATTTGCAATTAAAGTAAAGCTAAAATCAAATTACATCAATTCATATTCTGACCCCTCACCATTAGTCTCGCTATGGCTTTCGGAGGTAATCATAAACAACTTGAGCAATCTGATATCTAATTTGCAGAAAGAAAATGAACTAATATAAAACTGCACACTCATACTTCAATCCCTCACCATTAGTCTCGCTATGGCTTTCGGAGGTAACTGATAATGAAATGAGAAATTTAATATCTAACTTGCAGAAAAATAAACTAACATCAAACTACACATTCATACTGCAATCCCTCACCATTAGTATCGCTATGGCTTTCGGAGGTAACTGATAATTAAATGAGCAGCTTAATATATAATCTAACTAGTAAAGCAAATGTACAAAACTGAAATGAATAAAACAATGCTGGAATTAAAAACTAAGAAAAATAAATCAGCAGAAGGACAAGATTGATTCCATGTCATTAGTCATTATAAAATTATGTGCAAATGCCCGGGCTGCCTATTGTAATCTGGAACAAAAACACTGATCAGTTAATAACAGTATAAAGCATGAAAAGTTATGGACAAAGATAAAACGTAAATACCATGAAAGATGTAATATATATACATGTGAATGACTATGGCACAATGAACGTAAGGAAATGAAGCATGAAACTATACAGTAATACACAAAACCTCAGCGTGTGCAGGGGCCCTCTGCACAATCCTCGGGAAGTAGCTATCAAACACGAATTGTGCTTATGAACAGAGTCTTCTAATATATTTAAAACACAGTCATAACAAAGAAACAATGTCACGGTACAGTGGGCTTTCTATCCAGCAAATTACATTACAGCAACTAACTACTATGTGTATGAGAACACATTATTTATAACAGAGGATGGCGTAACCAATTTCCTACATTTTGCGCTGGTACAAGACACATGAACCACCACGTCCAGAAATCTAGCATTATGGCCGCCGTGAGGATTAAATCTATGGAGAGTGGCCGTTGGATTCGGCTTATGGAGCCATTTACAGGTGTTGATATGTCTCCCGTGATTTAGAAACGGCCACGTAAGTCTTCACGTGATGAAAAATAGAGTTCTGTCACCGTGGGACTCTTCGGTTGACCACCACTTGGCTACCTTTGACCACAGCCTTCTTAGGTGAATTCGACTGAGCCAATAGGACTCCATCCATGTCCATGTCATTTCCAACTTGCCCATGTGGCTCAAATTTCCTGAAGACACCTGCAATATAGATTTTAACAAAACGGCTGTGGAAAGTTGCAGCAGCTGCGGAAAGTGACAAGATTCCGCAGCTCAATGAGCAAAAATCTAATTCAAACAGCAAACACAAAACATATTTAAAAACAACTTTAAATGCTCTTTTATAATTAATATGCAATGATATTGATGACTTAGAAGGTCCAGGTGAATGGAAAAGGTCTAGAAAGGTGTATAAGAAAGATGCAAATTTGGGACTCAACAATAGGGTCTCCTACAAAGCTATGAGTCGAGTCCATTTTGTATATTTTTGAGTATATTTAGTCTAATGTAGGGGTTTTTGGGTGGGTCAAAGCCCTTAATGTATTGTAAATGGATCAAGGGTAGACCAAGAGTCTGCAAACCACGGTTTGCGGACCATTGGATGCATAGGCTAAAATAGTATAAGTAGTTGAACCTTTTTGAGTTGTAAGATAGACTAAGAATGAAAATAGATTGATGCTAAGTGTGAATCAATAGATTTGGTTAGGGTTGTTGGGTAAGGAATCCTGCTACTGTGTGTGCAGAGGGCCTTTGTCCTACTGTGTATGGACCCTGCTGCTGTGTGCGCTAGTTGGGTTTTGGGGTATTGTAAGTAGATCTGAAGGATTATTGAATGTGGAAGTATTGTTGAATATTTGAATCCACTAGGATTGTTGTGATATGAATCTGTGATGTTTGGTTACTTAATATATGCTGTTGTATTATTGATTTAAGCTAAGAACATACTTGTGTTACTTATTTTATGCAGCGGTTTGGATTTGTTTTGTTTCACTTCATGCAAGAATATCTAGAATAGTTGCGTTATCGTTATGTGAGTTCATGATCTATTGATTTCTGTGAATATCATTGCTGTTGCGCAAGTGGATGCAAATGGAATATATAGATATAGGCTCTATGATACAATATCTGGTCACTCTAAGGTTGAACGCAACTCTGCTTGACTTACCTACCCTCTCCTAGGGTGCGGAAACCTGGTTCCAGCACCCACCCATACTACTTCAGGTGAGACTTTGGCCTGCACAAGCAGTTCATTGCTAAAAGGGCCAGCAGTATAGGGGTTTGTTGGCAAACCTTGAACCTCCAAACCTGGGTCAGGACCCCTTGACCCAACAAATGGATCCGTTTCTGGGGCCTGGAGAATTTTGAGAGAGGGATTGGGTAATGCTAAGGCCGTACTGGAAGCCTGAGAGAAAGGAAATTGATGAATGGTTTGAACAGCAAGTTTAGGAATTTGCCGTAAAGGAAAACCATAGTGAGAGGTTGACCACTGAAGAGTGGAAGAATAAGTACATTTTCATTGAGATCTATGAGATCTTCTTTGTAACGATTGTGATCGAGCTCCAGGAGTGGCTTGCAAGGTTGGTGGAATTTCAGAAGTGTTGGAAGGACGAGTGGGTCACAGAGTGGGCCTTCAAACTAATCCAGCAATTAGAAAAGGCTGATAATACCATCACTCGCATGGTGGACCATTGGGTAGACAGTGTGTTAGGAGGATTTTTGACAGAATTTTCCATCGATCAGTTTGTCTCCTACTCTGAAGTAGAGCGAAGATTCATCAAGGGGTTTCGAGGTAAGTTTCTGAAGACCTTACCATTGCTAATCAAGATAATATTATGCGAAAAGAGTATTCTGTGTAGCCATACCGAGTGAATGACCTCTGATCTGGATGGGAGAACAACGCTAAGTGGCAAGTACTACAGAACCAACCTAGAAGGAGATAGATTGGTCTACAGTCCGGTAAGAGAAGAAGCTTCGCAGAGTCCTCCAACCACATCGCTTTCAAACCAGCCTAGGGGTAAGAATTCACCTACACCTCTGCCACCAGAGGATGACATTGCCGCGCACATGAAGTTGTCGACATTTAAGGGTGTGGGAGATGAAGAAATGGATCAGTTCTAGTTTGTTGCGGGATCGGTATGGACTACGTAGAACGTAGCTAGTGATGCGGTGAAAAGGGCACAAATTTCCCTTGCCTTCGAAGGAAGAGCCTTGACTGGTACATGGGATACATCAGCCAAAACGCAAATGCAACCATTGAAGATATTAAGAACGCCCTGAAACAACAGTTCAATAAAACTAAGTCCTACTCTCAAATCATGGTTGATTTAAAGGATTTCAAGCAAGGGCCTACTGAATCTACGTGGGAGGCCGATCAACGAATGAAGAAGGTGATCAGAGAAGGGGGTTTCCAATATGATGATAGACAACACATAGAATGGTTCATTGCTATGTTGCTACCTCACCTACGCGTACCTATGGGGCACCAAACTTTCGAATCGCAGGAGAAAGCCTTGGAGGGTGCCATGAAGTTAAAAGCTGCGGCTCAGGACGAGACTCAGCTGGGCATCCAACAGATCCAGGGGTAGCTAGAAGCGATGCGCATAAAGATCTAGAATCTGCGGAAGGAATGATGGGTAGAGGCTAGCCCTGAGAGATGGTGCATACGATGTCGGGTGAATGATCATACCAAGGATAACTGCCCTCTGTTAGCAGACTATATAAAGGCCGGGTAACCTAGCCTATTGCATCCTAGGGAAGCTGCGGGACCTAGTAGGCCAGCGCTATGGTGCGATGATTTTTGCGTCGCAGGGCTGCACGATACCAACCACTGTCCCCGTCTTCTTGCGTATGTTCTAGAGGTAAAGCAGCAATGGTGTAGGTTTTGCAGATTGGTGGGACATGATGAAAAAAACTGCCGGACGTATGATTTGATGATTGATCGAGGAAAATTATATAGAGTACAAATAGACCCTGCATCGCCAAGAACCCCTGCAGGCATAGGTGGCTCCCCATCAAGGGGCAGGGGAGGAGGGCGAGGTGGAAGTGAAGGTCAGGGACGAGGTCAGCTAATCTGTTATAATTGTGGAGAAGCAGGACACTTTTTAAGGGACTTCCTGAACCCTACAAGGCAATCTTGCCGATATTGCAAACAGCTAGACCATGCGATTGAATATTGTCCAATCTTGATAGCAAAAATGCAGAAAAAGCAACCGACACCTACGCAGAATGTGCATAAAGTTAAGGATGAGCTACGAGACAAAGATTCAAGTGTGAATGTTGTGACACGCAGTGGGATGGCCACCAGGGGACCTAAGGAGGAGGCTATGAGGGAACCTCTGATCTGACAAGAAGTTTTGGACCTAAAAAGGGAAAAGAACACTTATCGTAGCTTGCAAGGACTTTGTTAAGGCAGAGGAAGCTACTGCTCAGGCACTTGCGAACCTCAAGGTAGATGAGGAGGTTGAGCCCTTTTTGTAGGCATGTATGAAGTTGCTGCGCAACCCAAAGGATGTGGAGAATCTTCAGGCATTAATAGATAGCTGCGCAGCGTGACCTAATCTACCCCAGGAGGTCAAGGATGTGCACAAACTATACAGGTATAAGAAACACACCGGGAGAGAAATGTGGTTGAATTCATAGATTGGTGACTACGAAATGAATCGGGTTATTTTGGACCTATGGTCAAATGCGAACATGTTACTTAAACAGACTTGGCAACGCATGGGAAAACCTAAGTTGGAATGGTCCACTATTCAGCTGCACATGGAAAATCAGCAGAAAATCATCCCACTAGGAAGGTTGTCTAAAATTACGGTGGATATCGCAAGAGTAAAGGCCCGAGCTGACTTTGAGGTAATTGAAATTGTAGAAGATGTGAACCCCTACCCTGCACTCTTAGGGATAGACTGGGCCATAGATATGGGTGGTATCATCAACCTCAAAAAGAGAAGCATGGTGTTTGAGAATAACGGTACAAGGGTGATAGTACCATTAGATAACGTAGAAGGTGAACGATACATAGAGCCAGTGCACGATGAAGAGGAGGTGGATCATATTTACAAGTTGACTGTGCGGGACAAAGATTGGATCAACCCCATGGCGGGTGGAGTACTCTGCTAGGAAAAGGACAGCGAATGCTTCTCCGACTCTGATGGGGAGATGGAGAATTGGCAAAACCAGTTGCACGATGTCTCGGCGCTGCAATGTCTTCGAGTCACAAGGAACTTCCACTACATTTCTTCAGAGGTAAGAGACCTACCCTACTTTGATGGTTCTGGTAGCATTAAGGCATTTTTGTGAGCATTCGAAGCCGAGGTTCCAAGGGAACAAAGGATATGGTCCCTTAATCTAGAGATGTGGGAAATGCCTACAAGATGGTGGGAGACGCACAAAGGGGTGTTCTAGGACTGGGAGGACTGTTGAGACATGATGCTCCTCCGATTTGAGCCTCCGGTAAAGATACGAGTCGAGATGTTCCTTGGCCTAGGGGACCCGCGTCAACACTTGCTAGCTTGGATCAAAGCATGGGGTGACCGAGCGATGGAAGAATGGGTTCACTTGTTCATTCATGCGTTAGGTCCAATCCCGACTACGTGGTACCTAGATGTGGAGCTACATCAATGCACTCGCCACTGGGAAACTCTGAGGGACGAATTCATAGGGACATTTGGACTCATAGGGGGATCGAAAGCGCTTGACAAAGCTCTGCAGGGTATAGATACATTTGTGTTTACGGAACCCATGAAGCAATCGAGGTGCCAACATGGGAAACAAAAATGCAGGATATTTTCAACTGCCACAGCTTGCAAGGGAAGAAAGTGAAGAAGACCCGCGGTCTATCTCTATCCCAGAGTCGCAAGGAGAGTGCCCCATTACAGGACCCGCGCCACAAGAGGTGGATGTCACTAAGCCTCTCAGGTTGCGCAAATTCAATATTGGGATGAAAGAGCACCCTAAGTTGGCTAAGATTGGCGACTATTGGGATGAAAATACAGTAAGCAAGGTGGTCAAGTTACTCACCGAATACCAGGACTTATTCGCAAAAAAATTCTCGGAACTAAAGGGGATCACGGGAGACTTAGGGGTCATGCATATCACTCTCAAACTAGATGCATGGCCCGTGAAACAACGACCCTATAGGTTGAACCCCAAGTATAAGTAGAAAGTAAAGGAAGAACTTGATAAAATGATCGCTACAGGTATCATCGAACCTGTCGAACAGTCAGACTGGGTCAGCCCAATGGTGGTTCAGGAGAAAAAGGCTGAAGGGGAGATTCGAATCTGCATGGACTTGTGCAAGTTGAATGATGCCTGCGTTCATGACCCATTCCCTACACCATTCTCAGACAAAATTTTGGATAGCGTGGGGGGGCAGGAAGCATACTCCTTTACGGACGGATTCTCAAGGTACCATCAGATTAGAATCGCTCCTGAGGACAGCAGCAAAACCATGTTTGCCACAGACTGGGTCTCTTTCCAGTATACTGTCATGCCATTTTGTCTCAAGAATGCCCCTGCTATTTTCTCGCGGGTCGTGGTTGCAGTATTCAAGGAATTCATCCACAAGTTCCTAGAAGTATATTTCGATGATTGGAACATCTTCGGCCTAGTGAAGGCGCACGTATCAAACTTGCGCATGATGTTGGATGCCTACCGAAAGCGCCAGATTTCCCTAAATATCAATAAGTGTATCTTTTGTGTACCCTTTGGTATCCTGCTCGACCATATAGTTTGTTGACAAGGGCTGATGGTGGATCCTGCCAAAATCGTAGTAATAATCAACTTGCCAGTACCAACGACAGAGAAACAACTGCACTCGATCCTTGGGCACATGGGCTACTACCAAAAATTCATTCAAGGCTACGCGCTGATCACGGCCCCTATGGAAAAATTTCTCAAAAAGGATGTTTCGTTATTTTGGGATGACGAGTGTCAAAAGAGTTTTGATTTACTTAAAGAAAAGATGGTCTCGACACCTATTCTCATCTTTACTGATTGGGAGAAGGTCTTTCATGTCCATGTCGATGCATCGGGAATTGCTCTCGGGGCTATCCTTACATAGCCAGGAGAGGGATGCATTGATCATCCTATTGCCTTTGCAAGTAGGAAACTCTTTGGCGCGGAACGTAATTACTCTACTAAAGAGTGGGAGGGGTTGGCCATGGTGTACGCTTTGCAGAAATATTGACATTACTTGTTAGGAGGACACTTCAAAATGTTTACAAACCATTCACCCTTGAAGTACCTGGTAAATAAGCCTATTTTTGGGGGGGGAATCTGCCGATGGTTACTGCTATTTTAGGAGTATGACTTTGAAATCATCGTTAAGTCGGGAAAGCTGAATGTTGGGTCAGATCACTTATCACGAATAGAGAGTGGCGAGGAGATATTTATTGATGTGCAGATGTTTTCTATTAAGGTAGTAGATGCCCACTTCATTGATATCATTCAGTTCTTGACTACTGGAATGGCACCCCCAGAGTATTCAATACAACAGAAGAAAGAGCTAGTCGCTCGGGCAGCAGATTTTACCATCATTGCAGGACAACTATATAAGATGGGAGCTGATGAAGTATTGCAAAGATATGCTTTGGAGCATGAAAGACACCCTATCTTGGCAGAGGCTCATGATGGAGTAGCAGGAGGTAACTATGCAGGGAATGAAATGACGTAAGAGGTCTTGAGAGCTGGGTTCTGGTGGCCTACCCTGCATCATGATGCTCACAATCATTGTAAAGCCTACGATATGTGCCAACAAATAGGGAGGATATCCCATAGGGATGAAATTCCCCTTCAACGGAAAATGGCTCTACAAGCATTTGATAAGTGGGCCATTGATTTCATAGGGCTGATCAACCCACCAGGAAAGAAGACGGGTGCGCGCTACATTATTACTGCCACTGATTACATAACTAGGTGGGCCGAAGCACAAGCAGTAAAGGATTGTACTACGGATACCACTGTTCATTTCATCTTTGAACAAATCTTGACCATATTTGGGTGTCCAAAGATCCTCATGAGTGACAGAGGTATGCACTTTGTTAATGAAAAAATCCAAGCTTTGACCGCAGAGTTTCGAATCCCTCATGCAAAAAGCACACTGTATAACCCATAGGAAAATGGTGCAGTTGAAGCTTTTAACAAAATCTTAGAGTAAGCACTAACAAAGGTCTGCTATGCCGATCGCAGCGATTGGGACGTGCACATCCCATCAGTTGTTTGGGCTTATCAAACCACCTGCAAGAAGCTAACTGGGAAAAATCCATTTAGGATGGTTTATGGAAAGGAAGCCGTTATGCCAATGGAGTGCATTATTCCTAGTCTGTGTATCGTAGCATTTACAAACATGGCGGACCCTGACATCGTGGAGGAGCTATTAGCGTAGCTTATGGCTTTGGAGGAAGATCAGTTCCTAGCTAGTTTTCATTAGCAGGTTAAGAAGGCCCGTGATAAACCCTGGCATGATCGACATATTCGCCAAAAGACCTTCGCGAAGGATGACTTAGTCCTCTTATACGATAGCCAATTTGCAAAACATCTAGGGAATTTCCGACAGCACTGGCTTGGCCTATACACTGTTAAGGAGATCACGAATGGCGGAGCTGTTCGGATGGACACCCTGCGTGGTGATGTGCTGCTAGGATATGTCAATGGTAGTCAGCTCAAACCATATCGGATCAATTGACTATATGGTCAAAGTAGCTGTGCAGGTGCAGATGGTGAACCTACCATCGCAGTGACTCGGGACGAGTCACAAGATTGTGTTGGGGGACTGTTGGAATAGGGTCTCCTACAAAGCTGCGAGTCGGGTCCATTTTGTATATTTTTGAGTATATTTAGTCTAACGCAGGAGTTTTGGGGTGGGTCAAAGCCCCTAATTCATTGTAAATGGGTTAAGGGTAGACCAAGAGTCCGAAAACCATGGTTTGCAGACCATTGGATGCATAGGCTAAAATAGTATAAGTAGTTGAACCTTTTTGAGTTGTAAGACAGACTAAGAATGAAAAGAGATTGATGATAAGTGCGAATCAATAGATCTGGTTAGGGTTTTTGGGTAAGGACTCCTGCTGCTGTGTGTGCGCAGGGCATCTGTCCTGTTGTGTGCGAACCCTGCTACTGTATGTGCCAGTTGGGTTTTGGGGTATTGTAAGTAGATCTGAAGGATTAATGAATGCAGAAGTATTGTTGAATATCTGAATCCACTGGAATTGCTGTGATATGAATATGTGATGTTTGATTACTTAATATATGTTGCTGTATTATTGATTTAAGCTGCGAACATACTTGTGTTACTTATTTTATGCTGCGGTCTGGATTTGTTCTATTTCACTTCATGCAAGAACATTTGGAATAGCTGCATTATCGTTATGTGAGTTCATGATCTTTTGCTTTCTGTGAATATTATTGTTGTTGCGCAGGTGGATACGAAGGGAATCTATAGATATAGGCTCTGTGATACAAGATCTGGTCACTCTAAGGTTGAATGTAGCTCTGCTTGACTTACCTACCCTCTCCCAGGGTGCGGAAACCTGGTTCTAGCACCCACCCGTACTACTTCTGGTGAGACTTTGGCCTGCACAAGTAGGTCACTGCTGAAAGGGAAAGTAGTATAGGGGTTTGTTGGCAAACCTTGAACCTCCGAACTTGGGTCAGGACCCCTCGAGCCAACAGGTCCTCATCGCAGTATTCTATTGAAAAATTTACGTAGTTGACAATATCTTGCATCTGTGCATCACAGGCTAGCGCAACAGATTCTCGCCTAGAGAAGGACTCATCAAAGACTAGAGCATTTATATATTGCAGGGCTTCATCGCGTTTCTCAGTTCCTCCTACTAGAACAAACGTCAACATGAAATCTTCAGCCAACATACCCTAGTGATGAGTGCACAGGTGTAGCTTTGCATCCAAATACCAGGTAGTGGGGATTGGTCCCAAAGCATGGATAAACATATGGATCCATTCATTCCATGTTTTTTCACTCCATGCTTCCATCCAGAGATTTAAGTGCTTGCGAGGATCCCCTCGACCTGAGAAGAGTTCCATGTGTGGGTTCACTGGAGGGTCGAATCATAGGATCATCATCTTTTAGCATTCACCCAAGTCCTAAAAAGCTTCCTTATGGGTTTCCCACCATCACGCAGGAGTTGCGCACATAGCCAAGTCAAGGGCCCAAAACCTTCGTTATTCAAGCACATCTTCTTCAATTTCTTTAAGAAAGTCCTTAACACTACTAAAACCATCAAAGTAGGGTAGTTCTCTTACCTCTGAGGAGATGCATCGGAATATTTTTGTGATCTTAAGGCACTACAACTTAGATACATCATGAAACCGGGTCTTCCAGGTCTCTATCTCTCCATAGGACTCTGAGAGGCATTCGTTGCCTTTTTCCCAGCATAACATGCCATCAACTTTGGGGTTGATCCAATCATCATCCAGGGCAGTTAGTTTGTAAATGCAGTCAAAATCCTCCTCCTCACGTACTGGTTCGGTATATCGCTCACCTTTTGCTGGATCTAGGGGGACTATTACCCTTGTACCTTCATTTTCAAAGACCATACTTCTCCTTTTCAAATTGATGATGCCTCCCATGTTAATGACCCAGTCAAGGCATATGAGTGCAGGGTAAGGGTCTGCATCGTCCACAATCTAGATTACTTCAAAATCTGCATGGACTTTAACACTTGCAATGTCTACCACAATCTTTGGAAATCGCCCTAGTGGGATGATCTTTTGCTGATTAACCATCCGTAACTGAATAGTGGATCACTCCAACTTAGGTTCCCCCATCCTTTGCCAGGTTTTCTTGGGCAAGACATTGGAGTCTGATCCTAAGTTAAGGATGACTTGGTCCATTTCATAGACTCTAATCTATGTAGTCATACACATCTCTCGACCAGTCCTTTTTTTGTTCTTATACATCTTGTTCATAGTTTTAACTTCGGTCAGCGGGACAATATTCCCTACACATCTATCTATCACTTCTTGGAGGTTCTCTACTGCCTTTTAGTTGCATAGCAGCTTCATACATTCCTAAAGGAACATTTTAACCACTTCATCAGTTTTCGGATCTACCGAGGTCCTTGAGGCAGATGCTTTGTCCTTGGCTATCTCCCTCTGGGCTTCAATGAAGGTGTCTTTCTCCCTTTTCAGATCTAGACTCTCCTTTTAATCACCAGCCCTCTTGATCAGTGGTTCAACTGCAACTTTTTCCTCAGCTCCTCTGGTGGAAATGCCACTGTGGGTAATCACATTGATACTTGGCCCATCATCTAGTGGTTCCACCTTAACCTGTTGTACATCCCGCGTGGGTGTTTTTTGTTTCTCCTGCATATTTTTTATTAGCACTGGATGGTCCTCAATGACATGGTCAAACTTTTTGAAATATCTACAGGATTGGTGTGCAGGGTTCAGGCAATCTCTTGCATAATGTCCCACATCCCCACAGTTGTAGCAGAGCAGTTGCCCTTGTCCTCGGCCTGCACTTCCACCTCTCTCTCCTCCCCGTCCTCTTGCAGGGGATCCTCCTCTCCCTGAGGGGGATAGTGGTGATGAAGGGTCAGCCTATACTCTATATAGGTTTCCCCTATCTACCATCAGGTCGAGTGTTCGGTAGTTTCGCTCGTCATGTCTTACAAACGAGCAGAATATGCACCATTGTTGTTTTAGTTTTTGAACATAGGCACCTAACCATGGGAAATGATCTGTATCATGTCTTCCTGCTACTCAACAGTTAGCGCACCACACCATGGGGGAAATAGGTCCAGCCATTTCCCTAGGGCGTAGAGGGCTTGGTCCCCCAGCCTGCATATAATCTGAAAACAGAGGACACTGATCCTTAGTGTGGCCTTGTAATATTCCTAATTAGCCCAAGCTAATAGGAATATTCAATTTTTTTTGTCTTCCTATTTTCATGAATAAAATTGTAAAAGAGAATCAATAAAACTCCTAAAAAAACAAAATAAATCAATGCCCATGTGAACAAGGCCAAATCTGGGATGCCTTAATAAAACTCCCTTATGTGTGAAAGGGATTGAGACAATTGACTGGGTCAACTAGGCCAAATCCACAACGTTGTCCAGATGCAATGTACCTCCTAGATGCACAGCGCAGTTCTAGTTGGAGGCTACACATGTGAAAGGAGCTAAACCTTTGAGATGGTTTAGGGTTTTGTAAGACTTTTATCCTATAAAAGGAAGAGGAGAACAACAGAAGAAGGTTTTTGAACCTATTGTTTTCGAATAACATGTTTGTTTAGACATTTATCATTCTCTTGGATGTTTAGCAGAGAATAGTGCTGTTTAGCACTGGGTGTTCCTGATTGGGAATCCCACCTCCTTCTTTAAGTAACTCTTGAGGGAGTCTTGCATTTCTTGTCCACTATCAGGCATTTGGCCAAGCTCTTCTTCCAACTACAACACAAATTCTATTCAGGGTTTGGTTTTCTTTGTAAGCTGCAGCAAGTGGAGGCTAGATCTATTCAGATCTAAGCCATTCTAGTGCCTCTTTTCAATGGGAAAGCCTTCTATCCCCCTAGTAAGAGTGTATTGGATCATTGGAGCTTCAGATCCATACCTTGGCATCAGGACAAATTTTTCATCAAGTCTACAACACAGTTTATGTTCCAGTACTGTGTTATCTGCAAGAGGGAAGTTGCAGGGAGTTTTGGCAAACTTTGAGGAGTGATCTCTAGTGATGGGAATCTGCCCTTCACTGTGGTGATCCATGGATTTATGAACTATTCCATGTCATATGCAGATATGATCTGAATACTCCTATATATGCTTTAGGAATTCTGAAAGAATCTGCAGATCTGCTGCATGAGATCTCAAATCTACTCCATATGCTTCATGTTTTGCTGAAAACCCCACGGGGTCTGTAAAATAGAGACAATCTAGTGTATAGATCTGATATTTTGTACAAATATCTGTTCTAGATCTAAGTTGTAACCTACAACTACTGTATGCTAATAAAAATAACGTTGTCAAGCCTTTTGCAGTGAAATACATTGTTGATGCACCTCTTTTAGAGGGTTTTCTTCACAAAAGTCTTCTATCTTTCTCTTGTAAATTGTATGGGCCACATTGTAAATCTGATTTACTGATGTATAAGCTATTTTTGAGCCTCCATATTTGCCTCCTACTTACATTTTTTTGAAACTGAGTTATTTCTAAAGCAATGTTGTTTAGTATTGTTGCAGTCCCTTCCTTGGGCAATTTTCAAGCCATACTAGGTGTGGGAGGTCTGTTTACCTCATCTAGTTTGATTTTTTTCTACTCTCCTCTTGTATTTGGGTCTTAGATCATTAGATCTAAGGAATCCAAGGGGTGATTTCAGATTCTGAAGCATCCATTTCTGAAAAATGCATTTTTCAGACATGCCTTGCTGACAGTCCCATTTTGCGGATATTACAGTGGCATCGAAGAGATCATCTTGGCACAGCCCATGATTTGATTTTATTGAAGAGCCAAAATGTCTTTTCATGGAAAGAAAATACTGATGAAGAAGTATGGTTACACTGAAGACACAAAATTAAAGGGTACAAACCCTTTATTTGGTAGATAGAAAGGGAAAGAGTTCTAAAAAACTCTGTTCCAAACTATGCATGAGCTGAAGAATGAAATCAGGGGAATGAGGAATGAAAAAAAAGTAGATCTTTTGTAGAGGTTTTCACATGAAGGAATCCCCACTACTCCATATGATGTGTGTGAGCATTCAACCACACAATCTGATCTACAACATTGTAGCATGCCTACATTCCTTGCAAGAGGAGAAGAAGAAGGAGAGACACAAAAAGAGGATACTCTTGATGACTATCTCCAAGAATATGAATCTTAGTCTAAAAGATTCAAAGAGAATCTAAGCTTTCCAGAGTTTTTTCAACTCAAAGAAGAAATAATATCCAACAGAAACATGAGAAGAAGAAGGTGCATGAAGAACACCTTGGGTAGAACCTTTCTACCTATTTTTGATGGGTCACCTGAGAGCTCAGCCAAGTCTTGAGTAAAGAAGCTTGACACATATTTCCAGCTGCATCAAGTTTCTGAAGAAGAAGCCATAAGAGTAGCAGTGTTGCACCTCCAAGGTAAAGCTTATGCCTGATGGTTATTTGAGTCTTCTTCATTGAAAAATGTAAACATCTCTACTTATGCAAAGTTCACTAGGAGGTTAGTGAAAATATTTGATTCTATGCCATCTAAAATTTCGTTGGGTAAAAAAACTAAGCCCAAGAAATTAGAACCTTTGCATGAGATGGAAAGATCCATGAAGATAACTCCATTTCAGAACATTGTTGAAGGGGTTAAAGATTTGCTACATGATTTTCCAAGGGCAAAGGCCCCACTTCAACAAGAACATTATTCTCAAGAAGAAGACATAAGTGTTCCTTTTTCAATGACAGATCAAGAGAAAGGATCTCTTATTGATGAGGCATACTCCATTGATATGGAGAAGAAAGAAGAAGAGCTGAAAGGTTCCTCCAGCGCTGTGACAGCAGGAGGAGACCTATTTTCATTTGGAGATGGAGATGAAGTCATTGATTCCACTAAGAGGGCTCTTGTATCTTTGCAAGAAGGCCCCAAGGATCCTATACATGAAGAGGATGAGAAACATGTGTCTATGATGATAGACAATGAGACAAAACAATGGAGGGAATGTGTTCCAACATTGCATCCAATTTTGGGAACACACACTATGATAGATCAGTCCTTTGTGATCAACACTCTTGACACCAAGGAGATGATGGGTGTTCATGAGTTAACTACATCTAAAGGGAGCACCTTAGACTGTGAGATATTGCAGAAGGTGGGTGATGAAGAAGAAGATGGGGAAGTTGCTCCAATGCCCCCTTATCATGACACTTCCACACAGAAATCAGAGATGGATTTGCGTAGTGGAAGCAGTCATAATATGTTCCCATCTATTTTTCACATGGGAATGAGCCATGAGACATCATTATCTTGTGGTATACCATCTGGGAGACCACCTGATTCAGATTTGATGAAAGATGTTTTATGTATTGATGCTCCTTTCATAGATCCAAGGAGGAAGGGAGCACTAAAAGACCATGCTACAACACTAAGAGTGTGGGGAAGGTACAAGGAGAGGGAAAGAATTTTTCCCTTAACTTCATTATCCATTCTCGCATCTCATACTGTGCTGAGAAAATATGCTGCAAGAATGAAGGATGACACCATCATGAAGCAAGGAAGACAATTCTTGAATCAGAAGACAAACTTGTTTGGAGGATCCTCTTCCATACATGATGAGAGATGGTGGTCACACATGCATACTTTGGAAAAACCAAGGATGTTTTCGATAAATGATATCCTTCCATGGGAGACTAACTTCCAAGAACTTCCATTTCCTTTTGAGCATGTGCATGTGCAAGGAGGGCAGCAATGAAGGAATGACAAACTTCCACCTTGTACCTTTGGCATGGGAGATGTCAAGGAGGAGAAAAATGGGAAGCTTGGCTTTCCAACATACACCTTTGACGTGGGAAATGTAAAGGAGAAGAGTGACAACATGGCAGCCACTTTAGATGACACATTATCAATGCTGTCATTGTTGGGCACACTAGATCCCTATTGGAAATCCCAACTGCTGGTGGAATATTCCAAGGATATTCATACTTGAATGATTCTTGATGACTTGTTGCATGAGGAGAGCTATTCAATCCTTGATGGAGTCATCTATAATCATGGTAGGATCTTCTTGTATAGAGCTTCCAAGCTCAAGGATAAGTTACTACAAAGGGCTTATGAAGAGTTCTATTTCAGCCACACATATTCTATGAAGCTCAACGACATCATCTTGAGGAGCTATTATTGGGAGGGATTTGAAAAGGAACTATATTAGCATTGTCAAAGATGCATGAACCTTGTGGAGTTGGAGAAACAATAAGACTCTAAAATAGAGTCATTTTAGCCAACTCTCCCTACCTTGGGTGGAGGAGAAGGATCCATACACCACTCCACTTGTATAAGGAAAACTTTTGGTGAAGAACATACATATGTAAAGCATGCTTCATTTTCTGTTTGTATGTATTATTTCACTATTTTTATGTAGGCCATGATTCCAAGGAGGAGTGGTACATCTTGTAGATCTCATGGAAAACAATGGGCCACAAACATTTCTGAATTTGGCCACTCCCTTGGAAGGAAAAGGGAAATTTTGCAACATGTTGGGTGCTTCCCAAAGGCACCAAATATATCTCACACTTTCAGCTATGGTGAGATGGTATGGGCAGAAAGTAAGTTGTGGGAAAACCACTTACCACATCTTGATTTGATGCAGGCAGGGGATGCTTTGCGCTGGTTCCACATGTGGGACTATGATCCACCTCCATGTGCACAAATTTCTGTTTGTTGTACATTGTTTTGATCCGCTATATTGATGATGTACTTGTACTTTTATGGGGATGTATGGAGAAATGAGGGAAGGCATGCATGTGCCCTATGGGATGACTACACACCCTGTACTTTCTGTCTTATATTTCAAGGAGGGAATTGGGAAAACCATGATTTTTTCATGTGATTTACTATTTCCTTATGGGATGAACTGTTTGCATCTCATGAGAAAATTGTTGGAACAAGTCATGGATGGATGGATTGGTGATCACTTAGCTTATGGGAGAAGCTTATCATTTGTTTGTGTCACCAATGGAGGAGGAGATGAGTTGCAGCACTCACCTTATCAGTTGCTTGAGGACAAGCAACATTTTGGAGGGGAGGATTGTAATGTTCCTAATTATCCCAAGCTAATAGGAATATTCAATTTTGTTTTGCTTCCTGTTTTCATGAATAAAATTTTAAAGGAGAATAAATAAAACTCCTAAAACAAAAAAATAAATCAATGCCCATGTGAACAAGGCCAAATCTAGGCTTCCTTAATAAAACTCCCTTATGTGTGAAAGGGATTGAGACAATTGACTGGGTCAACAGGACCAAATCCACAGCACTGTCCAGATGCAATGTAACTCCAGATGCACAACGTAGTTATAGTTGGAGGCTACACATGTGAAAGGAGTTAAACATTTGAGATGGTTTAGGGTTTTGTAAGACTTTTATCCTATAAAAGGAAGAGGAGAACAATAGAAGAAGGTTGTTGAACCTATTGTTTTGGAAGAACATGTCTGTTTAGAAATTTCTCATTCTCTTGGCTGTTTAGCAGAGAATAGTGTTGTTTAGCACTGGGTGTTCCTGATCGGGAATCCCACCTCCTTATTTGAGTATCTCTTGAGGGAGTCTTGCATTTATTGTCCACTATCAGGCATTTGGCCAAGCTCTTATTCCAACTACAATGTAGATCCTGTTGAGGGTTTGGTTGTCTTTGTAAGCTGCAACAAGTAGAGGCTAGATATATTCAGATCTAAGACATTCTAGTGCCTCTTTTCAGTGGGAAGGCCTTCTATCCCCCTGGTAAGAGTGTATTGGATCATTGAAGCTTCAGATCCATACCTTGGCATCAGGCCAAACTATTCATCAATTATACAGTGTATTTTATCTTCCAGTATTGCGTTATCTACAAGAGGAAGTTGCAGGGAGTTTTGGCAAACTTTGAGGAGTGGTCTCTAGTGATGGTAATCTGGCCTTCATTGTGGTGATCCATGGATTTATGATCTATTCCATGTCATATTCAGATCTGATGTGAATACTCCTATATATGCTTTAGTAATTCTGAAAGAATCTGCAAATCTGCTGCATGAGATCTTAGATCTACTCCATATGCTTAATGTTTTGCTGAAAACCCTAAGGGGTATGTAAAATAGAGACAATCTAGTGTACAGATATGATATATATCTAAAATTTTGTACACATATTTTTTCTAGATCTGAGTTTTAACCTACAGTTGTTGTATTCTCATAAAAATAATGTAGTCAAGCCTTTTGCAGTGAAATACATTGTTGCAGCACCTCTTTTAGAGGGTTTTCTTCACAAAAGTCTTCTATATTTTTCTTGTACATTGTATGGGCCAAATTGTAAATCTTATTTACTGATGTATAAGCTATTTTTGAGCCTCCATATTGGCCTCCTGCTTACATTTTTCTGAAACTACATTATTTCTAAAGCAGTGTTGTTTAGTATTGCTGCAGTTCCTTCCTTGGGAAATTTTCAAGCCATACTAGGTGTGGGAGGTCTGTTTACCTCACCTAGTTTGATTTGTTTCTACTCTCCTCTTGGATTTTGGTATTAGATTATCAGATCTAAGGGATCCAAGGGCTAATTTCATATTCTGTAGCATCCATTTTTGGAAAATGCATTTTTTCAGACATGCCTTGCTGACAATCCCTTTTTGGAGATATTAAAGGCCTCACACCCTGCAGTGTACACACCAGATATCTGGTCTAGCTTCTTTACCTGAATCCTTTTGTAAGTTTTGAATTTCTAATTGCATCGCCTCTAGTTGGCTCTAGATCTGTAGTGCTGCAAATTGGGTATCGTCCCTTGGCGCAAATTCTAGCTTCATGGAAATCTCCAGGGATTCTTCTTGGGAGTCGATCTTCTGTTGTCCCATAGGTCTGCGCAGATGTGGTAACAACATGGCGATAAACCATTCTTTGTGCTGCTTATCTTTGTAGACGAATCCTCCATCACTGATGACATTCTTCAGTCGCTGGTCAGCTTCCCAGACCGACTTTGTAGGTCCCTGTTTAATATCCTTCAATTCGACCATAAATTGAACGTAAGATTTAGGCTTCCAGAACTGTTGTTTTAGGGCATCCTTAATGTCTTCTATTGATAGGTTTGCGTGCTGACCAATGTATCCCATAAACCAATCCAGGTCCCTTCCTTCAAAGGCTATGGACAGTTGCGCTCTTTTGACAACATCATTATTGATATTCTGCGCAGTCCATACCAACTAGGCTACAAACCAGAATTGATCCATATCCTCATCCCTCGCACCCTTAAAGGTAGGAAGTTTCATGTGCACGACCATGTCATCCTCCGGTGGTGGCGGTGGTGTTGTAGGAGATTTTTTTCCCTTTCATAGGTTCAACGATGGTGTAGTTCAGGGGATGGTTTCTATGTGCGTAGCCCCACCCTGATCAAAGGCAAGTGAGTCCCTTGAAGGACTGTATACCAATCTATCCCTTTCTTGGTTAACTCGGTAGTATTTACCACTTCGTGTCATGCTTCTACTCTGGTCGGAGGTCATTCACTCGGTGTGGCTACACAGGACACCCTTTTCGCACAATAACATATTAATCAGCAACGTCAAGCTTTGCAGGAACTTACCTCTAAATCCTTTGAAGAACCTTCGCTCTGATTCCGAATAAGACACAAACTGATCAACTATAAATTTTGTTACAAAACCTCCCAAAATACTATCAACCCAATGATCTACAGTCCCGGTGATCTTGTTATCAATATTTTCCAGTTGTTGGATCACTTCAGGGGTCCAATGCGTGACCTGATCGTCTTTCCAACAGGTTTGAAACTCCGCCAATCTTGCCAACCACTCCTGCATTTCGTGTAAAGATGTACTTTTTCTTCCATTCTTCGGCAGATAACTTCTTACTTATATTCTCTTTTAGGGAAAACTCTTGAATCTATTTTTCAAACCAATCCTCAAGCTCTGGCTTCAATGGGTGCCAATGACCCCATGGCATTACCCGATAGCTCTCTCAAAATGCTTCTGATTCCAACAATGAAACAATTTGTTGGCTTGAGGGGTCTTGACCCAAGTTTTTTTTATGGTTTTCCAAGAAACTCCTGCATTACTGGCCCTTTCGACAATGGCCTGCTTGCGCAGGTCAAGGTCTCACTTGAATTTGTACGGGAGGGTGCTGGAACCAGGTTTCTGCACCCTAAGAGAGACAGTTAATTGAAGTGGGTCCTTTTCAGGTCTAATAGGCCTGCGCTGGAGAAGCCCTAACGCAAAACCCTTAATAGTATAGTGTTAGAATATCTTAGGCGAAGCCTATAAATCAACGGATAACATGCTAACATAAGTAAAGCAATTAAATGTAACCAAATCTATGCATTCATCCCATTTTTCAGAATCACATCCACGTGCGTATTAATAAACCATCAGTATTCAGCAAGCAGATATGGCTTTAGAAATAACACAGATAAAAATCAATAACTATAATGCAAAAGTACTCAACTTATCACCAAACAGTATTATCATTCATTAATAACCAGATCCAACTTACAAACTCTATTTACTAACCTGCACACACAGCTGGCGGGGTCCACACACAGCAGGATCCAAGGTCTCCGTGCACACAGCTTGTAGGATCCCTTACCCAAAAAATGGACATAAGAGATCCACAAGTCCATATCCCAGCCTTTTCCAAAACTTTTCCTACCTTAGACTTGATTTATCCATCTATTTACAACATATTAGCATGCGTTATTGTATGGTCCACAAACCGTGGTTTGAAGACTCTTGGTCTACATTTTGACCCATTACAATTTTTTGGGGGCTTTGACCCACCCCAAGGCCCCTGCGTTAGACTAAATTATTACAAAATATTACAAAACTATTCCAAAATCATCACTAGGGTACCCTGCGCCAACAGTCCCCCAACACACTCTTGTGACTCATCCCGAGTCACAGCGTCGGCAGGGTCTTCATATTCTCCTGGAGTTGTTCGATGGCATCCAAAAGAGGGGGCAGGCCACCTGTGCTCTGCGTGGTTGCATTCTACGCAATTCCAAGTCCCCCTTTACAAGCATATGTACACACCAAAAATTATTTATCTGGATCTGCAATCTTAAGAACCGGAGCATTGGTCAACAACTAATTCATCTTCTCAAAAATAGCTGGACATTATTCTATCCATTCAAACTTCTGACCTTTCCTCTGCAAAGATGTAATAGGATATGCATTGCGTTAGAAGTTCTTGATGAACCTCTTGTAGTAACCTTCTAATCCCATAAATGATATGACTTCCTCCACATTATTAGGAGCTTCCCACTCCATGATGGTGTAGAAATTATATGCACTAAGCATGCATATGTCCTAGATCCACCTGATTTCACACTATTTAACTTTATGCAAGATACTGAATCTATTCCACTTGTTAATCTTCTGCAGAAAATTTAATTGCACACATATGTAAAGCATAAATAAATAAAAATCACACATAACACAGTTGTTTTTAACCGGGAAAGCCTGAAGCTGAAAACCCCAACTATATATTATGTATCATGGAATCATATGACAATCCTCATACAAAGCTTATCAAGCTCTCAGTATAGTACAATCGTCATACACTAATCAGGAACAATCTTGCAAATCCATGCACCGATCTTTGCCTCCTGCTAGCCTGCCTCCACTGCGTAATCCCTGCTGAAGAATAGCTCTGAATTAATTTGAATTACTCTTGCCTTGACTGCGCAATCCTCATTGGAAACTCCAATGTGTGTGTGATGCAATCAATGCATCACTGTAGTCACAACAGATAGTCCATCTTGCCCTTTCACCTACCTCTCCACTGGGTCTCCACTGAAACTGCCATGCACTGTAGTTAACTGTTGTATTTTTCAGTTGATTAATGAGTTATTATTTGTGAATTAATTAACTAATTAATTCACTCCACTCTCACTAGTGTATCAATCAGTTAGACTAGATGAAACTAGCTCAACTGAGTCTAACTGAGTTAAATTGAATACAACTCCATAACTACTTCTTCCAACTGTGTCATAACTTTGCCACTTGAGTTCTAACTGAGTCCTCCATGCATTAGCTCCAGTAAACCCTTGGGAATTGTGTAATTCCCTCAGTCCACTGATGTGCCACATATGTGCACTGAAACAAAGTGCTCCAGGAGAATAAGTTGTTTTTTAGTGTCCGATTATTATTAAGAGCTAATAATAATCGACAAGCATCTATTTTTAGATCAACTATCTATAAATAGACTTCGCCCAATATTCTAAAAATAGAATTTCATCTATTTTTCCAACTTGATCAACCATCCACAAATAACATCCTGAAACTTCTGAAATATGATCACCATGTCTAAAAATAGACTTGCGCCAAAAATAAGCTACGGGCCCACTTAGTGAAGGCGACTCTTTTCACTAAGCTCATCATCTTTTTGAATATCAACACTCCCTCTCAACAAGATAGGGATTATCCTTCACCCCGATCCTGCCTCTACGGTATTCGAATTTGCTCCTGGTGAGCACCTTCGTTAGAATATCTGCATCCTGATCCTCTGTAGGAATGTATTGAGGCAACATGATCTTCTGCTGCACACAATCTCTGATATGATGATATCGGATATCAATATGTTTAGATCTATCATGAAACACAAGATTAACCGAGAGTTTAATGCAACTCTGATTATCACAATGTATCACTGTGGGATCTAAATGTGAACCGAACAAACCAACCAATATCTTCCTCATCCAGATAGCCTCACATGCAGCTTGACTTGCTGCCATGTATTCTGCTTTCGCTGAACTGAGTGCCACGGATCTTTGTTTCCTGCTATACCAAGAAACTGTCGTAGATCCGATAATAAAAATCCCTCTTGATGTGCTCTTCCTGTCTATTGGGCTTCCTCCCCAATCTGCATCCGTGAAGCCATGCAACTTCACCTCATCCATCTGTCTGTTGTTGAACCCTTAGTTAAATTGAGAGGGGGGGGGGGTGAATCAGTTAACAAATTCATGGTCTTTTAAAATTTTTCCCTTAAAACTTATTATACTTTATCAACACCTTCATTTCATGATCAACATAATGTGTGAGAAATCTTTATTTGTGAGCAGTAATTAATAAGCAGATTAGATAATGTACCAGCAGTCTTAATATGTTAGCAGCAAGTATTAGTAGAATAGATATACCACATCAACACGTAAACATCATGCACATAGACACCAGATATGAGTGGAAACCCATAAAGGGAGAAAACCACATCTTATTATTGTTGTGATGCAAAGGCAAGCTCCAACTCCCTCTCACCATTGTTTTTCTGCAGGCACCGACCTACAGGAGGCACCAACCTCAATTCTGCAAGCTACAACTTGCAAGGAAGCTCCAACTCCCATCAATTTTCTGCAGGCACCAACCTATAGGAGTTTCCAACTTCAGTCAGCTACAACTGCCATTTTATCAAGCTACAACTTGATGTGGAAGCACCAACTCCCATCTGTTTTCTGCAGGCTACAACCTACAGGAGGCTCCTACCTCAGTCAGCTACAACTGACATCTATCAAGCTACAACTTGATAGGGAAGCTCCAAATTCCTTACTCTTTCAAAGAAAAACAAACACTTGCTGATTTACCTTGGATATCAGCTCTGTTCTGTACCATCTTCACTGTTGTGCATTAGTCTTCATATCTGCCTTATATCATTTCTGCATCTTCTCAGATTCACTATCAGCTCCTCCTTCTTCTTTGCTCAGCTCCTCTTTCTTCTCTACCTCACTGCTTTATTTCTGCATTCTCTAACTTCTCTGCATCTCGTTCTGCTCCTCCTTCTTCTTATCTTTTCTGCCTTAATCTTCTGTACTCTGCATTCTCTAACATCTCTCTCTCCTACCTCTTGCAGCTTGCTTATTCTCTTCATCTCTCTTTAATTCTGCTGCACACTCTCTTCTTCTCTCATTCTATTTTCGTCAACCTTCTCCCTTTGGATATTACCCTGTTTTATACAAAATAAGTTCATGGCTGTTTGTATTCTACTGGAAATTTGAAATGGACAGCCATGTCTCTTTGCCTTCTGCCTTCTCATTTCTTTTATCTGCTCATTCAGAAAATATAACTGTAGGTACCAATTTAACATTACAGTGGGATATTTGTTTTCTTACGGAGACTTGCCAATGCATCACAACAATATAAATCAATTAAAACATTTACATTCAAATTAAAATGAGAATTCCAGCTCAACTCATTCAGCCTCTTGGCTAGCTGCGCATTTGTCTTTTCTTTGACTGTGTTTGTCTTTTCTATGACTGTGTTTTATCTCTTTTCAGCTCTATTTGCTCTTCTTTCCTCTGCTGAGGTGTAACTGTTGCATACGTGTAACTGTGCCTTTTATATAAATATGTAACAGCTGGCGTTAAATCTGGGCAAATTCCAGCCTTTTACACACAGCAAGTGTCTTGTTGATGTGGCGAGTTCCGCAAGCGGAACATACGTTCATCACAATTGTTTTATATTAATAATCGCCCTCCCATTAAGCCGAGGCATATATATAACTCACGGACCACGCGGCACATTGCAACAACGTTATATATATATAATCCAACTTCAGTTCTTGGTATAATTTTAACATACAAACTGCCCTTTTAGGTATGACTTAAATCAATTCTTGGCGTATATAATAAAACTTGTTTAAACATATAAAAACTCATTTCGGGCCCACCTGACACGTTTTCCAATGCGATATGCTTCTCCTCCAGCGATTTCCGATTCCGATTGATCGTAATCGCAAATTATATTTGCATGTTCCGATGCCTTGATTAAATCTGATGCGATTGGCCACTGTTCAATAAGATTTTCCGATGCGATTAGAACTGGAACTCAAGATATATATGAGTTGTGGTTTATATACCCATCGGGTCCAGAATTCCAATCACAATCGCAACTCTTATATTCTCCGATGCGATCATCACTATTCACCGGAACTCACGGTATGTATGAGTTGTAGTTTATATACCCATCGGGTCCGGACTTCCAATCGCAATCACAACCCTTATATTCTCCGATGCGATCATTTATTGTTCACCGGAACTCACGGTATGTATGGGTTGTAGTTTATATACCCATCGGGTCCGGGCTTTCAATCGCAATTGCAATTTTCTGTTGTTTACATATTCCGCTGCTTTGTTTTTCTCCGATGCGATTTGGTCCCACCTTATGGTACTTTGTACTTTGGTTATTTGTTTATAAAACACTCCACTTATATATATTTATTCTTTGACCTTTGTTTATATGATGCGCTGCACATATATGTAATGCGCTGCATATGTACTCCAGCGTGGGTAGCGATTCCCAGAATGAGATTTATATATATATATATATATATTTTGCTGCTTGGGTTATACGATTCCCGAAATAAGGTTTGTATATATATATATATACTTGCCGCTTGGGTTACGATTCCCGGAATAATGTTTATGTATCCTCTGGATGGGTAATGATTCTCGGAATTTAATGCTCTGCCTCTGCCTCTGCTGCTTCTGTCGCTCTGCCTCTGTTGTGCTAACGTTTCTGCCGCTCGACCACTTCACTGCCTCTGTATTTGCTGCCTCTGTCTCCACTGCTTGACCATTTCACTGCCTCCATATTCGCTGCTTCGTTTGCCTGTCTCTCTCTTTGCTATTTCTGTTGGTCTCTTTGCTGCCTCAGTTCCTTATCTGCCTTGCTTCCTTTGTTCGCTTCTTTTCTGCCTCTGCTACTTCTTTGTCTCTTCAATCAAAGTCTATGCCATACAAACTCAATTAATGAATAATTTCTCAATAATTCATCTGCAAACTGTATTGAACTCCTAATTCATTAATAAACCTCTGTATTACACTCCTTCAGGCCCTTTCAACTCCACTTCTCTGTCTCTAATTCCTCTGTTTCTTCTGCTTCAATTCCTCTGTTTCATCTACTGCCTCTACTACCTCTCTGTCTCTTTTGCCTTATGGATAGTTTAGGTGTTGCTCCTATCTTTACCTTTGCCATCAATGACAATATTTCCAACAGTCTCCCCCTTTGGCATTGATGGCAACACATCCACCAGTAATCCAATGCTTCCTCCAAGTCTTCCTCTGTCTAGCTTCTTTTAGTAGACCCTTTCTTCTATTACCTGCTTTTCCTCCCCCTTTGACATCAATGGAAAAGGGATGCTCATTTCCTAGTTTGATTTCTGCATTTCCTCTCTCTGAGTTATGTTTAGGCCCTCTGCTGCTGACTTTGTAACATGCTACTCCAGACTAATGTACAAGACTTGTTGAGAGAACACTTTGAGGATTATTTATCTTGAATGTACACTACAAGTTGAGACAATCCCAAGGCACTGACTCCTTTCACTTGTACAAAGCTAAAAGTGAGGATAATGACACTTCATAGAACACATTGTACCAACTTTATCTAATCATAAATGCATCATTGGATCAAACCTTAAATATTGTGAATGCCCCATGTGACATATCAAGCTTGCTTCAGCTATACTTCAGTCTATATTATAATCTTCATCTGCGATGCATATCTATTGAGGAAGGTTGTAGTTAGAGTCTGTCTTCTTCTGTAATAATCATCTTGATGTACTTTTGCCATAATCCTTTTGATCCCGAGGACCTGTTTTATCCTTACCTAGCTGATTGATCTCCTCCTAGAATGATATTCTAATTTCTGTTCTCCCCCTGAAACTGTGCTTTCTCTTTATATCAGAGATACTACCCCTAGTCTATCCATTGTAATGCTAATCATACATGTATCGACAATAAGACTGTTATGCATCCAACCAAATCATAATCCCCATATTTTCATAGGGTGCTGACTTCACAATCGTAATTACATGGCCTACTCCCTTAACATTTAAATCTTGTACGAAAAATCTTTGCAAGGGTTCAAACCATAATAATACTCTTTGTTATATCCGCAAACCTTAATAATGATCAACACACACGTACGCATGGGCCCCAACGCTGACAACCTTCCATATCCAACGGCGGACAAGTTGTCGCGCCGACCTTGACGAAACACAATGCCATTCTGTTTTCAATTCTGCTATGACATATAATATATCAACCTTCCATTGCATGTCCGGGGTTCTACCCTGTCATAGTTCCGCTTCTAACTGCACATTCAAGTTCTTGATTCTGTGGACCTGTATCATACTGCTGCTCCACTGATAATGCTTGGTAATCTGTTGATAAGCATGCTGCTTGTACCTAAACACCAATTGATATTACTTTGATAAACCATGCAGAGATTTTACTTCAGCTTGCATATTTACCCGTAATTAAGACATCCTTCATAAATTCTGTTATTGAGCTCTCCACTGGTTTCAACAACAATCATCAATATACTGAGTTTGATCTTGGCATCATTAATCTTTTGCTTGGAATCTTCATGGGCAGATCATTCACTTAATTTTACTCCTCCAAGGGACATTTTCATAGATGAAGGAAGTAATGATACAGTGATGATATGCTCTTTTCTTACTCATATTTCTTAAGGTGAATCATTGTTCATACTAGCAGAATGTTGCACACTGTGATCATAACTTAATATGCTGATGTCTTCTTAACTTAGATGATCATGGAAAATGTTTCCTCTCTACCACCATGGTTTCTTGCTGTCTTTTCTTCTTTCATTACTCTGTCAGCTATTGAATGCTTCAGATATTCTTCTTCCTCTCTAGTTTTCTTGTTAGAGGAATTTTCCTTTTCCTTCCTGATCTCATAGCTATTCTTATTTCATGGAGCTCTTCTTAGGCTACTTTTTGTGGGGACTACATATGAACTGCTCTCCCCCTGAGATGCTGCTTCATATCTATCACTGGTTGGATATTTTCTTTGTTTCCTAGAGCAGCTCCCCCTGAGACTATGCTAGATTTATTATGTTATTGAGATGATAGGCTCCCCTCTTCTCTTTTCTTTCCATACTCTATTGGGGTTCATCATAATGTCTGCACTCCTTTCCGATTCATAGTTTTGTTTGATTGGATTGGATTTCATAATTTTTCTGGAGTTCTTTAATATATATGGCAGTTTACAGTCTTTTTCTTTGTGGCCAAGCTTGAGGCATATATAACATCTTATTTTATCAAGATATATTTGAGCTGATGTATAATATTTCATTCCCCTTTTTGAACATAATTTACAATCAACAGATTTATGTCCAAATTCATTGCATGCATAACAGTAGCCATGGAAATGTTTTGTGTACCTGGTGGAAGATTGTCCTTTCCATTTGCTTGCTTGAGGTAGTATTCTCTTTTGCTGTATCTTTTGCTGGTTGAAATTGATAGGCCTTCTCTTACATTGTGCTGCAACATGTCCTGGTTTATGACAAGAGAAACATGTGCTATTTTTCATAGGAGGGAAGAACCTCCTTTGACAACTTCAAAATTTATTCACTTCATCTTTAGGAGCATATGAGCCTTTAGCAGCTAAATGTTTCATCTTCTCATTCTCTGTCCTACCATGTTGCTGCTTGATTCTATATGTTTCTCTGCAACTCATGTTCCTGTTGGTTTCTGCTTCTGTAGTAATCTGTTGAGCTACTTCACTGTCCTTTATAGCTTTTACAAAGATAATTTTCTTGTTATCTTCAACCTTGGACTTACTGGTTTCACCTTCATATCCTATCCCAACCTTTATGAGAGGTGACCTTTGAGCATTGAGAATTTGGTCCAACTGTCCAGAGCTTTTCATTAGAGGTGTATTCATTAATAAGTCTCTTTGGGATTTTTCTAAGTTCTTTCTTAGGCTCACTACTTCTTCTTCCATTCTTTCACATTCCTGACTTTTCTCTCTCATTTGTTGCAACAAAGTGTCTTCTAATTTCTTTGCCTCTTCAAGCTGTGTCTTCAGGCCAATAATTTCTTTCCTATATTCATATTCTTTTTCATCACATATTTGTACCAATCTCTTAAGATCTTTGTTTTCATTCTTCAATTTTTCTATTTCAGTCAGAGCTGTGTCAAGTTTGGCCTTTTATTCAGCTGTAATTTCTTCATGGTTCTTATCTCCATTCACACTAGTAGGTACTTAATTTGATTGAATATTTTCCTATTGACATGAATTTTTCTTCTTCTTAATTCTCTTATCCTTCTTGTCAGTGCAGTCCTTAGTGTTTACTCCATGCATGAGGTGCAATCTATCCCAGATTTCTTTTGCAGAGGTTAAATCCATTATCAATTAAAGGTCCTTATTATGAAGACTATTATATATCACACATTTTGCCTTGGCATTCCTCTGTTGTTCTTTCACCGTGGGGGAGTCTGTACAGTAACCATCACATACAAGCTTCCATACTTCAGGTTCATAAGCCAATATTCCTGTTTTAACCTTATCTCTCCATTCAAGAAAGTTTATCGTACTTAACACAGGTACATTTTGATAGTCCATGACTTAACCAGATCTCCTTCAAGCTATTAGTCTTGCACCAAAGTAACCTTCTCTGATACGAATTGTTGAACCCTTAGTTAAACTGAGAGGGGGGGGGGTGAATCAGTTTAACACATTCATGGTCTTTTAAAACTTTTCCCTTAAAATTTATTATACTTTATTAACACCTTCATTTCATGATCAACATTATGTGTGAGAAATATTTATTTGTGAGCAACAATTAATAAGCAAATTAGATAATGTACCAGCAGTCTTAATATGTTAGCAGCAAGTATTAGTAGAATAGATATACCACATCAACACATAAACATCATGCACATAGACACCAGATATGAGTGGAAACCCATAAAGGGAGAAAACCACATCTTATTATTGTTGTGATGCAAAGGCAAGCTCCAACTCCCTCTCACCACTGTTTTTCTGCAGGCACCGACCTACAGGAGGCACCAACCTCAATTCTGCAAGTTAAAACTTGCAAGGAAGCTCCAACTCCCATCAATTTTCTGTAGGCACCAACCTACAGGAGGCTCCAACCTCAGTCAGCTACAACTGACATTTTATCAAGCTACAACTTGATGTGGAAGCACCAAATCCCATCTGTTTTCTGCAGGCTACAACCTACAGGAGGCTCCTACCTCAGTCAGCTACAACTGACATCTATCAAGCTACAACTTAATAGGGAAGCTCCAACTTCCTTACTCTTTCAAAGAAAAACAAACACTTGCTGATTTACCTTGGATATCAGCTCTGTTCTGTACCATCTTCACTACTGTGCATCAGTCTTCATATCTGCCTTATATCATTTCTGCATCTTCTCAGATTCACTATCAGCTCCTCCTTCTTCTTTGCTCAGCTCCTCCTTCTTCTCTGCCTCACTGCTTTATTTCTGCATTCTCTAACTTCTCTGCATCTCGTTCTTCTCCTCCTTCTTCTTATCTTTTCTGCCTTAATCTTATGTACTCTGCATTCTCTAACCTCTCTCTCCCCTACCTCTTGCAGCTTGCTTATTCTCTTCAACTCTCTTTAATTCTGCTACACACTCTCTTCTTTTCTCATTCTATTTTCGTCAACCTTCTCCCTTTGGATATTACCCTATTTTATACAAAATAGCTTCATGGTTGTTTGTATTCTACTGGGAATTTGAAATGGACAGCCATGTCTCTTTGCCTTCTGCCTTCTCATTTCTTTTATCCACTCATTCAGAAAATATAAATGTAGGTACCAATTTAACATTACAGTGGGATATTTGTTTTCTTACGGAGACTTGCCAATGCATCACAACAATATAAATCAATTAAAACATTTACATTCAAATTACAATGAGAATTCCAGCTCAACTCATTCAGCCTCTTGGCTAGCTGCGCATTTGTCTTTTCTTTGACTGTGTTTGTCTTTTATGTGACTGTGTTTTATCTCTTTTCAGCTCTGTTTGCTCTTCTTTCCTCTGCTGAGGTGTAACTGTTGCATAAGTGTAACTGTGCCTTTTATATCAGTGCATTTTATATAAATATGTAACAGCTGGCATTAAATCTGGGCAAATTCCAGCCTTTCACACACAACAAGTGTCTTGTTGATGTGGCGAGTTCCGCAAGTGGAACATACGTTCATCACAATTGTTTTATATTAATAATTTCCATCCCATTAAGCCGAGGCATATATATAACTCACGAACCACGTGGCACATTGCAACAACGTTATATATATATATAATCCAACTTCAGTTCTTGGTATAAGTTTAACATACAAACTGCCCTTTTAGGTATGACTTAAATCAATTCTTGGCATATATAATAAAACCTTTTTAAACATATAAAAACTCATTTCGGGCCCACCTGACACGTTTTCCAATGCGATATGCTTCTCCTCCAGCGATTTCCGATTCTGATTGATCGCAATCGCAAACTTCTATTTGCATGTTCCGATGCCTTGCTTAAATCCGATGCGATTGGCCACTGTTGAATAAGATTTGCCGATGCGATTAGAATTGGAACTCAAGCTATATATGAGTTGTGGTTTATATACCCATCGGGTCCGGAATTACAATCGCAATCGCAACTCTTATATTCTCCGATGTGATCATCACTGTTCACCGGAATTCACGGTATGTATGAGTTGTAGTTTATATACCCATCGGGTCCGGACTTCCAATCGCAATCACAACCCTTATATTCTCCGATGCGATCATCATTGTTAACCGGAAATCATGGTATGTATGGGTTGTAGTTTATATACCCATCGGGTCCGGGCTTTCAATCGCAATCGCAATTTTCTGTTGTTTACATATTCCGCTGCTTTGTTTTTCTCCGATGCGATTTGGTCCCACCTTATGGTACTTTGTACTTTGGTTATTTGTTTATAAAACACTCCACTTATATATATTTATTCTTTGACCTTTGTTTATATGATGCGATTCACATATATGTAATGCGCTGCATATGTACTCCAGCGTGGGTAGCGATTCCCGGAATGAGATTTATATATATATATATATATATATATATATATTTTGCTGCTTGGGTTATACGATTCCAGGAATAAGGTTTATATATATATATATATATATATACTTGCCGCTTGGGTTACGATTCCTGGAATAATGTTTATGTATCCTCCGGCTGGGTAATGATTCTCAGAACTTACTGCTCTGCCTCTACCTCTGCTGCTTTTGTCGCTCTGCCTCTGCTGTGCTAACGCTTCTGCCGCTCGACCACTTCACTGCCTCTGTATTCGATGCCTCTGTCTCCACTGCTCGACCATTTCACTGCGTCCATATTCGCTGCTTCCTTTGCCTGTCTCTCTCTATGTTGTTTCTGTTGGTCTCTTTGTTGCCTCAGTTCCTTATCTGCCTTGCTTCCTTTGTTCGCATCTTTGCTGCCTCTGCTACTTATTTGTCGCTTCAATCAAAGTCTATGCCATATAAACTCAATTAATGAATAATTGCTCAATAATTCATCTGCAAAATGTATTGAACTCCTAATTCATAAATAAACCTCTGTATTACACTCCTTCAGGCCCTTTCAACTCCACTTCTCTATCTCTAATTCCTCTGTTGCTTCTGCTTCAATTCCTTTGTTTCATCTACTGCCTCTACTACCTCTCTGTCTCTTTTGCCTTATGGATAGTTTAGGTGCTGCTCCTATCTTTACCTTTGCCATCAATGACAATATTTCCAACATCTGTACCATAAAACATACTCAGATGTGCCCCTGAGATATCTCAGGACATGCTTGCCTGCCTTCCAAAAGAGCTCGGTAGGCTTAACCATCGCTTGTGAAAGCTGGTTCACCGCATAGCATATGTCCGGTCTTGTATTGACTAAATACATGAGCAAACCCACCAACCGTCGATAAACAGTGGCATCCACTACCTCTACCGATGTATCATCCTCTTTATTCCAATTTCTTGGAAGAGGAGTGTCGATAGGCTTGCAGCCTTGCATGTGAAACTTCTTCAATATTTCCCGGTCATAATTTCCTTGAGACACAAACAGTTCACCTTCCCGCTGCCATATTTCCAATCCAAGGAAATAATGAAGGATGCCCAAATCATTCATCTCAAACTCCTTTGAAAGATATGACTTGCATGAGTGTATCAACTGCTCATCACCTGTTAGTATTAAATCATCAACATAAAGTACAATGATTAAAATCTTACCCTCCACCACAATCTGGTACAGGTTTGCATCCTCCTCACTCTTGGTGAAGCCAAGTCCAGTGAAATAGCTGTCAATCCGAGTGTACCAAGCACGGGGTGCTTGTTTCAGCCCATACAATGCTCTTTTGAGCCTGCACACATGTGACTCGCTGTTGAAGATCTCAAATCCTTCAGGCTGCTCAATGTACACCTCTTCCTCAACGATCCCATTAAGGAACACAGTCTTCACATCCATCTGATGAATGTGCCAACCCATCTACGCTGAGAGAGCAAGGATGGTCCGTATGGAAGAATACCTTGTGACAGGTGCAAAGGTTTCTTCATAGTCAATCCCCTCGATCTGTGAGAAGCCCTGGGCAACAAATCTTGCCTTATAATTCTCGACACTCCCATCAGCAACTTGCTTTTCCTTGTAGATCCATCTTGATCCTACAACTGATTTTCCCACTGGTCTTGGAACAATCTCCCAAGCACTGTTTCTGACAATGGAGTCATACTCCTCCACCATGGCATCTACCCATGTGGGCTCCTGTACTGCTTCTTCGAAAGAAGATGGCTCTGTCACGATACACTTGCTCATAAGAGCCATGTATCCAGTAAATCTGTTAGGTGACTATCTTTGTCTGCACTGTGATGTAGGAACTCCTACATTCTGTGCCACATCAAGCTTGAGTCTCTCAGCTTCTGTGGTATGCTTTTTGCCCTGTCTAATGTTTGGTTCTGCATGAGTGGACTCCTCCACTCCATGAATCTCCTCTTGTGGCTGATCCACATCCAGAGGCTCATCTTTGGGAATAAGAAGTTCCTCCTTCGCATGCAAGTGTAGCTCCCTCTCAAGCGACAACTTCATGGCTTTCACCTCATTGAATTTTATATCCCATCGTACAACAATCATCTGATTGTCTGGAAAATACACACGATAGTTATGGGGTGTTTCTGTGTACCCCACAAATATCCCAACTTTTGCAGTCGGCTCCAGCTTCTTCCTGGTGTCCTTCATCACATGAATGTAAACAACTGAGCCAAAAAATCTTCAAATGAGAAATATCAGGCTTCTTACTAGTAAAAGCTTCTTCAGGTGTACTCATGCCAAGTACTCTACGAGGACAACGGTTTTTCACATAAACTGCAGTTTTGCATGCTTCCTCCCACAAGTGCATCGATAGGCCCTAGTCATGTAGCATCGCTCGTGCAACACCCACGATCGTTCTGCTCTTTCTCTCCGCGACCCCATTTTGCTGTGGGTTATGAGGCACTATGAGTTCTCTTCAAATTCCTTCTTTGCTATAGAAATATATGAATTCGCTCGAGATGTATTCACCACCATTATCGCTCCGTAGATCTTTCACTTGCTTCCCCGACTCCTTCTTCACCAATTCCTTGAACTCACAGAACTTTGAGAACATTTCACTCTCTTCTGCATGAAGAATATCCAGTATCTATGAGAATAGTCATCAACAAATATAACATAATACCTCTATTTTTCTGTTGAAGCAACCGAGAAAGGTCCACACACGTCTGTGTGAATTCTCTCCAGGATCACCGAAGCATGGTTCTCCTTCTCATGAAAGGTGGTCTTCACAAAATTACCCATAGTACATCCCTTGCACTGATCTGACTGTGCAAGAGTACCCTTGGGAATTCCAATAGAAATCTGTTGAAAAATATTCAAAGCACCATGGTGAATATGGCCCAATCTCCTGTGCCATAATTTTCCCTCATCCTGGCTCACCACTTCTTCTGCTTTGCCCACCATTGCAGCGCAGCCATCTACCTCTTGCTTGTAGAGATTCTTAATTCGAACCCCTATATTCTTGGTTTGACCTGTTGTTTTATGTCGAAGGAATTCTTTTCCGTCACTGAAAATAACATCATAACCTCTATCTTCTAGCATTGCGACTGAGTCCAAGTTCTTCTTCAGACCTGGAACATGCATAACATTCTTCAACAAGAATGGATTACCAGAATTCCTCTCAAAGTTAATGGTCCCAATTCCAGTCGCACTATACCGACCATCATCACCCATCTCTATATGCATATGGAGGTCCTTCTCCTCCAAGTCACTAATCAACTCTTTGTCTCCCGTCATATGGAAAGACGCACCACTATCAAGATACCACACCAATCCCATACAGCTTGAAACCAAGCATTCGATCAAAGAGAAATCAAGTTCAAATTGCGAGGCTAGGGCCTCTCCAGCTGCGGATCCAGCAACCTTCTTGTTCTTATTCTTCTGTGGACAGTTAGTGGCGAAATGTCGATGTTCGTGACAGTGAAAACACTTCACTTTGGAAAAATCCTGCTTCTTGCCTTTAGCATCAGATTTTGAAGGATGTTTCTTCCCCTTCCCTTTCCTTGCTTTGGTAGCCAAAGCGCAATTCTCTTGATCTTCGTTCTTCGTTGAAGATCTATCCCTGGTACCCCGCCTTATCTCCTCCTGCACAAGATCCGACCAAAGTCACTCCCATCCCGGTAGATTCTCCCGTCCATTGACAGAGTCTTCGTAGCTGTGCCAACTCTTTGGAAGCCCAAGGAGAGGTAATCTCACCAAGTCTTCATCATCAACAGTAACCCCCACACTTCCCAGTTCATTCTTGCAGTGGACAAACTTCGTGAGGTATTTTGGAATACTGTTGCCTTTCTTCATTTTTATTTTTCTGAGCCTGTCTTTAAGCGCCAACTTCCTTTGGTCACTTCTGCTTTGGAACAAGTCTGTCAAAGCCTTCCACATTAAGAATAGAGTTGCTTTCCCATGAAGTCTGGACACAATATGGTCCTTCACACCTTCCAACAGAATCCTTCTCGTCTTTGCTGTCTTCTTTTGCCATGAGTCAAGTAATGCAGCATCGCTAGATCCCGGCTTAGGAACATCGCTATCAATGAACTCCTTCAGTCCATTATCCTCCAGCACTGCCTCCATCCTGTCCTTCTAGGCTATGTAATTCGAGCTCCCATCAAGGGCATACTCCAATCACAACCCATTGAAAGCCATTTCAATGTATACTCAACTTCTGCACCAAGAATCTTCTGTAGCAAATTCGAATTGTCCACCAGCACAAACTCACTTTACAATTGTAATATTCAATAAAAAATGCTCCAATACCATGTAGAAATTATATGCACTAAGCATGCATATGTCCTAGATTCACCTGATCTCACACTATTTAACTTTATGCAAGATACTGAATATATTCCACTTGTTAATCTTTTGCAGAAAATTTAATTGCACACACATGTAAAGCATAAATAAAAAGAAATCACACATAACACATTTGTTTTTAACCGGGAAAGCCTGAAGCTGAAAAACCCCAACTATATATTATGTATCATGGAATCATATGAAAGTCCTCATACAAAGCTTATCAAGCTCTCAGTACAGTACAATCGTCATACACTAATCAGGAACAATCTTTCAAATCCATGCACCGATCTTTGCCTCCTACTAGCCTGCCTCCACTGCGCAATCCCTGCTGAAGAATAGCTCTGAATGAATTCGAATTACTCTTGCCTTGACTGTGCAATCTTCATTGGAAACTCCAATGTGTGTGTGATGCAATCAATGCATCACTATTGTCACAACATATAGTCCATCTTGCCCTTTCACCTACCTCTCCACTGGGTCTCCACTAAAAATGCCATGCACTGTAGTTAAATGCTGTATTGTTCAATTGATTAATGAGATATTATTTGTGAATTAATTAACTAATTAATTCATTCCACTCTCACTAGTGTATCAATCAGTTAGACTAGATACAACTAGCTCAACTGAGTCTAACTGAGTTAAGCTGAATAAAACCCCATAACTACTTCTTCCAACTGTGTCATAACTCTACCACTTGAGTTCTAACTGAGTCCTCCATGCATTAGCTCCAGTAAACCCTTGGGAATTGTGTAATTCCCTCAATCCACTAATGTGCAACATCTGTGCACTGAAACAAAGTGCTTCAAGAGAATAAGTTGTTGTTTAGTGTCTGATTATTATTAAGAGCTAATAATAATCGACATGCATCTATTTTTAGATCAATGATCTATAAATAGACTTCGCCCAATATTCTAAAAACAGAATTTCATCTATTTTTCCAGCTTGATCAACCATCCACAAATAGCATCCTGCAACTTCTGAAATATGATCACCATGTCTAAAAATAGACATAGTCTAAAATAGACTTGTGCCAAAAATAGCCTACGGGCCCACTTAGTGAAGGAAACTCTTTTCACTAAGCTCATCATCTTGTTGAATCTCAACAGATGGCTCTTATCTTACTGCTATGCCTTCCTTGGAAACAACATGTCCCAAGTAATGTACACATGTCTGGAAGAAATTGCACTTGCTAAGTTTAGCATATAACTGATACTCACTTAGCATTCTCAACACTGATGCTAAATGCTCGACATTCTCTTCCTCATTCTTAGAATATACCGAGATGTCATCAATGAATATAATAACAAAATTGTACAGATAAGGACACAACATAGTATTCATCAAACACATAAATGTAGATGGGGCATTAATCAATTCGAATGGAACTTCAACAAACTCATAATTCCTATACTTGGTCCTGAAGGTGGTCTTGTAGATGTCCTCTTCTTTAATGCATACCTGATGATATCCTGATCTCAAGTCTATCTTAGAGAACACTGCTGCTCCCTTCAACTAATCAAACAAGTCATCAATCCATGGTAATGGATATCTGTTCTTGATCGTCACTTTGTTCATCTTCCTATAATAAATGCACAACTTGAGAGTATCATCCTTCTTCTTTACTAACAACATTGGTGCACCCCAAGGTGATAAACTCGACCTAATTTATCCCTTGTCAAGGATTTCCTTTACCTGCAACTTCAATTCTACTAAATCTAGTGTGCTCATCTTGTAAGGTTCCTTTGATGTTGGTGCTACCCCTAGTACTCAATAGAAAAGTCCACTTCCTTGTGCGGAGGTAAGTCTGGAATATCTATTGGAAACACATCCTGAACCTGTTGCAATACATGATAACTTTGGAATATTTTTGCATACTCAACATCCTTACCCTTGTCACTAGAAACATGCACTGCAAAAATCACACAACCTTTTCTACAATTGCACTTAGTCTGCTTAGTTGTGACCATCCTCACTGATGTAGGATTCTTATTTCCTTGCAAAGTTCACTTTTCTCCATTATCGTCCAGGAACTCAATGGCCTTGTCATAACAATCTACTTTGGTTTTGTGAAGGTACATCCAATCCATACCCAAAATCATGCTATATGATCCGAATGGTAGTACATTCAAATTTCCTACTATAGGCATACCATTTAACTCAAATGCACAAGATATTACCCATTGGTGAACTCTCTTCTTTGTACTTGTAGTAAACTGCACCAACCAAGATTTTGCATGCACTTCTTTTCTCAAGCTACACTTATCCACCAGGTCAGGATTAACATAGCTATAATTAGATTCATGATCAATAAAAATAGAAATAACTTGATCAGAAAGCTTACTTCCCATATCCATGATAGATGCCTGGTGATCTCCCTACCTGTCATCCACAACTGCATAAATTCAAGGAATATTATGACCAACATCCACAACTATATGTGCCTCCTACGCACTATAGATATGGGGTCTACCACGTTGATATTGTGGAAAATCCATCTTGCGATGATCCTTGCCACATATCCAACACATTAATGGTGCTCTACCATCACCTCTAGTCTACTCCTCTCCTGGCTGTGATCCATTTCCCTTCTCAACCGTACATAAATTATTGTAAGGAACCACATTTTCTTTCTCACCTACATATTGAGGTCTTCCCCGATTTGGCAGCCATCTTCCTTTAGCTTTCTCATTTCCTTTCAAGTCACGCTTAGGATAAAATTTTCATTTTGACTGCTCATAAGAATAATTCAACTTTAAAATGACCTCTTCTAGCGATCTAGGATCATCAAACTCAATCTAGTAATTTTATGCTACTATCAGCCCACTGATGAATCTCTCCACCTTGGCCTTCTCCTCCTTGAGGTAAGGCACATATCTCAACAAATCCAAAAACCTACTAGTATACTCATCATCTGTTATGGAACCTATCTGAAACTCATAAAATTCCCTAGCTCCTGAAGCATAGTACCTTTCTGACATGTACTTCTTCTTGAAGAGCCTCTCAAACTCATCCCAAATCAAGTCATCCTCCCAAATACATTTAACATTCTTGACATCCTCCCACTAGATATTTTCTTTCCCTTTAATACTAAAAGTGGCTAACTTGGTTTTCACATTCTATGTATAACTATGTGTTGGGTGTGTGTTATATTCTTTCCATGAATAGTCGCAAGCGCAAGGGGGTGACAACACCTCCATGTTCATTGTGTGGAGGAGGGGGGAAACCCACCCTATCCAGAGGTTAGCAGGGGGTGGGTATCCCCCTTCACGAGGTCTAGGGCAGTGCCCCGGGAATTTTTTTTTTGGACCCTATTTTAGGTGGGCGGACCCGCCTACGGTTTTGTGCATGGGTTTGCACATGGTTTTGGGGCATGATGATTTATTTTCCCTGGTATTTTGTAGATATGGTCAAGGGAACTACGGTTATGTTCTAATCTAGGGTTAATGGATTGGGGTTTATGAATTATTTTGCATGTATATATATGTGTTGTAACACTAAAAGGAATATAATGAAAAAACCAAGCTGGTAGTCCTGATTTGGGATCCAAGGTAAAATTCTTTGTGTATATTTGTTTTATGTTTTATTCTCTCTCTATTGTTTATTTTATATTTTTAAGAATTATTTTGCAAATAATTTATGTATAGGGTTAAAACCTACATTTGGTTTCAGAGTTGTTTCGGCTTCAAGGGGGCACCTTTGCTGCTGAGGGGTTTTCTGCTCGGGCCTGTGGTAGACCCTTTTTAGTGGGAGATCTGCGGGATTGATTCTTGCAGTGAAAGAAGATGGAAAGAAGTGCAAAGATAAAGATCAAGAAATTTAATGACCATAGTTTTGAGTTGTGGAAGCTCAAGATGTAGGATCTGTTGGTGGATAAAGATCAGTGGATCGCAGTAGATCTAGCTACTAAACAAATAACAATGTTAGATGAAGATTGGGCGAATTTGGATCGAAAGGCAAAGAGCACAATACAGTTGTGTATCTCAGATTCAGTATTGTTGGATTTATCTGGGGAAGCTACAACGAAGAATTTGTGGGTCAAGTTAGGGACTTTGTACCAATTTAAGTCTCTGGTGAACAAATTGTTTCTGCGGAAAAAGTTGTATAACGTGAGGATGAAGGATGGAGACTCGAGGATGAAGCACATGAACACCTTCAATATTGTGGTAAGTTAGTTGTCATTTGTTGATATTAAAATCTCAGATGAAGATAAGTGCATCAGTTTGTTGTGTTCTCTACCAGATTTGTGGGACAGACTAGTTATTGCAATAGGTAGAAATACAACTACCTTGAATTTTGATGAAATTCTCTCAGCCTTGTTGTGGGAGAAATGAGACAGAGAAATATGGAGGGCGAGAATGGAGATGCCTTATCTTTACGATGAAGGTACCATAACAGAAAGAGTAATAAATCTCTAGGAAAGCCTGTAAAGGTGTGCTGGAAATGTGGAAAGGAAGGGAACTTCAAAAAGGACTGCAGATTTAAAGCTCCTGAGAAAGGAAACGTATTTTATGATTCTCCTTCTTTAGAGGTAAAAACCACCTCAGATGAATGTGGGGATGTGTGTTTGGCTTCTTCTTCAAACACACATGTATATCATGAGGCATGGTTGATTGAATCAGGTGCATCCTTTCACTTCACTGCCCATAGGGAGTGGTTTTGCAAGTATGAGAAGTATGATGGTGGTGATGTATTCTTAGGGGATGATAGGAAGTCCGGAATTATCAAAGATGGAAAATTAAAGCTAAATATTCAAGGTGAAAGGATTAGAATTCTTCGTGGTGTTCTGCATATTCCTACATTGGCTAGAAACCTAATTTCTGTAAGCAAGATGGATGATGCAGGTGTAAAAATAGTGTTCGAGAAAGATACATGCAAGATGGTTTGGGGAGCACTGGTATTAATGCGAGTATTTCAGATTGGAACTCTATAAAAGCTTCAGGGTAGCACTGTTATTGATGGGTGCAACAGTTCTGTGGTTCCTGCAAGTGGAGCAGAAAGCCTAGCGGTCTCTGGAGAAAATACCATGCTATGGCAACAAAATATTGGAAATATTGGAGAGAAGGGCCTTCAGATACTGCATGGTAATGGTATGGTAGAAGGTATGTCTAATTTTTACCTGGATTTCAATTTATGTGAAATTTTTGTATATGGGAAGCAGAATCGGGTGAGTTTTCCTTCTGGTGCTAAGAGGGCGAACAAGATATTAGAGCTTGTGCACAGTGATTTGTCTAGACCTATGTCAGTTCCATCACTGGGTAAGTCTATGTACTATGTTTCATTCATAGATGACTTCTCAAGGAATACATGGATATATTTATAGAGGAACAAATCTAAATTCTTTTACAAATTTAAAGAATTTAAGGCTCTGGTGGAAAACCAAATCGAGAAGAAAATAAAGGTGTTGAGGACATATAATGGTGGACAGTTCTGCAAGAAGGAATTTGAAGAGTTATGTAAGATGTGTGGTATAGCACAGTAGAATACTACTCCATACACACCTCAGCAAAATAGAGTTGCATAAAGAATGAACATAACGCTGATGGGAAAGGAAAGAAGCATGCTTAGTGGTACCGGGTTAAGACAAGAATTATGGGCAGAGGCAGTGGAGACTGCATATTACCTAGTTAAAAGATCACCTTTACCAACGTTGGAGGATAAGAATCCACATGAGGTATGGACTGGTAACAAAATCGTCTCTTTCACATTTGAGGGTTTTTGTATGTGATGCATATGTACATGTTCCAAAGGAGAAAAGGAAAAAGTTGGATAATAACTATGAAAGGTGCATCTTTATTAGGTATAAGGATGGTTTAAAAGGCTACAATATTTAGAACCCAGAAACAAGGAAGGTTGTGTACAACCGAGATTTGTTGTATAGAGAGGTGAAAGATGTTTTTAAACATGAATTCCTACCAACGGAACCTGAGAAGATAGAGTTTGAGCTGAAGGAGGATGAACCAGAATCTACAATAGAACAAGATTCAGAAGAGGAAGAGACAAAAACTCCAGCTGTGAGAAGATCAGTTCGGGAAAGAAGGAAACTAGAAAGGTATAGTCCATCTACTTTATGTTAAAAAAATTATTTAACTATCACTAATGATGATCCCATAACTGTCAGGGAGACAGTGGATTCAGAGGAAGGAAAACTCTGGAAGGAGGCCATGGTTGATGAAATGGCATCCTTGCACAAAAATGAGGCATGGGATCTGGTGGAGTTGTCGGCTAGAAGGAAGCCCATCGGGAGAAAATGGGTGTTTAAGAAGAAGATGAATGTAGAAGGCAAGGTGTAGAAATAGAAAGCTAGGTTGGTAGAAAAAGGTTATTCCCGGGTGTCGGGAATTTATTTTGGCGACAATTTTTCTCCTGTTTCCAAGGTTACTTGTATTAGATTACTTTTATCTATTGTTGCTGCATTTGATTTTGAGGTAGAACATATGGATGTGAAGAAAAAATTTCTTCATGAGGATCTGGAAGAGGAGATCTAGTACATGAAGCAACATGAAGGATTTACGGTGAAGGGTAAGAAAGAACTGGTATGCAGGTTAAAAAATTCTATGTATGGGTTAAAAAATTCACCAAGGATGTGGTATTAGAAATTTAATACATATATACAGGGACTTGGCTTCACCAAAAGAAAAGAAGATCATTGTGTGTATTTTAAATTAATTGGTGAAAGTGTTATTTATTTGGTATTGTATGTGAATGATATGTTGTTGGTTGGAAATGACAAAGAAATTATCCAGGATTTGAAGACCCAATTGTTCTCCAAATTCTACATGAAGGATCTTGGTGCTGCAAAATATATTTTGGGCATGAAAATTAAGAGAGATAGGGAAAAGAGGAGGCTATGGATAAACTAGAGGAATTTTTTCAAGACAATATTGCAGAGGTTCAATATGCAAGATAGTAAATCGACGAAGGTTCCTATTCCTGTAGGTGTAAAGTTATTTGTTGAACAATGTCCCAAGATACAAGAAGAAGAGGAGCATGTGTCTCATGTTCCATATGCAAGTGCAATGGGTAGCCTAATGTATGCAATGGTCTGTAATAGACCATAGATTGTACATGCAATGGGAGTATTGAGCAGGTTTATTTCAAAACCAAGGCACTAAGGAAGACCAGGATTGGACAAAGTTTTGGACATCCGTGGTTTTGTTGATGTAGACTGGGCTAGAGATATGGACCAAATAAGATCTACAAGTGGGTATGTGTTTATCCTATTTGTTGGTGTAGTAAGTTGGATGAGTAAAAGATAGTCTGTAGTGGATCTTTCAATTATATAGGCAGAATACATGGCAGCCACTCATTCAAGCAAGGAAGCAGTTTGGTTGCAAAGATTGTGTTGAAGTATGGGGTTGGTGTAGTGAGCTATAAGGATAGACTGTGATAGCCAAAGTGAATTTTTCTTGGCTAAGAACCTTGCTTATCATTCAAATACAAAGCACATTGATGTTCAATATCAATTTGTGAGATCTATGGTTGAGGATAAAAAGGTGTTGTTGGTAAAGGCTGACACTTTGAACAATGTTGCAGATGCATTGAAAAAGTATGTGAGCACTCAAAATTTCTCTTGGTGTAGAGAAACAATGGGTGTTGTAGGGTTTGAATAATGACTAAGCTCTCCTGTGGCCCCTTGCAGAAAGAAAAAAACAAGTGGGATCATGTTTGGTGTGTGTTATATTCTTTCCACAAATAGTCGCATGTGCGGGGGTGCAAAAACCCCTCCCTATTCATTGTGCTACACGCAACAGGGGGTAGTAGCCCCCCCTATTCAAGGGCACAGAGGGGGTAGGTATCCCCCTGCATGGGATCCAGCGCAATGCCCTGAGAAAAATTTTTTGGACCCTATTTTAGGTGGACGGACCCACCTATGGTTTTTTGCATGGGCTTGCACATGGTTTTGGGGCATGAAGGTTTTTTTCCCCTGGTATTTTGTAGATCTGGTCAAGGGAACTACGGTTATGTTCTAATCCAGGGTTAATGGATTGGGGTTTATGAATGCTTCAACATGTATATATATATATATATATATTTATGTGTGTGTGTGTGTGTGTGTTGTAACACTAAAAGGAATATAATGAAAAATCAATCTAGTAGTCCCGATTTGGGATCCAGGGGAAAAATTTCTGTGTATATCTATTTTATGTTTTACACTCTCGCTATTGTATATTTTTTGTTTTTAAGAATTAGTTTGCTAACAATTTCTGTACATGGTTAAAACCTAGGCTATGCAATCTGAAGAATTTCTTCATCCCAAGAAACCATGCCTCTACATCTTCTGACTTATTCATCTCTCCATTAAATGTAGGTGTCTTGAATTTATTGTATTCATCAAGAGAGTACTCACCCCTCCTATAAGGATGATTATGGTGACAACAATGATGATTTCTCATGGACAACAATGATTATTTCAGGTGTGTCCAATGATCCGCCACCTCTAACTATGTCCCCTCCATCTAACCTGTGTTTGGACCGAGACCTACTACCATAGACTCCATTAGTATTTTCTTCCTGCTCTTAACTGATCCTGATCTATCCCTATTTTTGCAACTCTGGCAAGCTCTGATGAATCGCTGCATTGACCTATGTCTTCTTTTCTTGAGCCCTTGCAAGTATTTCCTGGGCCTCAACTAACTCGCCATTATCTTCCTTACAACTTTTTATCTATGTCCTCAAGATCCTCAATGTATGCGGCTACACCAGGATAATACTCATCTCCTTACTTCCCAACTGATCTATAGGGAGAGTCACAAGAACTATAGCCTACCATTCTTCTTGTCATCCTTGATTCCCTTCTTCCTGCAAGTATATCATGTCAGAAAAACAAATAGATACCAAAAAAAAATCCGTACCTTATTGTTGTTCAGGGGAGGCTTATCTCATCTACAAGATGAGTCCACATTAGCATGTAGATGTATAATCATAAACATATATAGATAATCAGTATATCAACATATAACATTATGCATGATCATACCAATAGTATACCCTGATGCCATACATGACAATAATAATCTTGAAAACATCTAAATTTTCCCAAAGAGAGCGCAACCATGCTCTGATACCACCTATAACATACACCTCCCCTCACATCTACCCACTTTCACCAGCTTACCTGGGTAAACATGAGATGAGGGGAAATTATGACTAGACTCAACATCCTAGGTGACCTTAAGGAAATGGAGTAAAAAAACAACCTTATTAACTTTCCTCAAGTGCCACAAGACCCTCTAGGAGTAACCCAACCCCTATACGTATCCATTCCCAGAGCCACCCAGACTTTTCCATTCGTTTTACCCCTAGTCACTCCCTTTACAAGGCATCAGTGTGAATGGAACCTCCCAGTCACATGCATAAGCCTGCATTAGTGTGACTGTGGACCTTTTCACTGAGTGTTGTGTCAATGGCTATAGTTTTTAAGGCTAGAATCCAGGGCTAGGGCTAGACCTTTGCCCATAAGACCCTGTAACTTATAATTCATAAATTACACAAGCAAAATACTTGTAAACCAAAAACTAACACTAGGACTAGGCCTGACCATCCCCAACTAGGACTGACATGTTGTTAAACACTTGGCGACAATGCAATCTATAGGTCAGGAATACAAGACTGATCATAAGGGACTGTAAATTCATATGAATCTTATCAAGAAGGATCACCACCTCTCCCATTATATGTCTTAACATTAATTAGGTCTTCCATCCATTATTATTTCATTTACAAGTAAAACATGAAATAAACCATGACTAAAAACAATCACATAACCATGCTTATAACCAACATATAACCATATAAATAACCATAAGATAACAACCATTAAATCCGCATAATTACAATTCCAAAATTAAGAGAGCTTAGTGGTGAGCCATGGTATTGCACCAAGAGTGCTGCAACTCCCAGGGGCTGCTGCCCTACTTTACTTTATCAACCCGAGGTTCGTATAAAATTCGAGGTGACATTGCTATATACATAGAAAATTCATTCTACTCATGTCATCCTCTTCCGCTCTACGAAAGGGTGCCACTTATAGGGTTTCTCAGTGAAGTCTGTCACACTTCAATGAAACTAAACTAAATTGCAGAAAGGAAATGATGGAAATGAAACTAAATTAAATTGCTGAAAAGAAATGACAGGAAAGGAAACTAATTCTAACCACACTTAATGGGCCAAATGGCTAAACACGATCTACTTATCCTATGATCTATCTACCATGCTACCATGCTTCTAACCATGCAACTATTCATGATCTAAGTAAACTTGAAACAGTGTTGCTTACAGTTTGGAGGAAAAAGGGCTAAATATGCTAATGGAAGGCTTAACACATGTGACAAGGCTTAGAGGTGGAAAGAGGGGTCTAGACTTCATTAAACCCTATGATATCACAAAAATTCTTTGGGTAGGGAGGCTTTGAAAAGTGCGATGACAGAATTGCAATGGGAGGATGGAAGTGCGATATGCGGTATCTCAATTCGCAATATTGCAAAGTTGGAGGAGTGGAAAAAGTGTTGTTCGGGAGTGGGAGAGAAATTCAAAATGCGATGGGACAGGATTTGTGATTTCGATGGGTGACGGAAGTGCGATATGTGATATGAGATATCACAATCACAAGACCACAAAGCTGGAGAGTAGCGAAAGTGTTGTTAGGAGTGAAATGAGAAATGCAATATGCGACAGGTGACATGGTGGAGTACAGAAAGAATATCACAATCAGCGGATAGGAGTGGTAAGTATTACAGGAACCAAATGAGAAATGCGATTTACGATTACGGTAAGTATTTGAAGGAAAAATGATCGAGTTATAATGCTTATGAAGTTCTTTTTTACTGATAAGCGGCAAAGGTAAGGCCAAAAGAAATATTACAATCGGGGCTTAGAATGGGAGAGCATAAACAAAGAACACAAGAGATCTGCGATTTGCAATTAGCAAATTACAGTGAGTGGGATTTTGGAGAAAAGGTGGAGGTCAAACTTTTAATGTTTTTTCAAGAGTTTTGTGAATAAAAAGGGCGACAACTGCAATAAAAGAAGGAGGGAATAGAGCGTAACAGAGGTGTTTGGAAGCATGAAAACATAGATGGAAAATTAAGAGGGAAGGCGAGGGTGAACTTCACTAGAACTTTAATACTGATTCCTGCAAACAAACCTATGGATTCATGCACAGGAAAATAGACAAAATGCGTGATAACACAGTGGAAGAAAGACTGAAATTTTTATTACACTCTAATAATCCGAGAAGAAGTGAATCATAAACAAAAAGCATTTTTGGTCTACAGGAAGGTCTACCCTCCTTGAGCTCTATAGACAAATATGAGAGGGGAAGGTTGCCTCACAGTTTTATGGAGTTCATCAACTATTCTACAACGTAGATAATCAAGTTAAATCTATAGCAAAAAACCATAACAACAATGAAAATATCAGAAATAAAACTAGCGAAATGACAGAAAGAAAATAATGAAAACAACAGAGAAGCTGAGGCACATGGGTTGGACCCTAACCCACGAGCCCATCACTCTGGAACTAAATCAGTAAAATGGAGTCTGTTTGCTCATTTCAGAAAGAGAATAGCTTCATTGCATTTCTGAAAGTTTAATCACTAAGTACAATAATAAAAATCTTAATAGCTTGCAACAAAAGCTCTGAATGGAATCGAATCCCTTCCTAGCTCTAGCTCTGCTCTATTTATTCTACAGGGAAGCTACCAAAAGCTCCCTAGAAAATAGTGATTGAGTCCATTTTGACTCCAAGTAAACCATAGACTGAGTTCACTTCATCCTCAGTTTGCTTGGCTACCATTGATAGTTAAGGATGGTGGACAAACCCCTTGAATCTCTCGAACATTTCTCCATAATTTCCTGACATTGTGCTAATTTATTCTTCAATATTGATCTTCAAGTGGCAAGGATCAAGTCCCTAAATTATCTCCTTCTCCAAATCTACATAATCTTCCCAATATTCTCACAATATTCTACAAAATAACCAATATTAGGCACAAATATGCACTTACCTTTAAACCTTCCTAAGAACATATTAAAGCATAAGAAAACATTATTACGTGTATAAGGAGAGATTTAATATATATTTTATGTGCATAAGGAAGGTTATATGGGCCTAAGAAAGGTTAGACGAGCCTTATTTTATGTCTAATTTAGAGGCTCATCACTTAGTTTTCATTAAACATAGGAAAGAGCCAACCATGTAAAGGAATTCCATGTACCATCCAACCATAGACATGGCTGAACCAAATCTTTATTTCATCCAATCACCCTCGCGCCATATTCCAAGGATGAATGTTGGATATCATGGATAAACCAATAAAAAAAAAAACAAGGGAATCCATACGTTAAACCACCTCCATCCTCACCATACTGTGATCTCACCTAAAACGGAACTGAGATAAAAAAAACTAAATTGAGATTGGAATGCCTCCCGATCTGATGAATATCCTTGAATAATTTCCCATCTCCTTGCCTCTAGGCTTTACCGCAATCCACACCAGATCACTAAAGCCCTTACTGAGACACCACTTTCATGATTTATTGTGTATCCTACAAAAATCGGTCAAGGGATTCCTAGGCATTTGAGAAGGTTCCTGAGACCACCTCCGCCCTGCATTTTGAAACCATCTGAAAATTCCAAAACTCAAAACTGATAACAATCCCATCACACCGTGTTTATCCAAAAAAAAGGCAAGGTAAGGATGAAAACCACTGTCAAAACCTAAAAAAACCATGCCACCGACCACAAAAGAACCAAATACCAACATGCACATACCATGCATGTCAAAACCCTCTAGGAGATCATACATGCAATCTGTTACCTGCAAGTATTCTTGCTAAAGTTTCTTGATCCTACTCTTCCTTTCTTTGTCTTTTCTTTCCTTTTCTTTCCTTGTCCTTCCTTTGCTTTCGTTTCCATTTTCTCGGTCCAATGCTAAAATTCTCCAAAAAAAATCCAAGTTTCCAAGCATGAGAGAGAGAGATCCAAAAATGAATTGACAAAAGGTACCAACTGATCCTCATAATCCTTTTTATCAACGAGACTTATATTTTCTTCATTTTCCTCCTCACATGCAACTTGTGACCTTTCACCTTCCTTTTCTCCTAATTTCCTTTATTTTCATAAATAAATGTCCAAAAATACCTTTTTTTTTTCATCTAATGCCTTAGCCATTTCCTTTTCTAATTTCCCCTTAGCCATAAACACATCCAGTGATGCCCACTAGGATATATTTTCCCAACATTGATCTTGGAGTAAGTGTCCCTTAACGATGGTCTTATATTTTCCTTTATTAACTTTTATGACATGAACTTTTAGCCTGGGTCTATTACATAGAATAAAAATCATTCTTTATTATTACTAGTTACATAAGTTTCTATTTTATTTTCTTTTGTATTATATTTCTTATATAATTTTTGTATCATTCATTCTATTTTGGTGTTTTATATTAATTACTAATTCTATTATTGTATTATTAGCTTTAGGTTCATGTATATATAACTTTAGTATTATTTTAGGATTCCCATATTCTCTGTCTTTCACAAGAGGAAGAGATCTATAGGCTAACAAAGCCTCTACACCCATCGAGAGTGGCAATTCAAATGACTTAGGTTATGTGAAGAACTTTGGTCATGACCACATCCCCTTGTTTAGATATGGTCCCAAAGGAAACATCAATAGGAATCCAATACCCAAATATCGCTACCCAAGATTGTCGGGGCTGACAGAGTCTCAAAACTTGGTAGCTGAGCGATGATGCTGAAAAAATCCTCTTTAAGATGTTGTAGTCTCCACATAATAGCAACTCTCAAAGATGTGACAACATAAAAACCTAGTACTGAGTTGCCACACACTCCCCGAATAGAAAAATTGAGCACTCAGAGTATGAAAGCTAAATAATTTACATGCATTCATGGGTCACTACCATTATTGTACCATAGGCATGTGACCCCTGCATTGAGAAAGACTAAACATCACTCCATAACTCAGCCAAGTTTTATCTAGATTTATAATCCACTATGTTGAGCATATGGAAAGATAATCCCACCAATGGAAGGGGAGGAATTTGATCTAGGCTAAAAAACCATAATACATTCAACAAAAAATCAATACAAGGGCCCCACGGAGAATGAATCATCCCAACAAAGGAAATAAAGCCTCAAATGCTTCGTGTATGGGAGGGGCTAGCCATGCGAACCCCACTCTTAATAGTAGTGGTAGGTAGCAGGGTAGAGGGCACCCCTCCCAACCTCCACTAACACTTGTCCTTGCACCATGATCATGGGATGTCGATCATCATTCAAAAGATATTGTAAGGGATATTTATCACTTGTAATATTCCCAATTTTCCACAAGATAATTGGAATATTAGAGTTCTTAATTTTCATAATTAATTAAGTAAATAAGAGGGTGGAGGGACCCACATACCCCATAAATGAATAAAATCCACTTTTGATGTGTGAATGTGGATATTTCAGATTTAGATCTACATTATGGAGTAGTGGAGTAGCTTCTTAAATGAAGGAAGAGTGGAGATCATGGATCTTTAATGTAAAATCATGAGGATCTTGAAAGGAGGTCAACTGAGATCATAATGCATTCAAAATAATATCATAAAGCACTTATGATGAGATAGTGGAGGAAGTGGTGTATCTAATGCACATATGATGGAGAGAGTGGGAATTAAATGTAGACATGACGGAGATCATGGAAGCACAACACAGTCTTCATGGAGGCTAGTGGCCACATGTACAACGCAATTATGAGGTGGGCCAAGGCTATGGAAGGCTCATAATCTATATAAGGAAGATGAAGGCACAATAGAAGGCAGACTTTAGATTATTGATTATTGATCTGTTTAGATCTATATTTCTCATTTGACATTTCTATGCACACTTATGATGTTTAGCTAAGTCTGCAGTGTTGTTTAGCACAAGTTGTTCCCAAGAAGGAATCCCACCCTTACCCACGGGGGACTTCGAGTGCCTACTCTCGGAATTTTTCTATTGAGCTCTATTCATCATCAGACATTGGTGCCACATTGAGCCACAATCATATGCACATTCAGTCATAGGAATAATGCATACCTGCTTCAGGGTTTGAGAGGTGGTGGTTGTTTCTAGCATTTCAGCTAGGAAACTGGTGGAGGATTCGTTCTTTCAGCTTTTTCTTCATGTTCATCCTTTCAGGAGTAGCAGATCTATATCCGTCATTTAGGCCATCATATTTTACCTTCATTGAGCAGCAGTCCCCTCAAGGATTGCGTAGTCTAGTCTTTGGCTTGAGTGTCTCATATTTTGAGCATTGTTGTACTATTTATCCACCTCCTATATAATAAAATGGCTCAGCTATTATGTACATTTATATGGTGACTTTAGATTATTTGTTTACATTGCTGCAGTTCTTATATTGTGTTTTAGTATTACTGCATTCTCCCTTTTGGGATATTACATCACTTGACATATCCATTAGAGGAATTTTGAGGTCTAAAATGGGCCTCCTAATAAAAATGTACAACCAAAATAAAATTTATAAGAACCAGTAGGATCCAAGATGATGATGTCAACCATGGGGGATTATTCATCCATTTTGGAGTAAAAAAGTAAAAAGATTAAAAAATAATAAAAAAATAAAACTACTTTTTCAACTCATATTTCGACTTATCTCATTAATGTTTTACTAAAATTTCAAGTGGGATAAATTGTTGGATGGGAAATTTAACTCCTCATCCAAATAGTACCCATGTTGCATAATTTTGATGGACTCTGCTACACGAAAAATGAGAAATACTTGAAAAAAACGTGATTACAATCACGTTTTTCATGTATTTCTCATTTCTCATGTAAAAATGTCTATCAAAAGTATGAAACATGGGTACTCCTTGGATGAGAAATCAATTTTTTCATCCAATGAGTGCTCCCACTCGAAATTTGAGTAAGCCCATAGGGAGATAAGTTGAAAATACGAGTTGAAACAAATAGGTTTTTTATTTTTCTCCCTCGAAAATTTGATGTTGTAATCTAATATTATTTTATTGTTTCCATTATTATTTTATAATTTCCTTAGGAGGCCCATTTTAGACCTCAAAATTCCTCTAATGCCTCATTAGACCATGTTTAATTTAAACAAATGTTATTATATATATTTTTTTGTAAGTAAGAGTAAAAAACTTATATTATGATAGAATATAAATTTACATCATAGTTTCCTGGTCTGCCAGACTGGAAACCAGACCAATTGCAGTAAAATATAGCCTTGTTCTATAACTTAACCAAACATTCTAAAATGTTATTTTGTCTATGGTATTTCCTAGGCATATCTACAAAATTAACTTTTCTATTTATACTTAACCATTTACAACTTGTTGGAGGCCTGTGTGAATATCTAAATTTATGTTCTAGACCTATAGACCTTCCTACTATCTTATTAATATGAATTGGCCTACACATCCAATCGAAAAAATATAACAAAATTAGACACAGAATCATGATAATTTATCTAGGGAAAACGATGGATCCTCTGCCTCACCTGATCCAGACACAGGTGTAGTTTTCTCCGCTGGAGTTGCTGAAGTAGTCGCCCTTACTCTCGGCATCACCGATTGCTTACCGCTAGCTACAGTTACCCCTATGATCTTATATTTCATTAATTTAGCTGGACTCCATGTCCCTACCACAGTGTAATATCTAGGTTATGGATATATTTTAGGTAAATTGAAAATATTTTGTTCATATCTCCAATTCGATCTTTCTGCATGCATTCTATGTTCACCACCCTTTGGAGTGTCTCCTCTAGCCCCCGCAGTCATTGCTCGATTTCCTTCAGTTGCAGTTGGTGTTCCATTTTTCGTTGAATCCTCTTCTCTACCGCTTCCGCCTGCAACTTTCCCACTAAATTATTAATGTGTCATGCCATCTCCAAAGTTCTCTGATAGAACATCTGTCTCATTCTACATTTCCACATGTCTATGATCCAATTGACCTCTTCTTTGGCTTTATCGCCCAATATGATCCTTCGTAGATGCCTTAATTCATTTTCCCACACTTTTATAAATTCTTTGCCTCACCCTGGGATGGTTTCATGATAGTTGAGTGTTGCCTCCTTCATCGCCTCCTCCATTCTGGTTCTCTTGCCAGCCGTGGAGCTTTGAGCTTCCACTCTCGACCTTCCCCTCATCCTGCCAATCCCATTTCTTCCCATGACTATTTTGGTTGTCACAGTTCTATGATAAACATGTTTTATCTCGTTTCTACCCCCCTTAGCTTTTTGCATCCTTATTTCTATGCATCCCATGTGGCTCCCCTCCTTAGCATATAAAGGAAAAATCGAGAGCAACGCATTCCGCCCCATCCTTTGCAAACCTTCCCTATATATTTCCATGTAACAACTATGGTAAAAATTCATGTAAAAATATATAATACCACGGTGATGGGACACATATTCTAAGCTTAATGGTGGGAAAAAAAATCTTAGCAGGGTTTCACTTTAGTTTATTATGGCTAAGGAAACTGGAAAAGGAAATGGAAAAGTATTTGGAAGGCACGAGGCATTAATTGGCATTTTATTTATGAAAATAATGGAAAATAGGAGAAAAGGAAGGTGAAACATCACAGGTTTCATGTGAGGAGGAAAATGAAGGAAAATAATGGAAAATGAAGAAAATATAGGCCTCCTCTATCAAAAGGATTATGAGGATTAGTCGGTACCTTTTGTCAGTCCATTTTTTGGATCTCTCTCATTATTATCTCTCTCTCTCTCTCACACACTCTTGGACAGTTAGAGATTTTGAAGAAATTTGGAATTGGAGCAAGAAAGGCAAGAAAGCAGGAAGATGAGGAAGCAAGAAAGGAGGAGCGAGAATCAAGTAGCTACAATAGGATTCTTGGTAGGTCTATATTTTCATGTGTATTTTCCTTGCTAGATATGGCATGCATGTTATTCTGTGTGGTTATTTTCTATCTTGGCATGGGTTTTTCCAGGTGTGACAGTGTTTTCAGCCTAGCCTTGCATTTTTTGCATAGTTATGGTGTTTTGGAGTTCTCATGTTTTGGTTTAGTCGGATTACTGGACGGATTCGAAGCTGAGTGGGGTGGATCTCCGAATTGATATAACACATGGCCTAGTAACCATTGAACCAGAGTGTGGGTTATGGTAAATCTGGATAGTATGTTGCCTCAATAGGCCTAAGAATCCTCGACCCGTGAATGTCGGGATATACGGTAAATACAAGAGGTGTTTTTCTCTCCATCGGGCCTATATCAGGTATGGTATATATAGTAAAGCATGGAGAGTATGTATCAATTTAGGGCCTAGTGACCTCTGATTCAGACCGTGGGTTGTGGTAAAGCTTGAGAGACTAGGAGATAGGAAAATTCCTCATGTTTTAAGCAGAGAGAATCTGGTGATATCCATGCATGTGTTGGCCTAGTGATCAAGTGTAGATCACAGTAAAGCCTGGTTTATGATTGATGAGCTGAGGTGGTTTAGCATCAAGATGTCATGGTTGGTTTATTGGTTTGAGTCCCACATTCATGTTTGGAATATGGAATGGGGGTGATTGGTTAAAGAGAGATCTGGCTCAACCAAACTATGGTCGGGTGGAACGTGAAAGTCCCATCTCTGTTTGGTTTCTACACCCATTATGAGAATCTCATTCCTTTGGTATTTGATGTATAATTTCACTGGTTATTATGTGGATTATATTTTTGTTGCATCCATGGTATTTATGTTGTTTTTATGTTATTTATAAGCATGTATTTTATCAGTGATGATGTATGGCATGATCCATGTTTTTACTTGTAAATGAATGCACAATGTATCTATGGTAAAATGTATTGTATTGCAACTAACAATATAAGGGAACAATTTTTATAGCGATTCTCATATAAACATGAGACTCCTATGTTTAAATATTTTGTTTACGCTTGTAGATACAATGTTCATGACATATTTGAAAAAAATAGATGTCATGGCTAGGAGGGGTCCATATGAGTTCCTGATGATGTGATTGCCTCCGTACCTTTGTTTTAAATTTATTTATCCTCCCCTAAAGTTTCATGAAGTTCTTGGCAGTGACCTAGGCTCTGGGGCTAAAAAGGTGGCACAAATCCTGGAGTTGGAGGCACAAAACTGACCAGACCGAGTGTTGGTCGCTAACTTGCCTTGGCATTTCTGCGGCTATAGGATTTTATCCACTAACTTGCCTTGGAATTCTTTCGAATAAGGCTCAAATTGGTAAAAAATTCAGTCTTCCTTAGGGTTCAAGGGTCTGGAAGGTTGGGTTACCTCCTGCGGATTTTTTTGATGTTGTGTATGGTGCGTTTATCTTGTTTCCGTTGGTTTCACTTTCTTAAGGTCATATAGGAGATTGAATCTCATATTAGTAGCCTCTAGTCACATGTTTACCCTCACTGGTTGGTTACTTGGGTAGATGTGGGAAGAGGGTGTTATAGAGTGGTATCAGAGAATGGTTCAACTCTCAGACTAGATGGGTAGTGTGTTGATCATGTGTTATGTTGATTGCTTATGTTTTTTTCATACCTATGGTGTATGTGTTTGTGCATCCATGTTGTGTTGGCTATGGTGGTTGTGGTGTCGCCATGGGAGGACTGATGATGTTGTTGTCAACATGTTGTCATGTGTATATGACTGGTTGTGTGTTGTGATGTTTATGACTATGTATTATCCGTGCACATTTTCTTACATATTGTTACATGTTGTATATGCATTTCTTGTTTATACTAGGTCACATATTGGTCATGCTTGTCTGTTGTCCGTGTATGCTTACTTGAGTGATTTCATATGCTTAACATGCATTGTTTAGTCATGCTTGGTTACATTTCACTTATGTTGGTGTATGGTCCGTGCTTGTGATGATGTGTCATCAGGTTTCATTGGTATGGTTATGCATTAGTTCATGTTGTGTATTTGGTATGAGAATGCATTGATGATTGGACTCATGTGTTTATATGCCTATACATTATATTTTAATATTTTGTCATGATTATATCGATACATGTATTATGCTGATTGGTTGATCTTGCATGATGTATCCTCCCCAAATTACACTAAGGCACATGGGTTTATTATTATTTGTTTTAGTTGACATATTATGTTTGGCAAGAGAAATATCAACATGGATAGAAATATGGTAGACCACAAGGACACTCCCTATGAGTCATATGAGTAGGATGGTGAGCACTCTTCTGATTTGGAAGACACATTGAGAAGCCTAAAGGAAGAAATAAGGAGTTGTAAGGTGGATAATGATAGGATCATACAAACACAAGAGAAACAAGCAGAGGTGATTGAAATACTTATTCATAGCTTGTTATATTTGTAGAAACAAGGGCCACTTATGATTAGCCATGGACAGGAGGACAAAAATAATAGGGCATATGCCAGTAGGTCTCCTGGTAGACATAGGTCAGATAGAGCTAATATAGTGAGATATGGCAGGTTGTTGGACACTTCGGATAGGAGGAGTGATGAATACATATACCATTCTAGTTCTTGTTCAGATAGACATCATAATCATCATTGGTATCATCCTTAAAAGAGGAGTGAAGGGGATACTTGCCTGATGAATTCAAGAAAGAAAAATCACCCACTTTTGATGGAGACTTGAAGAAACCGAAAGATACAGAGGCTTGGATACTCGGAATGAAAAAATTATTTGAGTTGCATGAGTACATAGAAAACATGAAGGCTAGGATTTCTATATTCAGTTTGAAAGGTAAAGCAAACATATGGTGGGAATTTGTGAAGTGGGCTAGAGACATCACAACCAAGGACTTGAGTTGGCATGAGTTCAAAATACTCTTCAGGAAGAAGTAATTGTTAGAAAGGTACTCGACAACAAGGCTAAATAATTCTACGAGCTAAAGATGGGACATTAGAGAAATTTTGAGGTCTAAAATGGGTCTCCTAAGAAAAATGTACAACCAAAATAAAATTTTTGAGAACCAATAGGATTCAAGATGATGATGTCAACCATGGGGGATGATTCACCATTTTTGGAGTAAAAAAGTAAAAATATTAAAAAGTAATAAAATAATAAAACTACTTTTTCAACTCGTATTTTAAACTTAAATCCCTAAGGTTTTACTCAAATTTTGAGTAGGAATACTCGTTGGATGAAAAATTTAATTCCTCATCCAAGGAGTACCCATGTTGCATACTTTTGATGGACCCTGCTACACGAAAAATGAGAAATACATGAAACAACGTGATCACAATCACGTTATTCATGTATTTCTCATTGTTCGTGTAGTAGGGTCCATCGAAAGTATGCAACATGGGTACTCCTTGTATGAGGAATAAAATTATGCATCCAACGAGTGTTTCTGCTCAAAATTTGAGTAAATCCATAGTGAGATAGGTTGAAAATACGAGTTGAAAAAATAGTCTTTTCTTTTTTCCCTCTAAAATTTGATGATGTAATATAATATAATTTTATTATTTCCACTGTTATTTTATAATTTCCTTAAAAGGCCCATTTTATACCTCAAAAATTCCCTAATGTCAATGAAAGATGAGGAGTATAAGACAAATTTCTTGGAGCTATTGAGGTATGTACAATATCTTGAGGATGAGAAGGCTAAATTTCAATGATTTGTTAGTGGTTTTCCATTCGCATTCAGAGACCAGATTGAGTATGATGAGCCTTGGTCACTTGAGCAAGTCATTGGGAAGATGAAGCATTGATATGAACGCCCAAAGCGCAAAAATGAGTCTAAAAAAGGATGGAAAGGGAAGGACAAAGGTAAAGGTAAATGGAAGCCTAAGAGAGGAAGGCTTTAGAATGTAGATGAGAAAGAAAATGTGGCACTACAAAAGAAGTTTAATGTAGCTGGATAGGGACATAGGCCACAAAAACAACATAGATCACAACAACAACATGGAGGTAATGGTACAAGACGGTTGGATTGTTGGACATGTGGTGAAGAGAATCTTAAGAGAGATTGTCCACAAAATCAACGTGGTACGTCACTATGATATATATTGCACATGAGGCATGAACTCTTGGGGATGTTGGGTAGAGCATTCCTTGTATTTATGCAACAATGAACAACAAGAAAGAATATCATGAGGCTTCTATCATTGAGATGGGTGGTACACTTTGTGTTAAGTTATTTCTATTTTGATTGACCCTGGGTCTAATTATAGCTATGTTAGTCCTAACTTGGTCTATAAGTGTGGTTTGAGTAAGTAAATGCATTCAGAATCTTGGTTAGTGAAGTTTTCCACATGTACGAAGAAAAGAGTTCACCTTTGGGTAAGAGCTTGTGCATTTGAGTTAAATGATATGCCTACAACAATGCACTTGAACATATTTCCATTGGGATCATACATTATGCTATTGGGTATGGATTGGTTATATCTTCACAGTACCAAGGTATATTTCTATGAAAAATACATTAAATTCTTGGATGGCAATGGGGAACCAAGAGTTTTATAAGGAAAGAAGAAAGCCACATCTGTTAGGATGATGACATCTATGTAGGCCAAGCGCAATTGCAGGAAAGGGTGCGTGTTATTTGTAGTTCATATCTCTAGTGACAAAGATAAGGAGGTAGAGGATGTAGAAGTGTTGAACATGTATTAAGTTTTGCAATAGTTTTAGGATGTGTTTCTAGCATAGATTTCAGAGTTTCCACCTCACAGGGAAGTATAATTTTCTATTGAGTTGGTTCCAGGGGTAGCTCTACATCTAAAGCACCTTATAGGATGAGTACACCTGAGTCGGTAGAATTAAAGTTGCAGCCGAAAGAGACACTTGACAAAGGGTACATTAGGACAAGTGTATCACCATGGGGTGCACCGATGTTGTTCGTGAAGAAGAATGATGGCACTCTTATACTATGAATTGACTACAGGCAGCTAAAAAAAGAGACCATCAAGAAAAGGTACCCAATAACAAGGATCGATGATTTTTTCGATCAACTGAAGGGAGAAACAATGTTCTCTAAGATCAACTTGAGATCATGCTATTATCAGGGACGCATCAAAGAGTAGGAATTCTGCAAGACCACATTTAGGACCAGGTACAAGCATTATGAGTTTGTTGTAGTTCCATTCAGTTTGACTAATTCCCCAACTACATTTATGTGTGTGATGAACAATGTGTTGCTTCCTCATTTGGAAAAGCTTTTGATTGTGTTTATTTATTACATATTGGTGTATTCTAAAAATGAGGAAGAGCATGTTGAGCATTTAGTAGCAGAGTTGAGGTTGTTGAGAGAGCATCAGTTATATGCTAAGCTCAAAAAATGTAGTTTCTTCCAGACGAAGGTACACTACTTGGGACATGTTTTCTCCAAGGAAGGAATTGTAGTAGATCGAGAGAAGATAAGGGCCATCATGGAGTGGGTAGTTCCTAAGAATGTAGATGAGGTAAGATCATTCATGGGATTAGCAGGTTACTACGGGAGGTTCATCAAGAACTTCTCACGGATTTCTTATCCTATTACATCATTGCAGAGGAAAGGTAAGAAGTTTGAATGGATAGAGGAGTGTAAGGCCAGTTTCGAGCAGCTTAAATAGTTGTTGACACATTCTATTGTGTTAATTATTGCAAATCCGGATAAGGATTTTGTAGTTTATATAGATTCTTGCAAGAAATGACTTGGTGGGGTCCTTATGCATGATAGAAATGTGGTATGCTATGAGTCACGAAAACTGAATGAGCACGAGTAGAATTAATTGACACATTATTTTGAGCTAATAACGATATTCATGCACTGAATATGTGGATGAAATATCTTCTCCGCAGGCAATTTGTATTGATGAGTGACCACAATGGGTTGGGGTACTTATTTGACCAGCCGAATTTGAATGCCAGGCAAGCTAGATGGTTCAGCATGATATGCGAGTTTGACTTTGAGATAAGGTACATCAAGGTAAAGGAGAATAGGGTTGCAGATGCTCTTAACAGGTGGGTATAGGTAAATCACTTAGCAACGATGAGCTCCTATGGGATAGAATTACATGACAGGATCTTGTAAGTAGGTCAGCAGGATCGCATGTATATGGAGATTGTGCACAGGTTGTACCAGGGTACAGGTATAAGTACAGGTGGTAGTATAGTTACATGTACAGATGGTAGTAAAGGTAGAGGTACACATGTTTAGGATTTGGACTACCATCTCATGGCTGATGGATTGGTTAGGTTTAGAGATAGAATATATGTGCCAGATAGTAGTGAACTCAAGAAGGTGATCATGAGGGAGTTTCATGCGAAATCATATTCGGGTCACCAAGGCTACCAAAAGACATTGATTGTAGTGAAGAGATTCTACTACTGGTCGAATCTAAAGAAGGATGTGGCAAATTTTGTAGCCAGATGTTTGGATATTCATATGGTTAAGGCCCGAGAGTGTAGACATCCAGGTGGAATTCTACAACCGATTGTGATTCTAGAGTAAAAATGGGAGGTCACTTCCATGGAATTCATCACAAGTTTGCCAACATCTAGACATCATTATTCCATCATGGTTTTTGTGGAAAAGTTAACAAAGGTTGCACATTTCATACTGATGAAGACTACTTATTCAACTAGTGTTACATAATATTTTGTCGCATTTCTCAGTTCTTTTCCTAAGTGTCATTTTTTGTGTCACTCATGCCACAAACGTTGTAAAGCGAAAAATGGTTTGAAAACTTATTCATCCTAGATAACATGTTTAAAGTATCCTTGAAAACCTAAAAGAGAAATTCCTTGAAGCCTTTTTGCAAAAGTTTGTAAAAACCCTTAATTTACAAGCCCAACACGGTTCTCCCCTAAACAACCTCACACTTGTCACCAAGTCCCTAACCTGTGAACAACGCTGGAAGCACCAAAATTTAGCAGTAAATTCGCACTGGTCCTCTTCAGGCAGGATCTCCAAAAATAGAGCAAAAGTTTCATCCCCTAGAACTCTCGAAAACAAATTTCTGGTATTTGTTGGTTGAGGATATGGTTGAATACTCCCATTTTTTATCCTTGATCTTATCTCCAAATATTTTTCCCTTTGAGATAAAACCTTCCCCTCTCATTAGTGGAACCATAACCTCTCCAAATCTGTTATAAAAAAGTGCCATGCTAGTGAGTCTTGGTTGGTCATTGTTGGTTTCCATTCTTCTGCTTGATTGTGCCTACATGTGTTTGAACTGATGAGGAAGGAGAATAGATTAAAGATCTTGGCTTGGACTTGTATTTCCATTTTGAAGGAGGCCTCCAAGTTGTAATTTTCCCTTTGTTTAGTTAATAATAAAAAGTATTCTTTGCATCCCATGAAATTTTTAATATTAATTGGTTTAGCATGATACTCCTTGATTTGTGATGTGGTTTACTTTGAAATATATATATGCTATGTTTCTTTCATTTTTTGTCGCATGATATTTCTTGTTGGTATTTGGACACATAACGTATAGCAAGGAGTGAGCTTGGAAGCGAAAGGATCGCCATCGACGTCGAGGAAACAAGTGCATAGGAGTGAGGTAGTCCATCTCCCTCTCTCATATTATTTCGATGTTAAACTAGGAAATTTTGTATTCTTTGTCACAGTTGTTACTAGACCCACTCATTGGGCTAGAGGGATAGCTTATTTCCAAAGAATGGATTTTCCTACGTAACAAATTGGATACTCTATTGGGGAGCCTACACTTGTTTCACCCTCTTCTTGTTTTTGTCTCCATGCTTAGTTTGGCCAACCGTTAAATGACCACTTGTGTGGCTTGTTTTTCACTCTGTATTCTGGCTTGTAAGTGTTTTGAGGTATCAAGTCTAAATTTTTTCCTCAAGAATTTCTTTTTTTATCCCTCTTTTCCTTTCTCAATGCACTTTTTAATAAATACAGTTGCGCTGCTAGTGAGCCCTGGTATTGCACCAAGAGTGTTGCAACTCCCAGGCACTGCCCTACTTTACTTTATCAACCCAAGGTTCATACAAACTTTGATATGATAGTGCTATATACACAGCAGATGAATTCTGTTCATGTCATCCTCTTCTGCTTTACGAAAGGGTGCTATTTCTTAAATTATGAGAACAACTAGAAAGTAAATCGCTGGAAGGAAATGACAGAAAGGAAACTAAACTAAATTTCCGAAAAGAAATGAAAAGAATGAAGCTAATTGAATTTGCAAAAAACAAATAGCAGAAAGGAAACCAATTCTAAACCACATTTAACTTGGCCAAACAGCTAAATGAATTCTACTTATCCTATGATCTATCTACCATGCTCTTAGCCATGCAACTAAACTATCCATGACTTAATTTTGACTAAAAAAAGGGTTGATTTGCAGCTTGGAGGGAAGAAAGGTGCTAAAGTGGCGAATTGAGGGGTTAGCGCATGAAACAGGGCTTAGAAATGGAAAGCGAGGGTTAAAAACTTATAAATCATTATAATAGTGTGAGAAATTAATTTGGAGAAAATAGAACTCAAAAGTGCGATGGCAGAGTGAGATGGAGGACAAAATTTGCGATGTGCGATGTCGTAATCACAACTTCGCAATTTTAAAGGGATAGTAGTAAGGAATTAATAGAATAAACTAAATTTTGCGAAGTGTGAAGAGCGATGAGTGACATGGCAAGTCGCGAATCACAATATCGCAAGTTGAAACGGATAGCGGTAAGGAATTAACAGAATGAACTAAATTGTGAGAAGTGCGGGTTGCGATGCAGTAAAGGTTGCACACTGCAATCTGTGATGTGTTAAGTTTTGCAAGATGTGATTTGCGATGGGGATGACGTGGCGATGAAAAAAAATGGAAAATTTGCAATTTTCGATATGCGATGTTGCAATATCGCAATCAAAATAATGAGCGATAAGCGTTAAAAGGTAAACGCTAAATGGTGTGAAGTGCGATTTTTGATTTAGCAAGATCGCAATCGCAAAGAACAGGTAGTAAGTGTTAAGGGTAAAAGGTAAATGTTGTGATTTGTGCAATGTGACGTACGATGGTGGAAGACTCGGGGAGCAAAGGCGGAGGTTGAGTTTCAGTGGTTTTGAATGGTTTATCAAACTTTTTTTGCATAAAAAGGGTAAGGCGACCGTGAATAGAGAGAACAGAGAAATAAGGCTGGAGGGATTAAGTGCGTTAAAAAAAAAGGTAAGTGTAGCGTTAAGGTGAGGATGAAAGGAGGGGAATGGAGGTGTAAGATTAGTTCTTAGAAGTGAAGCACACCTGCGGATTCATGCATGGGAAAGAGGTAGAAATGCGTGATGAAACATTGAAAGAGAGGCTTGGACTTGGTAATACAATTTCTTCCCAAAACTTCAAACAGAAAGAAATTTTGGCCTGTGGGAAGGTCTACCCTGCTCGAACTCTATTGACAGAGATGAGAGGGGGAGACTTGACCATAGTTTTTGGATTTTTCCCTCTATTTTACTACGCATAAGCAATTAAAACTACAACAGCACAAAAACTAAACAGTAATGAAACTTATCAAAAAAAAATATAACTTAAATGGCAGAAGAAAACTAGCTAAATGATAGAAAGAAAAAGATAGTAACATCAGAGAAGTTGAGGCACATGGATTGGGCCCTAACCCATGAGCCTAGCCCTCTAAAAATTAAATAAGTCAAATGAAACAAGTCTGCTCATATCATAAAAAAAATAACTGCATACATCTCTAAAAGTTTTATCCCTGAATAAAACAAAAAGCTCAATAGCTCACAACAATAGTTCTGAATGGAATCGAGACTAGAATAGACTAACTCTTCCTAGATCTAGCTCTGCTCTATTTAGTCTACATGGTAGCTACTAACAGCTCCCTAGAAAATGGTGATTGAGTCCTCTTGACTCCCAGTAAACAAAGATTGAGTACACTCCTCTTTGAGTTGCTTAGCTACCTCTGGAATTCGAATTGTTGGAGAGAATCCTTGGGATCCTTTGGTTTCCTTTGGAGTTTGAATTGTTGGAGAGAATCTAGGGTGGAAAATCCTGCTATAATTTCTCCCTGCCATCTCCTCCAAGTATTTATGATAAAATATTTATAAAAATTCTTAATAAATCATGATTTTATGCACTCAACCTCATATTAGGTACTCAGATTATGTTAGCCTTAATCACCACCTATACTAGCATCATAAAACCAAATAATAATAAAAATTCAATAAAAAGAGATCTAAGAAGGCAAAAAGGTGGCCATTAACCCCTCTAAATATGTCTAATGATGAAGCTCATCATCACCCCCCTACGGAATGGTTGCTCATCCTCTGAGAAACTAATCCTCATCTTGCATTTCCTTTAAGGCTCTGACATCCCCCTTGATTTATTGGAAGAAGTGTGGGAGTTTCCCCAAGGGGGTAAAAACCATTATTCTTTCTGCATTCTCCCATTCTCTATCTTGTGCATCTATGTAATCTTCATTAGTTAGCCCCAGCAGCAGAGGTGGGTTGATCTTTAGTCCCAACCATCGGATATTTTTGGCCTGTATGGCCCTCTTGTATAATGGTGCCCTTTCCAATGCACCCCTCAGTCTTTCTAGAGTATGGTACTCCCTGTTCTTGAGGCTATGAGGGAGGTTGTTCCATCCCTCTGGATGGCCATAATGCACTCCTCTTCTATCTTTCTAGAAACATCATCAAAGTGGCCTATCACCTGGTTTTGAGTCCGAAGGTAACTTTCCACCAGTGTAGAGTCCCTTTCAATCTCTCGATGGTTAAGGATGACTCCTCTTGGGCTGAACACTTCTAGTCTGAGATATAAGGGTTCTCTATTTCTTCTTCCCATGACCTTCCATATATCTTTTTCTCTAGTGTCATCATTTACCATCCATGATTCTAGAGCCATTAAATACATATCCCACATTGTAGGATTGGGGTCCCAAATCTCTAGATTTGTCAGCACAAAGTTATGCACATAAAACTCTGCCATCTTTGCCTGATCAGCCATGTTAGCTTGTTTGTATAACTTCATGAATTTCCTACAATCTTGGAAAAGGATTGATCCATGGGAGGCTAGAGTTTTGATTTTAAATAGAAGCCATTGTTCTTTGAGGTACACATCATATGAGTCAGAGGGGAATCTGCTGAAGGGCTTCTATGCATAATTCTGCCATGGTGGCTACTTGCTCCTCTTTTTTTCTACAATTGCTCCTTGAGTGCTACACTCTCTGTCTGTGCCTTCTGCAGCTGCTCCTTCAGAATTATCTCTTCAATCCTTTCCTCCTACCTTGGTGATTCTTCAATAATAATCGGGCTTGTGGGAGAAGTTTCTAGCTCTCTCTGATTCTTGTCAGCTCTGGAATACCTAGAGTTTGCCTTTTTTTCTTTGCACTCAGAGGAGCTATGGTGGCAACTATATTTTTTCATTGAGGGGATTTGGTGCTGTGTTGAGAGTCTGTTTCTCGCCCACTTTCTGCTATCTCTATGACTTCTATGGCCATCTCTTCTATTTTGCTTTGGCCCTTTGTCTCTTCCTCTTATTTTTTGGTTCTTCCTATTTCTGCTGGTTCTTCCTCTTCTTCTTTTGGTTCTTCTTGTTTTTTTTTTTTTTTTTTTTTTTTTTTTTTTTGGTTCTTCCTCTTCTTCTTTAAGCATTGCGTGCTTCTGTTGGTCTCTCTCTCTTTAAAAATTTTCAATCTACTGGTTTGGATGAGACGACATATCCTTTTATTAGATAACGCAACTAATTTTGGAGTGCTTATGTAACTCATCTTAGCGCCAGTTCTGTTGCAAACAATTGTTTCCTTCTCTTGTTAGTTCATGATGGACTGCGTGTTTCCTCCCCTCATTATCCTCTACTCCACTAATTTAAACTATTTTCTTTTGCATGCCCAGATGGCATGTACTTCTATTTTTTTCAGTCATTCCTCGCGGTGGTGGCCGAGTTAACTGGCCACCTTTCTGCCCCTTAAACTCTAAATCGGTAAATTAATTATTTGGCTATTATGGATGCACAACAAGGGGTGAGAAGCTATACCTAAGTTTACCAGTTGTTTCCAAGTTGGTTGCAGGAGCTTTAGGTTGTAGAAAATCCTTTTTGATGTTGCGTTCCTCACCATATTCTTGTACTCTGAATGAGAAACTTGTTGAATGAGCAGCTTCCTGAGTGAGCTGCTAATATTTGCTTGTTGTTTCTCTCTGTTGTATATGTTGCATGGGGTGCTTGAGATGCCATGGGTGGCATTCTTGTTCTCTTGGAGTCCGTTATGCAACTTTCCCTCTTTTTCTTCTTGGTGGTCCATGAAAAACTTTGTTTTTTTTTTAAGGAACTTCTTGATGTTTGTAGCAGTATGTTTGTGCGTTGCTGCCCTTGCTACATTGTGCTCAGGAATGGATGAGTGTGGTGTATGGAGATGATGGAGGAAGTTATGAAGATGAATGGAGTGAATGATGGGATGGATGGTAAGATAGAAGATGGGAAAAGAATATGAATGCTTCCTTGTGTTTCTAGAAACCATTAACAACCTGCAAAACAACAAACACATAATACACAGAGATGCAGATGCATTTTCTCTTTTTTAATTTTTTTCTTTTTTGTTCTTTTTCTTTTTTTTTTTTTTTTTTGAAAGAACGTGGGTTTCCTCCATGGAGGTTTTCAACCCACAAACTTGCCTTGGGTGCCTCAGAGAGGTTTTCACCCATGGATCTTTATTCTCTTTTTCTCTTTTTTTTTGAGCAAGTGAGTTGCCTCCATCGAGGTTTTCAACCCACAAGATTTTTTTTTTTTTTTGAGGTGTGGGAAGCTATGGAGTTTCCCATCACATACACCTCTATTCTTATTGAATTTATGAACTTTGCATTTGAAAAAGGCTTCTTGTAAATTTTAAGTCTGTGACCATTGACAAGCAAGGGGATTCCTTCCTCATCTATGGTTCTGATTTGAACTGCGCCATTATCAAAACATTTTTCCACTATGTAAGGGAATAACCATCTTGTCATCAACTTGCCTTGAAAATCTTTAAACCTTGAATCATACAAAAATGCCCAATATCCTTATTGGAAGGTCTTCTCTTTGATGTTCTTGTCATGCTATACCTTCCTTTGCAGCTGAACTACCTCTGTGTGAAGAAGTGCTTGCATTCTGAACTTCATCCAATCCATTTAGTTACAAAAACCTATCTTTTGATCATTTGATAGATCTAGATTTAATTCAGATGCCATTCTTAAAGTATTGAATTCAAAATCAGCTGAAAGTAGAGCTTTCTTACCATAGAATAGTTCATAAGGAGTGAATCATGTTGTTGTCTTCCAAGTAGTGTTGTAGGCCCAAGTAGATTCTACCAATCTGTCTGCCCAATCTTTTATGCTACTGCTCACAACCTTGGTGAGGATGTTCTCTAAATATCTATTAGTTACTTCTACTTGGCCATTCGCTGGAGGGTGATAGGAAGTAGAATTTCTATGCTTAATCTTGTTCTTCCTCAAAATATTCTCAATGAGGTGAGAGGTGAATTTTTCTCCCTGATCAATGACTATTTCTCTGGGGTATCCAAATTTGTAAAACACATTCTCTCTCAGAAATTCTTCTACTTTCTCCTCGGTTGCTACCTTCACTGATTTTTCTTCAGCCCACTTTGTTAGGTAATTAGTGCAGACTATGATATACTTCTTTTATCTGGATGGTGGATCGATAGGTCCAAAAAAGGCCATGCCCCACTTATCAAATGGCTCAAGAGCCACTTGAGGGTGTAAAGGAATTTCATCTCTTTGTGTGGGTTTCCCCATCGTTTGGGACTGGTCACACCTGCTAGTGTATCTTATGGAATCATGATGAAGGGTAGGCCAATAGTATCCTGCCTGCAAAAATTTGTAAGTAGTTCTATTTGCAACAAAGTGGCCTCCACATGGGATGTCATGAAATTCAAAGAGGATATCAAAAAATTCTTCCTCCCTCACACATCTTCTTAGGATTTGATCAGGGCCTAGCTTGAAAATATTTCCCCCAATCCATGTGAAAGGGGTGTTTTTTCTGATGATTCTAATCCTCTACCTGAATGAAAGATTAGGATGGATTTTTCCATAAACCAAGTAGTTAGCTATATAAGAAAACCATGGTGAGAGTGATGATATGGCAAAGAGGTGTTCATCGGGCAGCTAATCATCCACCATTCCTTCTTCATCTGTAGGGAGAACTAACCTAGACAAAAAAACTACAACAACATTTACCTTTCCAAGTTTATCAACAATAGTCAAATCAAATTGCTGCAAAAGTAACAACCATCTAATTATCCTAGCATTTACACCTGGTTTGTTCATTAAATACTTGATGACTGCATGGTGAGTGTGGACAAAGGTATGATATCCAGTTACATAATGCCTAAATTTGTTCAATGCATGGACAATGGCCAACATCTCCTTCTCAGTTGCAGTATAATGCAGCTCGGCTTTGGATTAATTCTTGCTGATGAAATAAATGGCATAAGGGATTTTGTCCTCTAATTGTCTTAATGCTACCCCTACAACTTTGTCGGATGCATCAATGTGGATGTGGAAAGGAAGAGTCCAATTTAGACCTTGGAGGATGGGGGCAATAGTCAACTGTTTCCTAATGAGCTCAAAAGCCTCTTGACAAGGACCAGACCAAATAAACTCGAAATATTTGGCCAATAACCCAAATAATGGCGAGGACATCTTGCTGAAATCTTTGATGAACCTTCTATAGTAACCAGGTAAGCCTAAGAAACTCCTGACATATTTCTGCTTTTGAGGAGCAGGTACCCTTTTGATGATAGTGATTTTGTTTGGGTCTACCTGTATTCCTTCTTGGGATATGGAGTGTCCTAATACAACCACTGCTTGCTTCAGGAATTCAAAATTTTCTAGGCTCAAGGAGGTATGCATCTCAATGCACCTTCTTAGTAATTTACCAAAATTGGAGAGAGCTTCTTGGAAGTCATCCCCATATGGTGTGAAATCATCCATGTATATTTTGACAGATTCATGGACTAACTCAGAAAAGATACTCAGGACAACTCTTTGGAAGGTAGTTGGGGCATTGCACAACCTAAAGGGTAGGACTCTATAGGCAAAGGTACCCTAAGGGTAGGTGAAAGTATTCTTATCCTAGTCTTTAGGGATGATTTGAATCTGATTGTACCCACTAAACCCATATAAGAAGGAAAAGAAATTCTTCCTTGCAAGTCCATCCAAGACTTGGTCTATAAAGGGCAAAGGGAAATGGTCTTTATTGGTGTCTTTGTTAAGTTATCGATAATCAACACAAATTCGCCACTTCTCATTCTTCTTTGGGACTAGGAAAAGAGGAGATACCCACTCACTGTTGGATATAGGATATATGAACCCTGCATCCAATAGTTTCTGCAACTCTTATTTTATTATGTCCTTCAGAGCTGGGTTCATCCTTATTTGGGATTGTCTCACAGGCTTGCATCCTTCTTTTATGTAAATGTGATGCCTGCATACTGAAGGATGCATCCCTTTCATGTCCTTGTAATCCCAAGAAAATGCTTCAATATTTTCTTCTAAAAGCTGGCATAGTTGCATCTCTTCTTCATTCGAGAGATTTGGGTTGATTTTCAGAGATCTGGATGGGCCAAACTCAATAGCCTTGGTGGTTTCAAAGGTTTTCTCAACTGAGTGCACTTCCATCCAAGGTTGGCTTTCAGACTCTTTGAATAAGGTTTCAAGAGCAATGTTAGTGGAGGAGAAGGTTTTGAATAAGACTCTTCATCAAGTTGCCCCCGTCTAAGAATAGAATCTATGGTACACATAGGGGTAGTGTTATATAACTCATCTTCTCCATCCTCCAACCATATAGGGAGATCATGATCAATGGAAGGCTGGGATGGAGGAGATAACACTAGTTGTTTAGACAAAGGCCCATTTTTGGTAGCCATGTTTTCAGCCCGACAACTAATATAAGCATCTGAAGTGGCTAACCAAGGTCTCCCTAAGATGAGAGGATAACCATTAAACATGGTTTTTGGTTGTAGGACTAGGAAATCTATAGGATACTCCCAAGAGTCAATGGTAACCATAAAATCCTCAACAATTGCTTCCGGAGTTCTTGTGGACTAATCTACAAGTTGCAGAATTGTTGTGGTTTTCCTCAATGTCTCTTGGAGATTAAGTTTCAACATAGTTTCCTTGGTCATGATATTGATGGCAGCCCCTAGATTAATCATAGTGTTGGGGACTATGAAACCATCTATATGCACATAAACAACTGGGCTACCAAGGTCCAGGTATTTTGGAAATATCACCTTCCCCGACATCAAGTCAGAAAGTTGTCCTACCACATTGATGGTGGGGGTATCTCTCTTCCTCATCTTAGGTTTCTTGAAGCACTTTTCTTTGATGAGACTATTGTAGATAGAAACATCCTTAGTGGCCTGGAGAAGTGGTATCTTTACACACAAATTTTCTAATTCTCTCAGGAGTTTAGTCTCCTCTGGGGTGTGCTGACTAGGGTGGATCAAGCACTCGAGAAAAGGAGGTTGTTGGATATGAGTGTTATCTTCTTCCTTTTACTCCTCAACCTCTACAAGTGGATGTGGGGGATGGTTGTTTGGGAGTACTCACCCTGACCTGAGATTAACCTCATGTATCTCCATAGAATAAGCTGGATGGGATGTTTCTCCACTGGGAGCCTTTTGTGCCTGTCTGTTGTTTGGGTTTGGATTGCGTTGTGCAGGTATAGGTAGCCTAGGTGGAGCATCATGAGTAATCTGAGGTTGAGGTTGGGGTAGAGGCATTATAGCAGGTAGTTTAATTTGTTGAGGCCTCCGCCCTTGGGATGGATTGTTACAATGAGGTTGTTGTAGAACATACTGCTGAAATGGTTGGTTTACTGGATGAGGATGATATGAAGGGTTGGAAGGCCAAGTAGGAGGCGTAGAATAGGATGGAGGAGTGGGGGTGTACCAAGGTTTCATGGGTGCACTCTGATTGTTGTAATAGTAAGAGTAAGGTGCCTCTTGCATACCTTGTTGATATGGCTGAGGGCCTTGAGGCCTTCTCTGGTTGATGAAACAGAGTTGCTCTGGCATTTTTTCCCCACCTTGATATACAACTTTAAGTCCAGGTAAGGAGGGACACTTATCTGTGGCATGATTCTCTTCACAAACTAAGCAAACATCTATGAAATTCAATGAAAATTCCTTTCGTGGGTGCTTCCTAGTACATCTAGGAAAAAATATGGTCAGGTCTCTCTCTGCTTCCTCTTGCTTCCTTTTGACCTGCATTGTGTCCATTTTCAAAGAAAAGGTGTGCAACATGTCACTCTTGAATTCCTCTAACATGTTTCCAATCTCATGTTTTATGAAGGTGGAAGAGGAAGGGGTATTGGATGTACTTTGGTTAGCTATTCCCTTCTTCCTAAATTCCCTAGAATAGTTACAAAAGACATTTTTGATTGTTTCATAGGGTTGTTGGTAGATATCTCCTACTGATAACATATTGAAGGTTTCTATCATCTCTTCACTGATCCATCGAAGAAGTACAAGTTTAAGTGAGTTAGGATCAAGAGTACAGTTGGCTCTCTTATAGTTCAATTGAAACCTCTCTTCATAATCCTCTAAGGATTCATCAGGCCCTAGAGTCATCCTAAATATCCCTTCCTTAGTTTCCTTGGACCTAAAATAGTCTTTGTACTTGCTGCTGAAGGTCTCTTCCATCTGTGCCTAGGTAGTGATGCTATCCCCAGACAGACCCATGAATCAGCGCAAGGCTACATCCTTAAGGGTGGATGGGAATAAATTCAACTTCTGATCATAAGGGGTGTAGTCATAAGTCCTACAAACAACACCAAATTAAAACATGAATGATTCAGGGTCCTCAAAGGTAAGTCCATGAAAGCGTGGAAGAGCTGAGGGGCTAATGTTTTTCATATTGGTTTCCTCATCTGCCTCTCTTATGGGAAAGTCTCTCTAGGTCCCATCCATGGTTAAGATAGGTGAAGCAAGTCCCTTAGTTGAAACAAGGTCTTCTTAATCTTCCCCAATAGGATCCTCAAAATATTCAGAAGGCTCTCCTAGAGGGGGTTCAATCTCACTACCACTAAATAAGAGTGAAGGGTGGCCGGGAGGTGATGTGGGGGTTTTAGGTAAGGTTTGTATTTGAGTATTCTGAGTGCCACGAGACATGAAAATAAAATCTTTTTGTATTTTTTTAATATTTTGGAAGTGACATGAAAAGAAAGGAAAGCATAAAAGAATGCTAAAAACAAAATCAAAACATCTACTAGACACCTCCCCAGCAACGGTGCCAAAAAGTGGTGAGCAGCCCTGGCATTACACCAAGAGTGCTGAAACTCCCAGGGGCTGACCTAATTTACTTTATCAACTCGAGGTCCATACAAACTTTGAGGTGACATTGCGATATACACAACAAATGCATTCTATTCATGTCATCCTCTTCAAATTTATGAAAGGGTGATATTTCTTAAATTATGAGAACAATTGGAAAGTAAATTGCTAGAAGGAAATGACAGAAAGGAAACTGAACTAATTTTCTGGAAAGAAATGACAAGAATGAAGCTAATTGAATTTGCAGAAAACAAATAACAGAAAGGAAACCAATTCTAAACCACACTTAACTTGGCCAAACGACTAAATGCATTCTACTTATCCTATGATCTATCTACCATGCTCTTATCCATGCAACTAAACTATCCATGACTTAATTATGACTAAAAAAAGGGTTTATTTGTAGCTTGGAGGGAAGAAAGGGGCTAAAGTGGTGAATTGAGGGATTAGCACATGAAATAGGGCTTATAAATTGGAAGCGGGGTTAAAACCTTATAAAAACTTATAATAGCGTGAGAAATGAATTTGGAGTGGACAAAACTCAAAATTGCGATGGCGGAGTGCAATGGAGGAAAAAATTTGTGATGTGTGATGTTGTGATTGCAAGTTCTCAAATTTAAATCGATAGCAGTAAGGACTTAATGGAATAAACTAAATCGTGCAAAGTGCGAAGTGCGACGATTGACTTGGCGGGTCGCAAATCGCAATATCAAAAGTTTAAATGGATAGCGGTAAGGGCTTAACAGAATGAACTAAGTTATGCGAAGTGCGGGTTGCAATGCAGTAAAGGTTGCAGGCTACAATCTGCGAAGTGGTAAGTTCCGCAAGATGCGATTTGCGATGGGGATGATGTGGCGGTGAAAAAAAAGGGAAAAATTTAGATTTTCGATATGAGATGTCGCAATATCCCAATCAAAAGAATGAGCGGTAAGCGTTAAAAGGTAAATGCTAAATGGCGAGAAGTGTGATTTTCGATTTTGTAAGATTGAAATCGCAAAGAATGGGTGGTAAGTGTTAAGGGTAAAAGCTAAATGTTGCAATCTGTGCAGTGTGACATACGGTGGTGGGAGACTCGAGGAGCAAAGGCAGAGGTTAGGTTTCGGTGGTTTTGAAAGTTTTTTCACGTTCTTTTTGCATAAAAAGGGTAAAGCGGCCGTGAATGGAGAGAATAGAGAAATAAGGCTGGAGGGCTAAAGTGCATTCGAAAAAAAGGGTAAGTGTAGCGTTAAGGTGAGAAGGAAAGGAGGGGAATGGAGACGTAAGAGAAATGCTTAGAAGTGAATCACACCTACGGATTCATGCATGGGAAATGGGTATAAATGTGTGATGAAACAATGAAAGAGATGCTTGGACTTGGTAATACCATTTCTTCCCAAAACTTCAAACAGAAAGCAATTTTGGCCTGTGGGAAGGTTTACCCTTCTTGAACTCTATTGATAGAGATGAGAGGGGGAGACTTGACCACATTTTTTGGAGTTTTCCCTCTATTTTACTATGCATAAGAAATTAAAACTACATCAAAACAAAAACTAAACAGTAATGAAACTTATCAGAAGCAGATCTAACTTAAATGGCAGAAGAAAAACTAGCTAAATGACAAAAAGAGAAAGATAGTAACAACATAGAAGCTGAGGCAAATGGATTGGGCCTTAACCCACGAGCCTAGCCCTCTGAAACTTAAGTCAGTCAAATGAAACCAGTATGATCATATCATAAAATAATAACTGCATACATCTCTGAAAGTTTTATCCCTGAATAAAAATAAAAGCTCAATATCTCACAATAATAGTTCTGAATGGAATCAAGCCTAGAATACACTAACTCTTCCTAGCTCTAGTTCTGCTCTATTTATTCGACAGGGTAGCTACCAACAGGTCCCTAGAAAATGGTGATTGAGTCCTCTTGACTCCCAGTAAACAATTATTGAGTACACTCCTCTTTGAGTTTCTTGGCCGCCTCTGGAATTTGAATTTCTGGAGAGAATCCTTGGGATCCTTTGGGCTCCTTTGGAGTTCGAATTGCTGGAGAGAATATAGGGTGGACAATCCTCTTATAATTTCTCCTTTATGTCTCCTCCAAGTATTTATGATAAAATATTTATAAAAATGTTTAATAAATCATGATTTTCTGCACTCAACCTCATATTAGGTACTTAGAGTATGTTAGCCTTAATCACCACCTATACTAGCATCATAAAACCAAATAATAATAAAAATGCAAGAAAAACAGATCTAAGAAGGAAAAAAGGTGACCATTAACCCCTCCAAATATGTCTAATGATGGAGCTCATTAGCTTCCATGAAAGGAAAGAATGATTACACAAGAGAGGTTGAGGCACATGGATTGGGCCCCAACCCACAAGCCTAGCTCTTTGGAACTAGAACAGTAAGGCAAAATATAAATACTCATTTCATTTCAAAAATATAGTCTCATTACATCCATGAAAGTCTTGAAAAACTGATTACAATAGGAAAGAGCCTAATGGATTTCCCCAAAATCTGAATTGTAATGAGCTCTTGCTCAACTCTATTTAAGCTAAAGGGTAGCGACCAACAACTCCCTAGAAAATAGGTTATGAGTCCACGTGACTCAAAGTAAAGTGTGGCTTGAGTGTACTTGGTCTTGAGTTTGCTTGGATACCTTTGATTTCCAGCTGTTGGAGGGAATCTCAAGGATCCCTTGGCTGCCTTTGGGAGTTAAGGAGGGTGGAAAACCCCCTAGAATCTCTCCTTGATGTATACTCCGAGACTTTATGAAAAAATATTCACAAAAATGCCATATCTTCATGATTTTCCTGCACTTAATCTTATATTAGGTACTCAAAGTATGTTAAGCCTCAATCACCACCTACATTAGCATCATAAGACCATAATATAATAAAAATTTAAGAAAATAGATTTAATAAGGAAAAAAAGCGACCATTAACCCCTCCAAATGTACCTAATGATGGAGCTCATCATCACCCCCTACTAAATGGTTTCTCATCCTCTAAGCAACTAATCCTCCTTCTGCATTTCTTTTAAAGACTTTATGGTCCCTTTGACTTCCCAAGGAAGAAGTGTTGGAGTTCCCTTGGGAGGGTAAAACCCATCATTATTTTCTTCTTCCTCCCATTCTTTGTTCTGTTCATCTTGTTCCTTCCCATCACTCAACCCTAGAAGCAAGGGTGGACTGAGTTTTAGACCAAGCCATTTAATCTTTCTGGCCTGCATGGCCCTCTTGTACAATGGTGCCCTTTCCAAGGCATCTATTAATATTTTGGGGTATGGTATTCCATGTTTCTAAGGCTATGAGGGAGGTTGTTCCATCTCCTCTGGCTAGCCATAATGCACCCATCTCCTAATAGAGTAGAAACATCATCAAAGTGGGTTATTTCTTGAGCTTGTATATGGAGATGGATCTGAGTTAGATATTAATTTAACTTGTGTAAATATACAAATAGGTTTCACTTTGAGCTTACGAAAAGTCTGAAAATAGGGCTGATGGTGATTTTTATGAACAAAGGGTTGAAGGAAGATGAGAGATGAAGCTAGAGGTGCTGGTGAAATTCTCCTTTGCTGTGCTACCTGTACCTGCAATCAAACTACCTACTCATGCAATAAATATGGATAAATTCATGATAAAGACAGTAGAAAAGATGACTTGAATTTGTAAATAAAATCTATCCTAATCTTAGAAGCATATATCTACGACAACATACTGAACATGTTCATGGAATTACAACAACTAATCTCATCTATTCCAAGAAATCATAAGCTAAAAATAATTTTTGGTCTGTGGGGAAAGTATACCCTCCTCAAGCTCTATTGATAGAGGTGAGAGGGGGAGGCTTGACTCATAGATTTATGGAGTTTATCACCTATTCTCCCACTAATGTAAGGAGACTAAATCTACAACAAAAGACAAATGGAAACAAACTAAAACAATAAATGAAAATACCAACAAACTAGCTAACAATTCATAAGCAAAACTAGCTAAATGACATGAAAGGAAAGAATGATTACACAAGAGAGGATGAGGCACATGGATTGGGCCCTAAACCACAAGCCTACATCTCTGTAACTAGATCAGTAAGGCAAAATCTAAATACTCATTTCATTTCAAAAATACAGTCTCATTACATCCATGAAAGTCTTGAAAAACTGATTACAATATCAAAGAGCCTAATGGCTTTCTCCAGAATCTGATTCCTAATGAGCGCTTTCTAAACTTTATTTAACCTAAAGGGTAGGTACTAACAACTCCCTAGAAAATAGGTGATGATTCTGCTTGACTCCAAGTGAAGTGTGGTTTCAGTGCACTTGGTCTTGAGTTTGCTTGGCTGACTTTGATTTCGAGCTATTGGAGGGAATCTCAAGGATCCCTTGGCTACCTTTTGGAGTTAAGGAGGGTGGAAAATGCCATAAAATCTCTCCTTGATGTCTACTCTGAGCCTTTATGAAAAAATGTGCACAAAAAATCCACATCTTCATGATTTTCCTGCATTTAATATTATGTTAGGTACTCGATGTATGTTAAGCCTCAATCACCACCTACACTAGCATCATAAGACCATAATATAATAAAAATGAAAGAAAAGAGATTTAATAAGGCAAAATGGTGACCATTAACCCCTCCAAATGTACCTAATTATGGAGCTCATCATCAACCCACTACTAAATGGTTACTCATCCTCTGAGCAACTAATATTCCTTCTGCATTTCCTTTAAAGCCTTGATGGTCCCTATGACTTCCCAAGGAATAAGTGTTGGAGTCCCCTCAGGAGGGTAAAACCCCTCATTATTTTCTGCTTGTTCCCATTATTTGTTCTATTCATCTTGGAAATTCCCATCACTCAGCCCCAACATCAAGGGTGGATTGAGCTTTAGACCAAGCCATTGAATCTTTCTGGCCTGCATGGTCCTCTTGTATAATGACACCCTTTCCAAGGCACCTCTTAATATTTTTGGGGTATGGTAATCCATGTTTGTAAGGTTGTGAGGGAGGTTGTTGCATCTCCTCTGGCTAGCCATAATGCACTCATATCCTAATATCCTAGAAAAATCATCAAAGTGGGCTATTGCTTGAGCTTGTATATGGAGATGGATCTGAGTTAGATATTAATTTAACTTGTGTAAATATAAAAATAGGTTGTAACATCTAATTTTCGTACTATGAAATCCTTTCCCTCTAGAGATTTGATACCTCTATGTGCTTGATAGATCTATAGTTTGGAAAATTGATCTTGTTTATGGAGATGGATCTGAGTTAAGATGGATATACATATCCTTGGATCTAGTGCTTGATAGATCCAGAGTTGAGATGGATTGAGTAATAATTTGATATGATCTCCTTCTCCCTCATCTTTATTTTCTGCCACCATGGGAGTTCGTCAGGGTTTGGGAGGCTGATCTTGTAAGGGTTCAACCATATCGAGCCGTAACTCCTTATATCGTGACCTCGTTGGGGACATGCAAAGAAAAACAGAGAAATAACATACCGCTCTGATACCACTAATCCAGATTTATGAAGGAACAGAACAGAATACGAATATAACCATAAATACAAAGATGCAATGGAGATAACACTTCATTTCATTAATATCAAATAAAAAAATATGATTACAGACATAATGGAAATAAACTAGCCAGTGCGTTGATAGCTTATCTCTGAGAAGAGATGTGGTGGCTACATGCCTCTGAACTATGTTACAATGAGGCTCGAAGGCCTATTTATCATTGAGGATCAATGGAAAACCCAACCCTAGGAGATGAAGCACCAAAAATATGGGCCTCGTTTTGGTAAATTGGTACATTAACTTCTCGAGGATGTTGGCATATGATTTCCATTTGACGTGCACAATACCTTGTTATAAATATCTATCTGAGGACTACAACTTTTGATGTGAGAAACATAGTTTGAAGAAACAATTAGGGAAACTTAAAAGTTGAAAGAAACAATGGTGGGGGTCCAAGTGGAATAGGCAGATGGCCACCAATATCCACCTGGATCATTCTTCCCCCCTTATGAAGCAATGGTCCCCATTGCATTGAGTTCTTCCATGAGATGAGGAAACTTTTGTTGAACTTGGTCCCGGGTGAGCCACATTCCTTGGTGAAGGAGATGGTCTGCTTTGACAAATCGATATAGCTGGATCCTTTGCTGGCGGATGTTTGTGATCTGTGTGTCCATGATCCAATCAGTTATGGATTTTTCCATGTAGTCTAGGTTTAACTCCATTGGTGTGAGTTTTTATGCCATGTCGGATGTGTCGATTAGTGATGGAAAGTATGGCTGAAGGCGGTCCACATTGAAAAATGGGTGCATGATAAGGAATGGGGGAATTCAGAGCTCGAAAGAATTGTCCCCCACAACCTTGGTGATTGTGTAATGCCCATATCTAAGTGACCTGAGCTTCCGATGGGATCTGGTAAGATGTTCTTTCTGTAAAAGCAACCAAAATTTTTCGCCCACCTGGAATTTGTGTGGCACTCGATGTTGATCATGTTGCTGCTTGTACTTGGCATTAGATTTATCCAAGATTTTGTGGACCTTCTGGCAGATGTGTTGGACGTGTTCAATAAATTTGGTTGCTTTATCAACCTCAAACAGTACATGTGTGGATTATGTGTGTGTGGTCGCATGAGGTATGGCAACATCAGGTGGCGGCGCACCTGGGGTCCGATCAATGGAATTTTTGACTTGAAAGTGTATAGGAACCACTGTGGCTGAGGAGAAAATGCCCTTATATTCCTCCACGTATTTTTCCATTTGCTACTGCTGCACAGGGGAGCCCTATTTGGAGGTTGCAACCACAATCTTATTCTTTCCCTCTTGACGAATTGTAATGAAAACACATTTCTTGGTTTGGGAAAAAATCTTACTGTGTTGCTTTGTAGTAATCAAAGAGATGGCTAGAGGTGGTAATACCTCTGGTATTATATACAACTTATTTCCCAAAGTAATAATAACATAACGAGGCCTAGACTCATATACATCATGTCATTTCCACAAGTATGGTTGGACTAATAATACACCAGACACGTCAAGAGGAGCAACATCACACAGTACATCATCCGTGAATGGCTTGATGTTGTACGGAAGGCGGCACTGCTGGTGGACACAGAAGTCTCTTCCTTGGTGAAGCCTCCCAATTGTATACAGGTGTGGGTCTACTGTGGTCGGTAGGATGAGCCGCTTCATGACCTATGTTGAAATGAGGTTACTTTTTCTTCCTCTATCGACAAGAAATTGCAGTGGAGAACCCTTCACCCACATCTAGGAATGGAAGAGGCGCCCCCCCTCCTATGGATCATCGAGCTCCTCCCTCTGGATCTTGGTGGTGGAAATGGTGGCACTCAGTTCTGCATCAATGATTTTATTTCCTTTTTCATTTTCCTTGTATGGTTCTGACTCGGGATCAAGACATGCATCTGATTCGGATGCCTTCAGTTCGTCCACCAACGACTTTTTTGCCCAACACTTACTTGTGTTGTGAGTGGAGCTGTTATGAAATTCACACCACTTCCCCATCCTTATTTGGATTTTTGGTGTTGTTATGAGTCGCCCCGTTTTGGATTTTCCCCTTGTTCTGTAGTTCGAGGGCACCTTTCCCTGGCTTCAGATTCGCGGATCCAAAGTCTCTCTTCTTCTGCTTAAATTTTTGCTCGATCTTTGCGGCATATCGATATGTTGTGCCAAGTGAGGTAATGTCGAGGAACTCTATTTCCTCCTAAATTTATCTGTGAAAACAGTTGCATTACTTGAGCACCAAATTTTTCTCTGAATCTTTAATATCTAACTTTGTGCACACGGTATGACACAAATTCGTCAACTTGTGCACATATTGATCCCTTTGTTGTTGCAGTGTGGTCCATTGCATGTAATTGTCCTCATAGCTCCCCAAAGGGTAATATTGTTCCTTGATGTCGTCTCGGAATGAATTCGAAGTGGGTGTGGCCAAGAAGAGAGAGTGTTCCCTCTTGTCCTTTTGTTCATAGTAGGTTTCCTGCCAGTCTTTGACATGGGGGGCGACTTTGAGGAGTGCAAAGGTAATATTTTCTCAGTCAAAGAAATCATGGATCGAGAAATACCCTTCTAGAAAATTCAACCATCTATCAACGACATTTGCATATATCTGGCCTTAAAATACAGGAATGTAGAAGATAACATGTACCTTGGAATGAGTGGTGCCTCTAGAGTGGCTTATGGATACAGATGCGCTACCGGTGGGCAACTTTGAAGTATCTGGGAAAAGTTATCCATTATCACATTCCTTTAATTCTCAAGGTCCTCCTCGAGAAATAATATGATAGGACCTCTTTCTCCCTGAAGGACCCATGGTTTTCTCAGTTTTCGCAAAAAAAGTCATTTAGGGCCTCAAAATGGCTCAGGAAGTTCAGGACCGAAAAACTGCCAAAAATAGTAAACTGTGGTACAATTAAGAAAACTGAAAAGCTAAAAGAAACAATGGTAGGGGTTGAATTGGAATAGGTAGGTGGCCACCAATATCCAAATGGGTCATTCCTCCTCCCTTAGGAACCAATGGTCCCCATTTTGTTGCGTTCCTCCATGAGATGAGGGAACTTCTACTGAACTTGGTCCCAGGTGAGCCACTTTCCTTGGTGAAGGATATGGCCTGCTTTTACAACTTGATATAGTTGGGTCCTCTATTGGTGGATGTTTGTGATATGTGTGCCCATGATCCGATCAGTTGTGGCTTGTTCCATGTAGTCTGGGTCTAACTCTGTTGGTGTGAGTTTTTTTGCCATGTCAGATGTGTCCAGTAGTGGTGGAAAGTATGTTCGAAGGCGGTCCACAAGGAATGGGGGAATGCTGAGCTCAAAATAATTCCCCCCAATAACCTTGGTGATTGTGTAATTCCCATATCGAAGTGGCATAATCTTCCTATGGGCTTTAGTAAGGCGTTCTTCTGAAAATTCAACCAAAATTTGTTGCCCACCTAGAATTTGTGTGGCACTCGATGTTGATCATGTCATTGCTTGTACTTGGAATTGGATTTCTCCAAGATTTCTTGGACTTGTTAGGGAATGTGTTGGATGCATTCAATAAATATGGTTTCTTTATCAGCCTTAGACAGTACATGTGTGGATTATGTGTGTGTGGTCGCATGAGATATGACAACATCAGACATATACGCACCTGGGGTCAGATCAATGGAGTTATTGACTTGACAGTGTAGAGGAACCTCTGTGGCTGAGGAGAAAATGCCCTTGTATTCCTCCACGTCTTTGTTCATATACTGCTGCTGCGCAGGGGAGCCCTGTTTGGCAGTTGTAGCCACAATATTATTCTTTCCCTCTAGATGAATCATAATGAAAAAAAATTTCCTGGTTTGGGAAATAATCTTACTGCGTTGCTTTACAGTAATCAAAGAAATGGCGGGAGGCGGTACTACCTCCGGTATCCTGTACAACTTATTTCCAAAATTAATAATAACATAATGAGGCCTAGATTCGTACACAACATGTCACCTCCACAAGTATGGTTGGCCTAATAATACATCATACATGTCAAGAGGAGAAACATCACAAAATACCTCATTTGTGAATGGCTTGATGTTGTATGGAAGGCGGCACTACTGGCAAACATGGAGATCTCTTCCTTAGTGAAGCCACCCAATGGTATACGAATATAGGTGTGCTGTGGTCAGTAGGACAAGCCACTTCACGACTTCTACTAAAATGAGGTTCTTTTGGCTTCCACTATCGACAAGAAATTGCAGTGGAGAACCCTTCACCCATATTTGGGAATGCAAGAGGCTCTCCCCCTCCTATGGATCCACGAGCTCCTCCCTGTGGAGATTGGTGGTGGCAACGGTGGCACTAGGTTCCGCATCAATGATTTTCTTTCCTTTGTCATTTCCCTTGTCTTGTTCTGACTCAAGATCAAAACATGCATCTGATTTGGATGCCATTAGTTCGGGCACCAACGACTGTTTCGCCCGAGACTTGCTTGTGTTGTGAGTGGAGCTGTCATGAAATTCACACCACTTCCTCGTGTCCTTCTTTGGCTTTGTGGTGTTGTTTTGAGTCGCCCCGTTTTGGCTTTTCCCCTTTTTCTGCAGTCCGGGGGCACCTTTTCCTTGCTTCGGATTCATGGATCCAATGTCTCGCTTCTTCTGCTTAAATTTCTGCTCAATCTTGGTGGCATATCGATATGCTATGCCAAGTGATGTAATTTCGAGGAACTCCATTTCCTCCTAAATTTATATGTGGAAACAACTGCGGTACTTGAGCACTAAATTTTTCTCTGAATATTTAATACCCAAATTTGTGCGCAGGGTATGGAACAAATTTGTCAACTCATGCACATCCTTATCCCTTTGTTGCCATAGTGTGGTCCATTGGATGTACTTGTCCTCATAGCTCCCCACGAGGCAATTTTCTTCCTTCATGCCGTCTCAAAATGAATTCCAAGTGGGTGCGGTCGAGAATAGAGAGGGTTCCCTCTCGTACTTTTGTTCACAGTAGGATTCCGACTAGCTTTGACATGGGGGGGGAACTTTTAGGAGTAAAAAGTAATATTTTCTCATTCAGAGAAATTATAAACGGAGAAATAACCTTCCAAAAAATTTAACCATCTATCTACGACATCTGCATATATATTTCCTTAAAATACATGAATGTTTAAGCTGACATGTACCTTGAAAGGAGTGGTGCCTCTAGAGTGGCTTATGGATGCAGATGCGCCGCCAATGAGAAGCCTTTGAAGTATCTAGGAAAATTTATCCATCATTGCGTTCCTTTGTTTCTCGAGGGCCTCCTCGAGAAATAATTTGATAGGATCTCCTGCTCCCTTATCTTTATTTTATGCTGCCATGGGAGGTCGTCGGGGTTTGTGAGGCTGATCTTGCAAGGGTTCAACCAGATCAAGCCTAACTCCTTATACCCTGTCCTCGTTGGTGACATGGAAAGAAAAACAGAGAAAGAGAAAACCGCTCTGATACCACTGATCTGGATTTATGCAGGAATGCAACAGAATATGAATATAACCATAAATACAAAGATGCAATGGAAACAACACTTCATTTCATTAATATCAAATAACTGAAATGATTATAGACATAATGGAAATAAACTAGAGAGGGCGCTAGTATCTTATCTATGAGAAGCGATATGGTGGCTACAGGTATTTGAACTATGTTACAATGAGGCTCGAAGGCCTATTTATTATTGAGAAACATTGTAAAAATATAAACATCCAAAAACCTAACCCTAGGAGATGAAGCGCCAAAACTCCAGGCCCCATTTTGGTAAATTGGTACATCAACTTCCCTGCGGGGATGTAACTTTGGCATACGATCTCTTTTTGACGCGCACAATATCTCATTAGAAAGATCTATCCAAGGACTACAAATTTTGATGTGGGAAACATCAATTAATTGCCCATGTTTCTCTCTGGGTTTCCAAAAAATGTTGTTTAGGGCCTCAAAACAACTCCGAAAGTTCACGACCTGAAAAACTGCTAAAAATAGTAAATTGTGCTATAATTAAGGAAACTGAAAAGATGAAAGAAACAATGGTGGGGGTCCAAGTGGAATAGGTGGGTGGCCACTAATATCCACCTGGATCAAAGTATCAGTTTCCTCCTTGGCCTCCATATCCACTACTTCTTGCACGTGAGATCTCCTCCATGGTTGGGGTCTTATGAGGCGTTTCTATAGTTTTTTGCTATGGATAAATTCTAGGATACGACTCTCTCATATTCAAGTCAGGGTGCATAATATATTCATGTAGCTCAATATCCTCATTAGGGTTTGACAATGTCGTGAACTTGTTTCATCTAAAGCAGGATTAACCCTTGTGGAACATGAAAAATTTCTAGGATTCCTTTTGTCTGGAGGCTACAATTTGAAATCCATCTAGGCTAACTTTCTAGTTCTCCATCTGCAGTTATGCTTGGCGAATCAAGTAATATCTAAATAAATTTCCATAGGTGTGGCATCTAAAACACTGGAAGGGCACATGCTCATAGTCTAAGGGTCGACCACAAATTTCATCATGATAAGAGGTCTCTATAGATTTTGAAAGAGGTTGGGATATATTCATGTACACAAAAATTCTGGCACATCATATATATTGTCTATGCTTGGTTACCTCAGAAATATTAACAAAATATCCTATATAGTTACCAATGGCTTCGAGTATCTTTGGGGCCCAAAATTATTTTGGGAGAGAAAAAATTATCACACATACCAAGGCCACTAAAATTTATTCTTTTCTGGGTTGTAATGCTCCTCCCAGAATCTAATGAAAGGGCCTATGTTATTAAAAAAATAAGGGCCATTTTCAGACACTCAGGTTTGATCTTCTAGACTAGAAAAAATAATTGTAAATAATCCTTTGGCCCCCAATTCCAAGTCAATTTGACCTTTTGGTTGCAATTTGATTTGGATCCATTTTACCATGTCATTCTCTGAAGGTAACCCAATAGATTTTTAGAGGAGGAAATGATATTTCATAAATTTTATGTAGCCTTCCAATTTACTAACTTGAACCTTGTATTTAGGGTTTTTTGCCGCTCAAGGAATATATCTGCTTTTGAAATGGGATTTCCATTGAGCTCTCAATATGGAATTCTCCCGAATATTTCCTTTGACATGATTAGCTCTTGACCCACCGACATTTGACTAGCTTTCCCTAGTCACTGCTTGTTTGAAGGAGGGCGCATGAACATTCATTAAGAAATATGAATAGACTGAAGAGATAGTTGTCAAATTTGATACACAACATAACTGAAGACAAGACATGGATACAAAATTAGAGTTTGTAGAAGAAACTGCAGAATCAAACCTTAACTCTAGCAAAGATTTTACTTATTAGCCCCTAAAATTATCCTTCTTATTCATACTATTATTATTTTTCTAAGTTGTGTAAGTCTTGAGATGATTGCATGCTTAACCTTTGGCTTGAGAAATTGCGACCCAAGGGTATCTAAGTCGTCAAAATCCCCCAAGAATTCCACCTGGCTTGGGCGACACAAGCGCTTAACATGTCTAGATTGCCCACAAAATTTCGAACTAGTGACCTTCACATCATGGAGTGCCTTAATAACACATCCCATCAGTCTGTATTCTACGACACATGGACTTATTAATATTTCTTTTATTATAAAAACAAAGTTGAAATTATTTTTAGTTTGATTATTTATGAAATAAAATATTATTTTCTTAATTTAATTTTTTTTTTATAGATTCAACTCATATTGAATATATCATTAAATAATTTAGAATGAAATAAAAATATTATATTGAAAATAAAAAAATATTTATTTTTTAAATGTTTAATTTAAATCAAAATAATATATTTTCTCTTAAAAATATTTATAAATTATTTTATATTTTTTAATAATTAAATTAAAATATACTTTAAAATTATATTTCCATATATTTACTATTAATATTATCTTTGTTTTATATAAGGTAGATGGACAATAAACAATTGTATCTACAATAAACAATGAATATAAAAATTAATTTTTAAACGCTTTAAACCTTCACCTTTCTATTTGATATAGCTGATAAATCAATTAAATGAATTTATAGCTGATAAATCTCCAACACATTACCCCATAAATATTCTTATACGATAGTTTTATTAATTATTTTATAAGGATAATTAGTGTTTTAAACCAAATTTGATAAATAAATAAAAATAAAAATATTAATTAATAATTAAAAAATATTATATTATTTTTATATAAATATAAATATAAGTATTATATTATTATATTTTTATTAATTTTAAGATAAAAAATAAATTATAAAATTTAGTATAATATAAAAGTATAATTATATTTTATATTGTTAAAGTAATAATGTATAGTAAAAGGAAATGATATTAGCTTTTGATTTATATTATTATACCTGCTGCGTGCAGGTATAACGCATCAAGTTTTGCTTGATAGTGACATTAATTCACCTGTCAGTTCAAATTTTTTATGCTTTTTACATAGTTTAACTTTAATTATGTTTATTATTTATTTATTTCTATTATTTAAATTTATTTATTTGACTTTTCATTGGCTAATACTTTCAACATGTTATTGGAAAATGCTTTGCAATTCACGCCGGACGGTTGTATGAGGCAATTCACGGCGTCAGCTCATCCACTAACACCCACTAACACAAGCATTGGCATATTCGTAAGGTTATTCCTATCTTACTTTATATTATATTTATTTGCTGGCTATGCTGGAGAATGTTCTCGTTAAAAATCAAATTTTTAATTAAAATCCTGTCAATTCTAATTAAAGCATGGCACCCATGAAATTACAATGAAGTATGAGAGCCAACAAATTGATTTCCAGGTAATTAGGTACGAGGAATACGATTACATTCTCATATTTTTGTTTATAGTGTCAATAATTGTAACATGTTAATTTTGATCTACTCTTTTGACGGTGCCACTCAATAAAAAGATCAAATAAATAAAAAAGTACATTGTGAATTGTCATAAATAGCATAGATAGATAGTGTTAAGAATAGATAATTTTGTTGAAGCACGAACACTATGAAATTAAGTTCTTCAAGAAATATTTTTATTGTTGTTAATCAATTTATCACATATACACTTCAATTCTAAAATAAAATATTGTTCTTAAATCCCCGCCTAGGGTTTTTATGGAAACCGAAATATTTGTGTGACTTGACAAATTTCGGTGTGACCTAACAAATGCATTCATATCTTTCCAATCACCAATGAAGCCATTCGATGTTTGTTCGACAGTTTTCGACAGTTTTCTGCACCTGTGCCCTGCTAAAGTGATAGTGTGCAATCCTCTGTGTATTTTCTTATGCAGAGTTCTTTATGCGCTACCTATTTTCAGTGACGATATGTTGTGCAGTTGACTGTTGCTGTCATCTACTTTGAGGTATTTTCCTCTTTTTTTAAAAAAAATTTCTAGTTTTCAAATCACCGTTTAAGTGTTTTGTTGGTCTTTCTTGTTACTGTTATAAGCCTTGATAAAAAAAATATGGACTCTGCCCTATGTGTAGCAAGCAGTTGAAGGTATCTTGAGGAAGTTGTGCATCCTTTGGATTGTGTGGCTGGAGCGAAAAAATTGTTGCTTTCTGCGTGGAAGTCCTAAGATCAAGTATGTATTTCAATTGTTAAATTGGTCTAAATTGAATTTTCATTTGTGTGTATTTTTCGTTGAAGGTCTGCAACAAATAGGTTAGAAAATGAAGTTTTTAGATATAGCTATTCAGATACGTCTATGCTATCCTTCTCCAGAAACGAAGAAGTAAGATTTTGAGGTTGAACTTCGTTCCCTTTTTCTAAACCAGCTCTCATGGCTGTGGAATAGGCCCATTCGACCCAAATTCGATGGATTCGAGGTGGATTAGCGAAAATTGCAGCTCCCCGGTCATCGTGAGCGAGAAAATGCTCGCTCAAATGCCATCGAAGGCACTCCTGCTAATTATAGGTTGCGAGTTGCACTTCCTTATAGCCTAGAGTTCTAGACCTGCGCTTCCAGCATGTATGATGCCATGGTTGATAAATGCTAAGTAATCTCACACACACATATATAAGTAACAATATGGCAAACACACATATATAAGTAACAATATGGCAAACAGTAAAAACCAAAATGTTTGTAGAGACCTTAGTTGCAGATAAAAACTAAGAAAGTCTAATCAAAAATTAAATTCTAAATAGAAGCACATATCTACAAACTCAATTGCTAAAAGCCCTCATCATTTCCAATATAAGATTATAAATTCATATGGGTGATGAATTCTTTCCATATGAGCAAGTTCAACAATTGGGTGCCCCATTTTCTTCTTATACATGTCCACAAATGCATCTGCAATTTATCAAGGACGGTCACTAGGTTAAAAAAAATCTCAGAATCAAATGAAAATTCCAACACCCGCGAATAAAGACGGAAAAAGGGTGAGAATTCCCAAACAACTCACCAAGCATACAATTGTACTCCTGGCACCTCGAACCGTGGTCCACTATGGTCACTGCATCATGCTCTCTGAAACACGATTGCTCATTTCTACTTGTAGCAGAAATTTTCACTGGATTCAACCATCTTGTTACTTGCTTCTTCTAGAGAATCGAATTCACAGATGAATCCCTTTTTTACTTTTCTCATTTCCCCTTTCTTGAGAGAAAGGGGATATTAGAATTAGTTGGTCTGCGAAAGCCTATCATATCTGCTCCTAATCTTACATATTTAGTTATACGTGCCATAAATGAGATAGAGGTTTTAATAGTTGACTGTCCAAAGCTTACAACTCTTGGGGCATGCAAGATACGAGATTTAAGAGTAAATGGGGTGTTGTTTCAGGAATTTTCCTATGCGGTCTGGTCTATGAAAATTCATAGCGGAAGCAATGTTATTGTTCTTGAATTGGAAGAGGAATTTGAGGAAGACGATCTCTCGGCCGAGAGATTTCTTGAGCTTGTGGGAGCTTTCAAGCATTGGTGGAGCACTCCATACCGAAATGTTCGCTGGTTCAAAAGGAAAATGAGACGATCGCCCTCATTCACAAGCTGCTCGATACGCTTCCTCATCTTGAGCGTTTGGACATGCCTAGCATGTCTGTTTCGGTGAGAGAATCTCTATGATAAATACAGGCATTTGAGTGGACCTATTATTTGCACTGCATCTTTTGCTGGTTAAATGCCGTTGTGTATGGGTAATTTTTCTTTATTTTCGAAATTTGTATTTAGGCCATTGATATGAACTGGTATTTTACTTTCAGGGGATATTTAGAGATCCTATAACATCATGTCTAAGCTCTACACTAGCCCATCTTTGGATAATAAAAGTAATGATAATGGAATACGGCGAGACCTAAATTTAAGCTCTATTGATCTTGACCTTAAGTTGTTAGATGGAAAAGACCTTGGTGCATCCAATAGGAGGTTGGCCTTAGACCGAATTTGTGTTGTCCTCAAGTTACTGTGAATTACATAGTGTCAATGCTTCTGCCTATTTACAGCAAAATAGAATTATTTCATCATTAAAACCGAGACAAACCAGACTTAGTACTTACCAAAGTGGAGCAGAAACAGAACTTAGTAAAATGGTCCTATCATTAAGCAAGCCGAGACAATGCGTTATCCCTGCAGCCCATTAAAAATATGGATTGTTTTGCACTGCAAGGCCAGTAGAGGCTATTGTTGCATCAACCTAATTTTCTTACACCCAGCGAATTATTTTTTTTGACTGAACGATGCACGAACAAGTTAATAACATCACATATGGCTCTTCCTACTACCAGGCAATCTATTAAATGACAAATTGCAGCACGTTAATCCTGATGGCTCCTTCCTTCTTTCTTTCTTGCCTCCCGCTCCCTGGACAAAATTCACATCGAATTCGATTCATGTTGAAAATTCACATTGAATTCGATTCAGGTTGATTAAGTTGCAGATGTATCCGAAAAATGAGATGGATTGACACATTGCTTACCACGTGTGCCATAGGCAGGCGACTTCTTGCAGCGCCATGTACAATGGTTCCACATAGAAAATAAATCCTGAATAGAGGCTACGTGTACGTTACAAATTTTGGATGTCGATCGCCACTTAAAATCAAAGTTATTGTGTGATCATGAGCGTTCCATTCTAATGTTGTTGTTTTGTGGCAACAACAACCTGTTCTCCATAGTAAAATGTCAATAAGTTTGAAAGCTGTCAAGAAAACAAGGTGTCAACTTACTAGCAAACAGGATGTGGTGTGCAACAATTGGTGAACAAAGGCTTGCACTGATATTTAATTTTCTTTATGTAATGTTAAATGCCTAGAAGTTCTTAGTCGGAACCATGACATTCTGTCTCTCTTAATTTAGAGAATAAGGTATGCTACTTTATTAAGAATGATAAATGAATAGCCAATAACATAATAATATTAATTTTTTTTTAAATATAATTAATTTTATTGAAAAATCTCAAACAATTGCACTAATCTTATATTAAATGGAAACTAATTTCTTCCCCAAAGTCTACAACGTGAAGTGACCAATTAACCAATATCTACTTCAATGTCATCGCAGGGATAATGCATTGGGTTTTTGGTCAAACCCATATTACTTTGGCTTTGACTAAAAAAATTTGCAAATTTTTTAAAGTTTAACATTAGCAATTATAAACTATTATTATGTTTAAATAATTTTTTTTTTTTTAAATTTGATTGGCTACTCAGTTTGAAATGCTATTGCAAATTATCTCATGGTTCATGACTGCTTAGTACTTTTCTTTTCTCATCATGGTGTCGCGCTAATGGATTGCATTCCCTGTAATGCATTGTGCACATTGAATAAACCAGTTCGTCAAAAAGGATTGGCAAATAGCTTTTCACTTCCATCCTTTGGTAAATGTTTTTCACGATTGGAAGCCTTTACTTTGACAAAGAAAAGGGCCCAAACATAATATTTAAATGTAAAACCCCCGCCACAAGTCTTGGTGCTTCATTTTCCTAATTCTTCCACTCAAGACTGTCTTTTCATTCTATAAACACGTGCATGGAAATTTGTCAAGCACTCATAAATTAAATTATAATAATACTAATTATTATAATAATTATATTTATATTTATTATCAAGTCAATTATAATTTTTTTAGTTAAATGTTGTTTTTTAACATAGGTGATGTAACTATAAAATTTTTACATTTTTTAATTAAATATTGATTTTTTTGAATGTAGATTGCCTTTTTTTTTAAATGTAGGTGAAGTAAATATAAAATGCAAATATAATTTTTTTACATTTTTTCCTATTTATATTTTGGTAGCTAACGTAAATATAATTTTTTTATTTTTTAATTATATATTGATTTTTTTAATGTAAGTGATGTAAATATAAATTTTAACTATCCCTACCTTTATTAGTTTTTGAACAATTTATTTCTTAAAGCAATTAAATATGTTATATAGTACATAAATATATTATAAAGTTATTGATTAGGTTGCCCAATTAATACATCTTCACATGTTCATAGTATGGTACTTCCAAGGAGGTATAGCACATTGGTATGGTATATGCCATAGTTTATTTTTTAAAGTATCTATTTTACTACTACATGTTTTTCACTAAAGAAATATGGCTTGTTATGTGTAATTCGTTTTCGTTGATAATAAAATTATATAATTTTTTTCACAAAATAAAAAACCATTTTCTATTATATTTGAGTGAATTAGCTAATTTTCACCTTTTATCAATTCACACTTCATGACATCATATTTTCTTCTACTTTTGAAAGAATAATAATTAATAATATTTATATAATTCAAATTATTAATGTCTATATAAATTATTAAAAAACAAATTTCTATATAATTGAATTTTTTTATATCTATGATTAATATTATAAATTAAATTCTTTATATTCGTAATAGATAAATTTATGTAATTAGATAAATATAAATATATCAAAATCTATAACAAATAATTAAATGCAGAAGATGTTATTTTATAAAATTTAATAATACAATCAATTATAACTTAGAATTAATCTAATTATATAATATTTTAAATTTTAAAATCTTTATATTTCATTGTTTTTATTTCAATTTAACTATCTTAAAATTTTAAGAAGTTTAATAATACAATATCAAAATCAATAACAAATAACTAAATGCAAAAAAATATTATTTTACAAGATTTAACTGAATTAGCTAATTTTCACCTCTCCTCATTTCATACTTCATCACATCATATTTTCTTACACTTTTGAAAGAATAATAATTAATAATATTTATATGATTCATATTATTAATATTTATACAAATTATTAAACAACAAATCTCTATATAATTGAATTTTTTTATATCTATGATTAATATTATAAATTATATTCTTTATATTCATATTAAATAAATTTATGTAATTAGATAAATATAAATATATCAAAATCTATAGCAAATAATTAAATGCAAAAGATGTTATTTTACAAAATTTAATAATACAATCAATTATAATTTAGAATTAATCTAGTTATATAATATTTTTAAATTTAAAATATTTATATTTTATTGTTTTTATTTCCATTTAGCTATTTTAAAATTAAAAGCTTAATAATACAATATCAAAACAAATAACAAATAATTAAATGCAGAAAATATTATTTTACAGGATTTAATAATAGAATCTATTATGATTTAAAATTAATGTAACTATATAATATTTTAAAATTTAAAATCTTTATATTTTACAGTTTTTTATTTCAATTTAACTATGTTAAAATTAATTAGTTCAAATTTGACATGGTTGTCGAACAAAGTTCAATGAAAACAAAATGCAATTTTGAAGTCAAAAGCATGTTATACAAGATCTGAAAATTTTTGACCTCATAAATCCTTTGTGTTTTCCAATGACTTTGACTTAGGTTATAACAATGATCCCCTCTTCCTCTCTAAGCTCCATTTCCTTCATTGCTAGCACTTTTCAAATTTGATGTTTAGACTTTATCGAATAACAAGGGACAAATTTTAATAAATAATTCACTTTTCCAACTCAAAAAAGAAAATTTTGGCGAAGTAACCCCTCTTCAAGTAATTCTAAATTGCAATTAAAAAGAGCAAATGAAAAATAATACAATAGGAAATACAATGTCTTGTTTTTCAAAATTTTAGTTATTTTACCTAGAGCGATTGGTTTCTATAATTCAACTTCTACTATTGCTTTTACTCTTCAGCTAGTTGATTCCTTTGGATAGTTGAATTGTTCTTTTTTTCTTGATGTTATAGCAAGCCTAGGTGCCACTTGTTGCATTGATTGAAATCTATCAATTTGAAATGATGGAATGTGGTGTCATTCAACTTTCAAAGTCGCTACAACAACTCATAGAAGAAGAAGAAGCTGCTAATAACAAACTAGGTTCTAGAGACAAAGCTATGGAGAAAACAATTGGTGGATACTTTGCATGTAGACCTCCTATCAAGTGGTTTAGATGCAGCTTCAAATGGTGCAAATGTTGTTGTTGTATGCAGCACATTTGTTAATATGAAAAGAACAATAAGTCATTGTAAAATACCAACATTATTTGTGTTGTTCAAATGAAAAATTTATCTCATCATGAAGGGTCATCTGAGCAAAGCAAAGAAGAAAACAAGCAATGAATACTTCAAATGTGGACATCATAGCAAATCGTATAGATACGACTTCAGATGGTACAAATGTTGTTATTGTATACAACATCTTTATTAATGTACATATAAAAATCAGTTGTTGTCAAGGATCTTCATAGAACACATTTATTTGTCATTCAAATGAATATTTTTTCTTATTGCAAAAAGTGGTGTAAGCAGCAAGTTTTCAAAATATAGTGCTAAAATTAGTTCCTATTATATTCAACTATCTTGCACATTGCTTAACACAATGATTTGCAATTACATGCTTTGCTACAGTAACCTTGCAACTTGCATAAGGCATGAACGCTTTGTTATAATGAAGTTGATGCTCATATTTATGTTCAATACTACATTCGATCAGTGGCTTCAAGTTATTGTCATCTTACACATGAAATAATAGATATTTCATGTTCTAAAAAACAAAACAATTCCCTAAATCGAAACTTTTTGTGTCAAACATGTTGCTACCTTGCACATGCTATTATGCCATGGTTCATATGTGAGTGTAGATACATATTCAAGGAACTCGTATTCTAAGGTGTTTAGAGATGCATTCTTAATAAGTTAAGCTGAAGTGATTACACGTGTATTATTCAGAATTATCAGGATTAATTTTATTATATAATAGATTATAGAGGCACAATTTACATAGCCAGATTGTAAAATCACATATGCATAGAAAATTTCCATATTTTATGCTACTTAATAGCACATAGTACATTTTACTAATCAAAACACATTCAATGTAAATTTCAATGTGGCGTGTTCTTTGCTTTGCAGTGACACTTCTAAAATACAAAGAGGTGCAAGATAGGAACTAGTTACTTGCAACTTTACTTCCCTTATTTTACTGTTTCAAATGAAACATACAATATCAATCTGCAATTATTCTTCTATGCTAGTAAACATTGTCATAGACATATCTTCAATAAAGCAAAAAAATTAGTTGAACACTCTCTCATATTTGAGAAACAAGAATCTAACATACATAGCGCTTACTAAACAAATCACAATACGAATCTGAATAATAAATACATACAAAAAATGATTGAACCCTTGGATGTTGAAAAGTACGATTCAACAAAAAAAAATGCATACATGCTAACATTGATATCGTCTTAATGCACCATAGTCTTTTCAGACTACAACGATTTGCATATACTATTGGAGATTGTTTTTTCAATGCATTTGAAGTGCTTCTGCACTTTCGTTACTCGTCCATCAAACTACGAAATGGAATAATAGACCATTTTCTCAATTTTCTACAACGCAATGACACAGAAGCAAAAGAATCATACCAATATGATCTAGATCCTCTCATGTTATGTCAGCTTCATAGAATTCACGATGTTGACACATACCTTCATAAAATGCAATTTTTTTCTGGTAATAGCAATTCCCAATCTGAAAGAGGCCTATGGGGAGACACGTTTTTCATACGATGGCTTTCAAAGTGGTTGAACATACCGATTGCAGTCTGGTCATTAACAATGAAAACAAGGTATTTGTTCTTCAATCATCATCTAGATATAATTCCACTGAACATTTTGTTTCATGATATAGATCCTATCGCTGGACATTTTTAACCTCTATTACACAAAATATTTCCTAGATGCAATTTTTTCCAAACTTATTACTTATCACCTCTTTTCAAATATCTTGAAAACCATTATGAATCCATTGTTGATGAAATTCAAATTCATGGATTGTACATAGAAAAAACAACTATGTCAAAATGTCCCAATAGCATGTTCAGTGCAATTTGTCATTTGATAGCACCTGAATTTGATGAACAGTCTTTGAGACTCTATGTTATCCAATCTTTCTATAATGCACTGATGGGTGGGGATGAAGACGCATTACATTGTCTATAAAAACACTTAACAAATGAAACTATACAAAGGCAAACAATGGTTGCAGGCTAGCAACAATACCTAGTTAATATGACAATGCCATATGAAAAAGGAGCAGTTGAGGGAACATCATTTTTCTTCCAATGGACATCAATCATATTCAATGTAAACATACCAATATGGTCATTTACCAATAAAACCATTGTCAATTACTACCCATCGAAAACAAATTGCAACCGAACACATAACATATTATCATTCGAAACAAGTACATCACACATTCATTATGAACCACTACTATTAAATCAAAATACAAATCAATCCAATCCACAACATAAAATAGTACAAATTCATGAAAACACCAAAAATAGAATAAGCCTCCGCAAACTGAAACAAATGATATGTACAAATAACATAGACAAAATTGGAGAAAATAGAAATAGAAAAAAGAATATAAATTATTTGTTGCGAAAGAGTACACCCATAGAAATTTACAAAAAACAAATTGAAGACATGCCCAAAATCAAATGTCCAATATGTAGCAAGTTGCAATTTTGAAAGAAAATCTCAAGCATTGGACCTGAATTAGAAGAAATGTACATAAACATTTTTGGAAAATAGAGCACATTGCGTCTAAATATCATTTGTAGATCTTGCAAAACAGCACTTGCCAATGCAAAGTTACCTCGCTTTGCAACACCTGAACAAATAAGACGCAATAAGCCATTGCAAATTGTAACAACACTTTCAAAGCTTGAAGAAAGACTTGTCGCATTAAGAATTCCTTTCGCACAAATAAGACAAAGTGGCTACAAGCGATTGCAAATGGGCTTAACTGGTTCAATAATCAATGTACCTGTCCACATGGACATTGTCCAAAAAGCATTTCCACAATTCATGAACAATACGATGACAATTTCTATTGCATTAAAATGACGATTAGAATAAAATAATGCATATCAAATAGGAAAATTCCATGTGCATATTGTCATGACAACACTTAAAGAACTATGTTCTCGAAATTTATATAAAACTGAAAACATTTCCATTAATAGCAATTGGAATCATATGCTCAAATTGAACAGTGAAGATAATACATCTGACGATGAGAACATCAATAGTGAAAGTGAAACAAATAGCAGTTCGACAAGAAAAAGGCCAACTGAAACCTTGGTACATGGATTGACAGGTTCACGACACATTCATGATTTGCAAGACAAGATCATTGAAATAGCACCAGCTGAGGGGCAACGACCACTTGGAATATTCAAAGACAAACATGCCAAAGAAATGAGTTTCCCGACACTATTCTTTGGAGATGCACGTGACAATGATATAGTACAAAGATTTCGTTACCAAGAAATAGTAAAGTGGGAACTAATCCATTACAATGGTGACTTTTCCTATCACATCACAAATTTTTTCTTCAAGACAATGCGAATAATCATTGAAAAATTCATGCCATGCATTTCAATACGAATAAGGAAAGGAAAAATACAAGGAAGAAAGTTGTTAGCAAAATATGTTAAGTACAAGCCAAATTTAGAAAAATTACTGAAAAATCACATTGGATACATAGACTTCAAACACATAAGAATTTCTCCTGACTACTTACAACAAATGCAAAAACATATATTTGCAATGATACGACAATTAGGTCCTCCAACTTTCTTTTTTACATTTACAAGTGCAGAGCAGCATTGGACTCCACTATTAGAAACTCTTACTGAATTACATAGCAATAAAAACAAAAAAAAACATATTGAAACAATTGAGGAATATAGCATTGATTATCTTGTCAAAAAGGACCCGGTTACATATACACGTTACTATAAACATAAAACAGATGCAATGAAACAATTGATCTGTCAAGATAATACATTTTTTGGAAAAATATTAGACTACTACTTTGTAACTGAGTTCCAAAATAGAGGTAGCGCACATGAACATGGTCTTTTATGGATAGAAAATGCTCTAGTATATGGAATCAATAGTAACTTAGAAATTGAAAACTTCTTGGACAGCTATATAACTTGTAACACAAATCATCTTGATCTAGAATTTGCAAAGATACATCAACATCATCATACCAAAAGCTATAAAAAAAGAAAAGCATCACACTGTAGATACAAATTCCCAATGCCACCAATGAAAAGAACAAGGATTATTGAACCAATTAATTTGCTAGATGAATCAATAAATGAAAAAGTTTTCTTATTGAAAAGCACCTTAGAACAAAAACACTATGACAAATCAACTAGCCATGAAAATTTCTTAGATGAATTGCACTTAACAAAAACTGATTACATCAAATTAATACAAAGTACATTAACACAACCAATGGTGTTCTTGCAACGAAAACCATAAGAAATATGGAATAATAGCTTTGCATTCAATATGCCACACCTATGGAATGCAAATACAGATGCTCAATATGTTCTAAATTTATATCTTGTGGCTTCATATTTCAGTTCATATATGACCAAAGTTGGCAGATCTATGACAAAATGAATTCAAAGAATCGACAAGAATTGCATAGACTGAGAAAATTGATGCTATACAAATGATATGATCCCTAGGGAATTCCTTGCTTAATCTTCAACAAATTTCAGCTCAACATGTAGTCCACATAGCTCTCTCCCTACCATTGAATCATAGTTCAAGAGAATGCAGCTTTATAAACACAACACCAACAGATGAGCGCACATTTATACTTAAACCAACCATTCTTCTGAAACAAATTCCAGACAACTCTGAAGCTGTTATGTGCAGTTATATAATTTATTACTATATAAAAAGGCCTAATGCTATTAAGAATGTACTTTTAGTTGAATTTGTATCAAAGTATAAGGAAGATGGAATTCCAATATCAAAAAGGAAAAAATAAAAAGTAATTCGATTCATCAAATACAAAACACACATTGAATATGAAAACTATTACAGAGAAAAACTTTTGCTATATGTTCCATTCCAAAACACTGAAGATGCACTAAAGCAAGATTTGCTGACATGGAAGAGTGCATACATATTACACAAGAAGACAATAAAGAACAATGAAAACAAGCACACATACAACGTGAACAAGAAATGGGGTGATTTGGAGGAAGCAATCCAAGAAATTGATAACACCACTACAACTTCTAATGACACATTAAAACAGCCTCAAATATCTAATGATCCTACTGAGAAATATTACTTCGCTAAAGATTTGCAATATCTCCAATGCGATGACAAAAAAAGACATCTTAACATTAGTTTTCAATTCATAGAACATCCATTTATCCTTAGCAATGAAGAATACCACAAGATTAGGAGAATTCTTAATAGAGACCAAGCAATTCTCAAAGTCTTTGCAATGAAAAAATGAAAGAACATAGAAAACCCACTCTACTTATTTTTTACTAGAGGAGCCAGCACTGGAAAAAAATTCACAGCAAAAGAAATATTTCAAATGCTCATTCACATTTACAATGAAAATTACAATAGAGATCCTTTGAAACCAAAGGGCTTGATATTAGCATATACAGGTAAAGCTGCATATAATGCAGGTGGACTAACAATTCATTCTGCATTACTAAGGCCATTCAAAAAATCTAGTTTTACTCCATTTAGTAATTATGTATTGGACAACTTAACAAAATTGTACGAAGAATTAAGAGTAGTTCTCATTGATGAAGTATCTTTGATTGGAAGTTGCTTTCTATATCAAATTGATGATCGATTAAGAAACATTAAGCATATCCAAACAAAATACTTTGGAAACATATATCATATTTTGTGGCAACCTATACCAAGCACAACCTATACAAGATTCACTAATATTTGAACAACCTACAATAAGAAAGCAACCAATAACATATGACCTTTGGTAAGAACATGTAAAGTACTATGAGTTGCACATTGCAATGTGTCAAACAAATAAAATATTCATTTCCATTTTGAATAGAATGCATACAAATAATCAAACAAAAGATGATTTGAATTACCTCAATTAAAATTGTATTCGAAATGGTCCTAATGATCCTACTTTCCCCTATCTATTTTTTCGGAATAGAGATGTAACAGTACACAACAAGAAAACGTTGTTTGTTGTTCCTGGTGATGAAATTGTAATTGATGCAATTGATTACAAAGAAGAAAACCATGGAAACATACCATCTCATGCACACATAGCAACATTTCCTTCACAAATTGTCCTAAAATTTAACATGCTAGTTGAAATATATGCAGGAAACTATGACTCACAAGACGGTCTTATCAACGGTGTTGATGGTATCATTAAAGCATATGTAAAATTAGACAACTTTGATGTAATATGGATCAAATTATATGATGAACGTATTGGGCATTGACAAGCACATACATTTGCTTTTCTATATAGACAACAAATCTGTAAATATTAGACTCCCATATTGCGGACAACAAAGCCAGTTTCTGTATTAGCAAAAACAAGAAAATTGAAAATTAGAAAACAATTCCTAGTCCAACTAGCATGTTCACGTACAATACACAGATCACAAGGCTTAACAGTAGACAATCTCGCATTTTATCCTTTACGAATATGGCACCATGGATTAGTATATACAGCTCTCTCAGGTGTAAGAAACATAGAATTGCTATATTTTCTTAGCCCACTTAATAATGAAAACTTCCAAATTGAACACAAAATTTCTCTTGAAATGGAGTGTTTACAAAAAAATGCAAAATGGCAACTAGACTACAATTATTCGTTATTAGAAACAAAAGCATACATTTCAATTCTTTCTCTAAACACCCGTAGTATACAAATGCATATTGATGATTTTTTAAATCAATATGATCTAATGCAATCGGACATCCTATGTTTACAAGAAACACATTTGACACAACCAATGCTACTAAAAAGACTTGAAGAATTCAGTTGCATACCATATTTTAGTAAACATGGTTTGCTAATTTGTATTAAAAAACATATAAATATTTTGAAACATATTCACTTTGAAGAGAAAAACGTTGAAGCTACACTAGCAAATATGATTATTCATGGCATAGATATTATAGTTCATAATGTAACACCATATACTAACAGTGAGCAGTACATGCATCTTCTTAAAAGAATTATCTAATATGTTAAATCATTAATATTCAATAATAAATAATTTGTTGAATGTTAGCTACTAAATCCTGCTCAAATCATGGTTGTTTCCTTTTCAAGAGTAAATACAATGGTCATTTAATATTCTTTGATAGCTTTAAACACTCAATCCTGATCTCTGTTGATTTTTATCTCTGGACATCTGCACAGTCATGTCACTCAAATAAAAGTAACAAGTTTTCATGGAAAGTGATCAGAACATAGAGCCATTTGTAAAGTATATATCAGTAACATGTGCTACACCATTGCCATATCGTATCATAGATATAGGATTAGTACAAGAGTATCTGAAGCTGGCACTCTCCATTTGGGAAATTTGAGTGGCAATTGCAGAAGTTGCTACATTACAAGTAGTTTCCATATCTCAAGTACTAAATATAAAATAATATCTTTTAAGATATATGGCAGCTACCTCTTCTCTGGATCTCTCCTGTCAATTATCTGCCTAGTATAATGGTGAAGCACGGCATGGCTATAATGTTGGAGCAATACAGGGAAATTGCACTGCCCCCGTCCCGGAGTTTCTTTACTATCTTGAGATTTATGTCAAGAGCAAGAGACACAAAGGCAACGTTTCTGTTGACTTTACCGATCATCATTCCAAGATTAACAGAAAATCCGGGTGAGATGCTCTAGCTTGTATTGCTCATTTGCATTTCTTCTGCCATTCTCGATTATTGTATATAAAATCCTTATTGTATTTTCATCTCGCTTTTGAATTTGACTTTTCATCTTATTTATATGTTACGAGAAATCGTAGAATAATGTATCCTCGTTATTTAGTATTGGTTTTTACTGATATATTAGTTTCAGTGCTCATAAGAGTGATGAAGTTGAAAAACTGCTAAGCCATAAAGCATGATGGATTTGACAAGCTTGAAACATTGCTTTTGGACTCATTAGTAAAACCTGGCTCAGTGACCAAGTTTAACTCATCAAGTTTTTGGTCCAAGTTCAACTCTTGCATCTTTTCCGCACTCAGTTTTTCACAGACTTGAGTTCAGTAACTATGGTCTGCTAGATGCATTTCATATTTTCGAAACTCAATTCTTGTAAGAATTAGGATTTGATCTCTGCTTGTTAGCCTTTAAAAATGAATAGATATTAGTAAAAAAAACATTTACTTCTTTTTAGTAAAAAAAATTTACTTATTTTAACACATAGAATTGCTTATTTTTACATAACAATTCTATCATTTTGACTTCAAATCATATGTCTTGCAGAGTTTTATTGCTTTACACAATGAGTCAAAAACGCAAAGACATTTCACAAAAACAGGCAAAGACATCCAGGTTTGTTTATTACGTCTGACTCACTTACTCTTCAATGCATATGTATATCATATCTCTATGTTTAACTGTTTAATTCTTTTTATGAATCTATTGCAACAACTATTGGTGTTTGGTTTACACAAAAGTGTCATGTCATGAAGCTGAAATGGATTTTAAGTCCTTCGAATAGGAAACAGAGTATTTCATATGTTTCTTTTTGAACTTTGCTAGTCAATCAGAAAAATTTATCAACCTTGACAACATCAATATAGTTTTGAAACTTGCTTAAAGGTGCCTTTGGTTTCTTCATGGTACCTGAATCCATTCACCTGAATATTGGCTTTGGATTTGCTTTTCTTCATGGCTGCCATTTTCTTGCACCTGAATATCGGGAAGTTGTACTTGAATCAGTGTACACCTTGGGCAAATCAAAGATGGTTGTTGAATTGAGAATGATGAAATTTGATTAAGCAATTGGGGAAATGCCTTGGATGAATTGAATTTTTTTATTGATTATGTCTTTCACGTGTTTTCACCATTAATGTAACATTATTTCATATAGAAAAATTTGAACCCATGCTTAAAAAAATTGCTCCACTGTATTCTTGCCCATCCCATTTTTGCAGTGGCACCCATTACCCATTAAATACTGTTAACTAGGATTTTCTGTGATCCATGTCAGATACTATTTATTTTAAACTCACATAATTTCAAATACTATTCAGAATTCTACAAGATTGTCTTGTCTTTTCAGCAACTACTATTGATTTTTTTTTAGACACAGGTAGGTTGTGTCAATTTTCCTGTCCTATGCTTGTTTTAATTGCTACTTGCCCTTCCCAATAAGGGACATTCCCTTTTGTGGATGGACGCAATCGCCCTTCATATAGAGGCTTCTATGCATCTAACCCTTTAATTTCAGAACACCCCTGGCATATCTTCAAAATTTGCAGACCAGAGAATTTCGAGGGATCTGAGACACCGCGATGGCTATCGTGGAGAACAATGTGGGCGTCGAAGGGGAAAGTTACGGGAACCGAAACGCTGATCTGCCCAGGGCTGAAAAGAATGACGGATATGATGGCAACATGCGGCAGCTTGTAGATTTTCTCTCTATCCATTGAAAAACACAGGTTGTCTATTTCTTTTCCGAAGAATACAGGTTGTCTATAATAAAAATACAGTTTTGCCAAAATTAATGTCTATGTGTTAGTCTAATTTCGTGAATTCATATGGGCCGCATTTCTCTCAATTTTGTTAAACCTCAGTAAATTTATCACAGTTGGGGGAAATTATATCAGGATTTTGGGAGCCCAGTAACCCTAGCTTCTCTGTTCTACACTTGTTTTCTCCATTTTCTTGTGAGTTTTTTTTCTAAGGTTTTCTCATCCAATTTCACGATAGTTAATTTACGCGAAGGTACTATGAGACATTCTGCACACCAACATCGCCTCTTCAACTACAAGACAACACCATTTGTTCCATACCTGGCACAGACAGTGTTGACAGTATTGGCTACGAATTACAAAAAACTGAAATAGAAAGGCTGAATTTGAATCCACGGGAATTGTCACTACAACCAATAATTCCTAGTTTGAAGTTTTATAGTTTTATAGTATCCTCTAAATTTCTGAAATTTCTGCATCTGTATCACATGGATTTACACATTTCTATAGTTCTAGACTTTTTTAGTAATTCAAATTTCTTCAAGCTCACCGTTCAATCATGTTGCATCTTCAAATTCTTGTAGCTTTGAAGATCAAGCTACACTAGAGAAACAACAACAAACATCGTCTCCAACTGAATCAAACAAGTAAGTAAATTTGAAAGAAATTTTTACAGCTCCCATTGACATGAAATTTATATTAATCGACTTCGTATTTTACTTCTAACTATATCTTTTGCCACATCAACATCATATAATCTTTACTCCCAATTACAATTGAAGAACTAAACATCCGCAAGACTGGAAAAATGTTCAATGGAGATGTTATGGTCATTTATAGCACATATCTTGATAAAGTCTACAAAGCACGACAAATACTATGTGCAGATTTGACAGATGCTGAAGGAATCATGACAATCACATTGTCCATACCAACTGAGCTCATTTAAGAACATGAAGAAAAAATATCACCAAGAAAAGCAATATCAATTACAAATTTTAACATCCTTCCCAAAAAAAATTATGAGCGCGGTGATTGTGACTAGATTCTGCTGCTAGCTTAATCAAGTACCGTACAGAACATACCACCAATTTGAAAAGATTACAAATTCTTTCCAAATACAACAATAAAACACCTTACAGAAAACACAAAAACATATCCAATTGGAACAATTGCTACAATTGTCACAGCTGCATGGAAAATTGGTTTGCAATGTACATTGCAAATTAAAGATGGAAATTTAGATGACAATAGAGAAACGGTAACATAAATTCCTTTGCATTTTTTTTATATTGCTAGTTCCATCCTACATTTCAATTCTCTTTGGAAAAAAAAAATAGCTTTTTGTCTTCTATTGCAGTTGCAGCTATTTGAAACATTTGCACCGCTCTACAATGAACTTGAACAAGAATTGCAAAAGGGGCATTTTCCATTTATGTTTTTCAAAAACATAACAAACAGGAAAGAAGTAAAGGAGAGAACACTTCGAACAACGCAATCTACATTCATCAAAAAATTGAATGTAGAAGCAGCATAAGAGATTGGAAAATTGAGCCCTCCAATATTCTCTGTAAGTACACATGAAACAATACCCCTACTTTTCCATATGCAATTGTTTTTCCATTTCTTTCCATTTAAACATATACTACTTGTTTTAATCAGTGCATGTGGATAGAGATAAGGAAAAATATGTTTGAATAAAAAATATTTTACCATTTGTGATTAAGTACTATGCATGGGAGTCACCAATTAAGTTATATATATTAAAATTTGTTTGTTACCAATTAAGTTATATATATTAAAATTTGTTTCCATTTTTAAATCTTTTTTTTGTTTTTTATAATTGATTTCTTTAAAATTTGATTTTATAATGTTTTATTAAATTTTTATTGTAAAATTGTTTAAATTTTATATTTTAAAAAATGATTTAATAATATTTTTTTATCCTCCTTTATGAATAGATAAAAGGAACATTGACAACTGCAAGCATTTACTCTACACCATTTGAACTTGTTTGTCTTGGATGCAATTCGCCAACACCAGCGTGTACAGTGTTCAAAGAAACAACAATTAACTGCCTTAAGTGCAATAGAAATTGTTCCTTCTTCTATTCACAGTGTCTTAATTGCATAATCAGGTCTAACAACACCACCTTCCAGTGTTGTATTAGAAACAAATTGCTCTTGAAACAGTTACTTCCCAGCTTGGCACAAATGTCTTTTCAAGATTATGTTCAAAAGAAACAAGCAACCATGTATATGCTACGAGATTTCAAAATATATGGTACATTTACAATCAATGAAGACAACGAGATCCAATCTTTTGACAGCAATGCAAGCCCTACCAAAGCCAGGTATTCTTCTAATTACCCTTCATCTTTCAAGTAAACATCAGATATATGCATTTTAAAATATGTTATCCAAAATACCAAGATTTGTACTAATTTTTCCCTATTCTTTGCAGCCCCAGCACTCCTACACGCATTAGCTAGAACAAAAACACATCGTAGTCCAATAATCACTCCAATGATGTTCTCAATTTTTGTACCAGATTTTGCTAATTGGATCCTTCTCACTCAAAGTCCAGCATGTCTGCAAAATTTTGCCGGAACAAGAAAGCATACAAATGCACATATGAAGCCCAAGTTTTTTCCAAAGCAATATTAGAAACAAAAATTTCTCGTTATATTTATTATCTTTCCTCTGGATGTTTGTATTTTTAAACTTAGTCCATATATCTTTAACAAACAGAATCTGTCTTTACAATTTGACATTAAATATATAAATATTATAGACCTGTTTACAGATCTCTTGAATGCATTTATAATGCCAATAGCAACACTTTATATTTTCCTAATTCTGATTTAATTGATACGCAAAAAAACTTGTGCCATAATAATATGTTTATTTTTTACCCAAGAATTTGCTTGAAACCAAATGCTACCATGTGTTCAAAATAGAAAATGTCTAATTCATTTAGAATTGTTTTAATAATTTTGACATAATTGCTAGCATCATAATACTTCTAATTTATTTATAATAATTATAAATAGTTTTGACATAGTTATTTTCTTTTCAGCTTTTTCAATACCTCTAGTATTTTGTCTTAGTTTAACTGTGACATCCATGAGATTATTAGCCATGTATCATATTAAATTATCTTAATTTGAACTCTCCTTGAGTTTGTAATTCAATTTCAGAGTTGTTTAAATCTGTTGAGATGACATATGGTGCAATAACGTTTTTCAGTTTTTAACTATATTCTTTTCTAATAATCTAGTTCCTTGTACAAACTCAACATATTTTAGCTCAGGTGATCCCTTCTTGCACATAAATTTCTTTCTTTGCAATTTTTTTTTTTAATTATTTATTTACCCCGCATAATTATTAAGAACAATTTTCTAATGGAATTCATTTAGGGTTTATTGTGAAATCTACAATGAGATAAACTCTACGATTTTCAACTTATTTACCTCACTTTTCAGCTTTGGATTTCAATCTCTTCCTCATTTTTCATGTTTCAACATGCTAATGCTTTGTTTGAAAACCAGAATCTCTACATGACTTAGGTTCTAGACTATAACCTTAGATAATTTGTTTAACGTCTTTCATAGCGTACACTGTTCCTTGTCAGTTTCATTTACAACATTGTTCCTTATCATTTTTATTTTGGACTTTAATACCAGTTTTATTTTGGACTTTAATATTATATATATTGCTTTCCATCATTTTTGTTTTAATTTTATAAGTACTGAAGAATATAAACTACTTGCACTAATACATATATTTTTATTAATTTTAGTGTTTCTAATTTATTTAATAAATTATTTTACACTTATTTAATAAATAGTATTATGTGAAAATTGTGTTCAATGATTTTTATAATTGTTATCTTTTAAGTACTTTTATATTCTGATTATGGTTAATAATCTTACCATTATTATATTCTAATTAATTGTCATATTGTTATTATGTTTTAATTAATTAATATTACAATTTATGTTAAATAAATTTATTTTTTGCAATTTATACTCATCACTATTATTGTAACTTAGAAATATTAGAAATGTCTTTTTAAAAGTTAAATTTAATTTTAAAAACCGAAATATAAAAAACCAACAAATTATATTTTTTTAATTGATAGATTTACATTTTTTTTTTTATAAAGTATTACAATTATATAAACACACATTGCAACATCTCTAAGATTTCTATGTCTACATTAAGCATGTAGTAGCTACTTTGTAGCCTTGTTAATTTATAAATTTATTCATTTCAAAATAAATTTAAATACTTGTGTTTGAGGGTTTTTTTTTGTGGTTGAGATTGATAATTTATAAAATTTGGATTTTGTCTAAGTAAAGGATCATGGTTTTGGGGAAGAGAGGGTATTTATGTAACTCCATGGTTTCTAGTTTTTAATGTCACAACAATGGTGATTACAAAGATGTCGATATGGGTAAGACTTCACAACCTCTCTCTCCCTTTCCGACACCACCAAGTTTTATAAGGTATTGAAAACATTCTGGGGAGGTTTCTTAAGATAGACCAAGAAAGAATGGAAAAAGGTATTTTCACCTTTTCCAGGATTGCATAGAAATATACTTTAGTAAAGGTCTACATAGAAATATACTTTAGTAAAGGTCTACCATATCACATCCATTTGGTTCACAAATATTTTAAGTGGACTCAATTGTTAGATTTTTCTTCAGAGAGGGATCTGCACAATACATTCCCACAAGGAAAAAAAGGAAAGAGAAAAGATCACAAAAGTCAAAGGGGTGGAAATTTCTTGATCCACATCTTTTAGAAGATGAAGACTAAGAAATGGAAAATAGTCATCAAACAATGGAAGAACAGAATCAACAAGGTTTCTAAGTGAAAGAGAGTGAAAGGAAGTAAAATGATCCCGAAAGACATACATAGGAAAGTATTGATTTACCAGTAATCCAAGTTCCAAAAAACAACACAAAGAAACATGCAGTAGTAGTTAATAAACAGATGAAACAAAACAAACACATATATTGGAAAGTTTAGACTCAAATAAAAAAATACCCTTAAAATTGAAATAGAAAAAATACAATATTTTTCACTGATTCAAATTCTAAAAATTGACAACAAAATAAATATATAAATAAATAAATAAAATAAAATTTAGGGAAAAAAATAAAAAATAAAAACTCAATTTATCAAAATTTTAAAAATAAATATATAATTCTCGTTTAAAAATTTTATACACGTTTTAAGTGCAAACAACCATACTTACGCAAAATATAATTTTAACTTTTTAATAAAATTAAAAATATTTTAAAAAGTGAAGTAGAGTGGGCCTCCTCCTAAAGTGTTTAGGAAAGTGAATCTCACTCTTGTATGAGACATGAATGTAATTTTTTTTAATATCAACGGATATGGATATGTGAGTTGGTGATAAAGGTTGATTCTCCAAGAAAAATGTATTTTATTTACCATTTTATTTATTTATTTTATGTTTATGTTTTAAATGATGTAAAAAGTGTGGATTATATATTTATTATTATTGTTATTATGATATGAGAAAGATTTATATAATTTAATTGGTTTTAATTAATAATTGAGATTATATATATATATATATATATATATGCTAAGGTCTCCTAAATTATGGCTATTAAAGTAAGGCCACCCAACCTCTCATCTTATGGGACCTCTATTTTAGACAAAATCATGTGATTTTCATGGAGAATACATTTGTCTGCAAGAACATGTAGATGGATTTATATAAAGGTTTTTTTTTTCCTTAATGGAAAAAATAAAACAATAATAAATGAAGAATGAGGGTTTTTCTTAATCTCATGAACATAGAAAGAAAAAATAGTATTTTAATGGATTAGATGAAAGAGGCATGATGAAATAGTGTGTAAGCATTAGAATTCATTATTTTCCATAAAAAATAATAATAAATTATTCAAATAAATGAAAGTCTGAGAAAGAGTTAGATTGCCAAATATTTTCGAAGATTCAAGTAAAAAATCATGGAAACGAATCTTTGGCAATCCTGAAAAAAGCAGATCCAAGAGATGAATCAAATGATGGTAATGGGCATATATATATATATATATATATATATATATATATATATATATATATATATATATATATATACTCTAGAATTTTTCCATTTCCCATACCATATCTTTTTATGTCTAGTTCCATGTTTCTCATTTTTGGTAACATGGTATGTTGTAGTTATAATTTAGGAGCTTATTCCAATATGTACATATTTTTTTCCATCATTATTTCAATAGTATTTTCTACTATTTTTCACATCCTCCTTTTATCCATCATTCTTTTCATAGTGTATTTTTTCATCCTCTTTTCACAACAGTAAGGACATACTGCATTAGCCCTACAGATACACATGCATTTTTCTCAATCCCATAAGGAGATAGAGAAAGAAAATAAATTCCAACAAGTCCATCTATGGACATGCACCTTGAAATCTACTTCTAAATGGGTAAAATTGTTCTGCCTTGGATGAAATATTAAACAAGTATATGTGCTTAGTTAGTCGTTTAAAAGGTAAAATCCACAACATCCTATGACCATGCAATCAGAATTGCTGAGAATTTTATGCTAATGAAATCTCACAATGACTCGGAATCACATGGAATCACTCAAGTCTTTTAGTATATATATTTTCACATTCCTATCAAATGAGGGGCTAGTCTTTTAATTTTATAGTCATAGCTCATTTTAATAATTCTCATTATAGTATTCATTAAAAAGGAGTATTATTCCAAATAAACATCCCCAGGGAGTTTTTACTATTAATAATCTAGCTGAAGAGACTAATTTCATAGTAAAATTTGAAAGTAGCTACGTAAAACCCAACTTGCCAAGTTATCGTTTTTGTTTATAACCTAATCACAATCTCCACATTAGTACCATATGATCAATCCAAGAACCTAGTATTCAGGAATTTACATTGTAAAGAAACCTCTTGATAAAGTTTTTCCTATCATGGAGTCATTCATATTCTATTTCAGCTGAATAGTTACAACAAGAAGAGTCAAATGGTAAATATTTAAAAATGGGAAAGAAGAAGAACTCAAAGGATAATATGATCAATATTCAAGAACATTTTTATAAAATGGAGTTAGGGTTTAGCTTACTTCCAACTTATTTGAAATCCAGTTTCATGGGTACTCACCAGAGCATTAAAATTGTGAAAAAAATGGCTCAACTATAACATATACTACTTTTGTACTATATATTAACCTAATTGCAGTATATTTATGGTGAAAAAAGTGAAGTATTTTAACTTCAAACTCAATCCATCTACCAAATGGACGAATCCCATTCCCATGTGAATGCTACTCTTAGTATCTCTAGTGTCAAATTTGTAGACCAAAATATGTCCAAATTCCAACACTTTTAAATTGCTTATTCCTTCCACATAGATGAAGTTGATATGATCTAATAGTAATCACATAATGTGTATTTATAGGAAGTGGATCATAACTTTGAAGTATCATTTTGGAGACTAACTCTAATTGCAATGTAGAATGATCTCACATTGGAAAAGATCATGCCAAAAATTCTCATGATATGGATTAGGAAAATATCATGGACATGTTACCAACTATTATGAAATTAAGACCAACAAATATCCTTAAAAATGAATATTCAAGTCTGCAAAACTCCACCCTCGCCCATTGCAGGTCTAGAAAGGTACCATGCAATAACTTATGGAAGAAAAGAAAATGCATCACCATGGAATACCTGTCTCTTACAAACATAAGAGGTCTCATCAAAGAACACACACTAGAAACGTTAACTCATTGAGAATAATATATGCACATACACATTCAATTGATATGAAAAAGCAAGTTTCAATGAGCCCAAGCACTAGGCACCCAAATTTGGGTGATAGTATCCATCAAATTACCAACTCTGGCCTTATGCAGAAATTTTACTAGTAGTTTTCCTCCTTTCATGCTTAGACGCTTAAGTCTAACCAATCAAACCCCGATGTGATTCTCTACTTGAAGGATGCGTGTCTTGTTCCACCTCTAAACATCAATCATCAGAACTTCACACCATTAGGAATGCTCAATGACATCATTTTGTGAGTGAAAGAAAATATCACAACATCACACCCTTTTAATTGTGTAACCCTTAAGTGTTTTCAATATTTTCTATGAACTACTTTAGTTGTACACAATAAATCTTATTTAAAATGGATATCACTATAGGAATAGTGAATGTAACCTGGGATTCCATGTTGGGACAATGATTTCACCCACACATAATGTCACAAATATCCAACATTCTCCATAAATTGTTTCATCAATTAAAACTACATTTCACACTCTTCATATCCACTAGAGTTACACCATATATATGTATATGGTGGAACTTAAGGATACACATCCATGTTGTTAATTTACTATTATATTATGCTATGATAACATCCATGTAGTTTCTAAGCTCCAGGTTGTAGCATATTTACTCGAAGCGGTAAACAACATTCCACAATCTAACTCTCACTCAATACTTAGTTTCCCATTGTCCAGGCTCCGGTCCAATATGTAACTTCCATGTACTTAGCACAAGTCAAAATGATGTGTTAATCTATGAAAAAACAACAAAACCTCACACGTGTAAACTTTTTTACTAAAAACGGGACGATAGCCACCATTTCTGGAAAAGAATGTAGTAGAAATGAGAGGACACAGAAAATGTTGTTCTCTATGCCCATTCTTGTTTTATGGGTGATGAACTCAATTTTTAAGAAATACATCATTTCTTACAACGTATTGATACAAAATGTTCAACTTTTTTCTCTCAAATCTCTGTTTCTCATCCTTTTCGTGGTTCCTTTCCCAACTCGTGTAGAATCTTGTTAACTCCCATTCCAAAAACTGACTACATGCAAACTAGTTTCCATTTCTAGTCGTGCAGTGACCCGGAAGAAAAGGTTTGAGGAAAAATTTAACTATAGAGGAGAGTAAATAAGAATCATCTAAGGCACAAATCCAAGCATAAGATAGAATTAAATCATATCCGAGCAGAGGAGGAAGTGAGTACGATAAGGAGCCCAAGTTAGCTTCACACCCCAAGCAATTAGCTTCTTAAAGATTCCGTAAGATAATCAAAGGGCCCGTTTCTCATTGTACTAACCTTAAGCATACTAGTTATGCCAAATACCTTAAAATTCTTGGTAATAACTGCACTTTTGTGTCACTCAAATCCAGAAGCTTACGAGAGGTCAAGCTCCCAATTTCCCTTTCTGGAAGCTTTTCTAAACCTCTATTTTCATATATGAACAATGAGCAAACTCATGGAGCTCTGAATGAATGGTCAAGCGAACTTACTTCTTTATTTATAAAAAAATATGAGTGCAGACAGAACAATTGTATTCTTTTATTACCTATGATTCCCCATCCATAGGGCTATAGAATTTATCTTCCTCCTAAGAAAGTTGGATTTCCAAATTGCAAAGTTTTCCATGGATCCTGAAACAAACGACAAGGACATCATGGTCTATCATCATAGAATAAATCAAGCAATGATCTACTAAAATATTGAGATCAATCCATCCCATCTCAAATGGATCATAGCCATCTTCTTACACCATCTTAATTGAAACCCATCATTCTCCTTCCCACAACACAATCACTGTTAAATAATAACCATGTGATCTCTGTGTCTCATTCATTGAATTGGATTAAATTTATACTTCAGAAATTAGTTATCATTAACTACTAACTTCCTAACTACCTAAATGAATAGGACCCTTAGGATTCCTGTAGAATTACAACATTTCCCCCCTTAATTCGAAGGGACATCTGACATACCAATTAAAGATCTAATTTTTTCAAACTTTTCACGCCCTAATGCTTTGGTAAAAATATCTGCAGTTTGTTTTCAAGTTGGACAATGTGTCAGATGAATTGTTTTGGCCTCTACATGATGTCGAATCAAATGATACTTGGTGTTGATATGTTTGGTTCGATCATGGAACTTTGGATTCCTGGTCAACTGAATTGCAGAAGAGTTGTTGACAAATAGAGAAGTTGAAGCTCTTTGTTTCTGCTGCAAATCTTCGAGTATTTTCCGAAGCCAAATGATTTCCTTAGTGGCTTGAGCTGCTGCAACATATTCAGCGTCGGTGGTAGAATCAGCAGGAATAAATTGCTTGCGCAATCTCCACCTAATGGCTGTTGATCCAAGATTCATCGAATATCCAGAAATTGAGACTCCATTTTCTTTATCTCCATCAAAATCTGAATCTGAATAACCAGCAAGATGGAAGTCTAAAACTTTGGAATATTTGATGCCGTAAGTTTGAGTTTCTTTTAAATATTTCAAAACTCTTTTTGTTGCTACCCAATGCCCCTCACAAGGATGATGCATAAACCCGGAAAGAATTCTTACAGCAAAGGTTATATCAGGACGAATAATAGACAAATAAATCAAACTTCCAACAAGTTGTTTGTACTTTGTTGGATCTTCAAACGACTTTCCTTCTTCGGAAATGAGTTTCAAATTATGCTCCATTGGAGTAGCAACAAGATTACATTCGGTCATACTATATATGTTCAATAACTTATCAACGTATTTCTTTTGTGAGATGAAAATATGTTGTGGTTTTTTATCAACTTCAATACCAAGATAATAATGAAGTAACCCTAAATCTGTCATATCAAAAACCTTTTTCAATTCCTTCTTTATAGATTATATATATTCATCATTGTTTCCTATGATCATTAAATCATCAACATATACAACTGATCTTCCAACTTTCTTAACGAAAAGAGTTGCATCATCTAGGTCAAAATGTTTATAGTTTAATTTAAGAAGATATTCAGTTAGCTTCTCATACCATGCTCGTGGCGCTTGTTTCAAGTTGTACAAAGACTTCATTAGTTTGCAAAACTTTTGTTCTTTCCCTTTAACGGAAAAACCTTCTGGCTGAAACATGTAAACAACTTCTTTCAAATCTCCATTTAAAAAGGCAATTTTGACATCCATATGATGAATTTTCCATTCTTTCTGAACTACAATAGCAAACAAAGATCTAATAGTGCCCCATTTAGCTGTAGGAGCAAAAGTCTTTGTATAGTCGATACCCTCTTTCTGTGCATATCCCTTTGCTACAAGTCTTGCTTTGTGTTTGTCTAGCGAACCATCAACTTTAAACTTAGTTTTATAAATCCATTTGCAACCAATGGGTTTGATGCCAGCAGGAGGATCCACTAGCCTCCATGTGCCATTTTTTATGAGAGCATCATATTCCTTTTGCATTGCATCTTTCCACTGTTCATAACTAGCAGCGTCTTCAAAGCAAGTAGGTAATCCGAGAGAAAATTAAATTAACAGCCAGAATAGTTCACACGAGCATTAGGGGAATTTTGAGGTCTAAAATGGGCCTCCTAAGGAAATTATAAAATAATAGTGGAAAAAATCAAATAAGATTTGATGCCATCATCAAATTTTAGAGGGAAAAATGAAAAAACTACTTTTTCAACTCATATTTTCAACTTATCTCCCAAAGTTTTTACTCAAATTTCGAGCGGGAGTACTCGTTGGATGCGAAATTTAATTCCTCATCCAAGGAGTACCCATGTTGCATACTTTCGATGGGTCCTACAACACGAAAAATGAGAAATACATAAAAAAAAACGTGATTACAATCACGTTTTTTATGTATTTCTCATTTTTCGTGTAGTAGAGTTCATCGAAAGTATGCAACATGGGTACTCCTTGGATGCGGAATTAAATTTTGCATCCAACGAGTACTCCCACTCGAAATTTGAGTAAAAATTTTGGGAGATAAGTTGAAAATACGAGTTGAAAAAGTAGTTTTATTATTTTATTTTATTTTAATATTTTTACCTTTTTATTTAAAAAATGGTAAATCATCCCCCATGGTTGACATCATCGTCTTGAATCCTATTGGTTGTTATAAAGTTTATTTTTGTTGTACATTTTTCTTAGGAGGCCCATTTTAGACCTCAAAATTCCCCTAATGGAACTTCCAGCCTTAAACTCATCATATTTCTTTGGAAATGTTTGAATACGAGTTGACCTTCACAAAGGTTGTGTAGGAAGTAGTTTAGGAAGTTGCTTATCTTCTTCATCTGGATCAGTTCTTACCATTTTTGTCATTGTTTCTGTAGAAAAACTTGCATCAACTAATTCCTTATTAGCAACAACGAAGTTGTCATCATCAACCAATTTCTCATCATTGAGAGAAGGAAACTTCACAGACTGATCTAATATAGGAATCCCCCCTTCAGGATGGGGAAGTATATTATCGGATTCATAATAAAAATTTTGAGGAACAAACTTTTCTATATGATTAAGTTGTCTCTCAATAGTGAGGGAATCTTTATCAGTTTCAAGAAAAATTACATCTCTTGACAAAATAAAAATTTTGTTTGCTTCATCATATATTCGATATGCCTTAGAAGTCATGGAATACCCTAAAAATATGCATTTTTTGCTTCGTTCACTCAGCTTATTCCTCTGATGTTTAGGAATCAAAGCATAACATTGAGAACCGAAAATTCGGAAATGTTTAACACCAAGAAGACGACTATACCACATTTCATATGGAGTTATGTTGTTAATGACAGAGAAGGGGACCAAATTCTAATGTATGCCGCACAGAGTACGAATTCTCCCCAAAACATTAATTTTACATTCTTAAAAAACATCATTGACCTTACCATATTAAGCAATGTTCGGTTCATTATTTCAGCAACACCGTTTTGTTGCGGATTATATGGTATTATGGTTTGGTGTTTTATGTAATTCTCTTGCAAATATGTTTCAAAAGCATGTGAAGTATATTCTCCTCCATTATCAGTCCTTATAGTACCAATAGTAAGTTGTGCTTCATTTGTTATCAAGAGATGAAATTTCTTAAACACATCAAAAACTTGTGATTTTTCTTTAAGCAGATAAATCCAACACATCCTCGAATAATCATCAATAAAAGTGGGTATGTATTTATTTCCTTTTGTAGTTGGTACAGGCATTGGACCACATAAGTCAGAGTGTATGAGACTTAATTTTCTTGTAGCTCTAGACTTAGAATTCTTCAAAGACTGTTTGTGATGCTTGCCCAATATACAAGCATTACACGAGGTCAATTTTCTGGGAACTGTTGTTTCATAGTACGAATACTTTTATAATTAACATGACCGAAGCATTCATGCCATGATAAAGAAGATTATAGAGTATCATTTTGATAAACCAAATAATTTGTGTTCAATGCAATAGACGACATACCATGCAACTTCAATAATTTATCTTCTTCCACACCAAACATTACAGTTTTATTGTTAGCTACTCTTCTAATTTCTACTTTACCATCAAATATGTGAATGAAATGTCCCTGCTGTCCTATTTGTATAAGAGATAACAAATTTCTTTGGAACTGCAGAATGTAAAGAACATCATTCAAAATATAATTTGGAAGTCCAAGAATTTTTAACTGAATTGAACCAATCCCTGATGGTTTGATTTGGGACTTATCAGCAAAATACACTGCTCCATCAATATTATCACTGAATTGATCAAACAAATCTCTTCGAAAGGTTATATGACACTTGGCACCTGTGTCTAGAAACCAAATTTCATACCATGAAGAAAAATAAGTACTAAAAACATATTCCATGTGGAAATTAAAATGTGCGACAACATAATGTGCATTCTCAGAAGACTGTCCTCTGTCTGGAATTATATGATCTTTATTTTCAAGCAATTGTTATCATTTTTCATTAATTTTCTCCCATGGAATTCTACAATTTGCAGTAGTATGTCCAAGTTTTCCACATCTAAAACATTTTACAGCTGGTTTATCAGAAAAAATTTCTTTGTTTTTCATTTTACTGTTTATCTCCCTGAATATTTTTGCCACCCCTGCCTCTATAATTATTCCTACCTCGACCTCTATTACCCTTTGTATTTTCGAAATATTCCTCTTGAGGTTTTTGTTCTTTTTGAGAAAGACATAGGGTTTTGTTATTAGACCTATGTGATGCTTCTTTCTTGCCAAAAGCTTTCTCTCTTTCTACAATTTTCCCTACTAATTTGTCAAAATCTATATCTTTTAATTGCCCACTAGCTTGGAGAGATTCCAAGTACTGTGAATAACTAGGGTAAATAAATTTTATAAAGGCAGTAAGTGGAAAATCAACTTTAACACCAGTACATTCAATTTCTTGATTAATGGCATTAATTTCAGAGGCAAGTTTTAGAGGATCATTATCACTCATTTCCAGATTAAATAACTTTAACAATAACTGAATTATCTCCAATTCAGAATGTGAATCATAAAGCTCTTTTAGTTTTTTTATGGCACCATAAGTTGTTTTTACTCTGAGTAATGTATTTGCTTACCTCCTCTGAGACTGAAGTGGATATTAAGGCAAAGGCCTTCTTATCCTTACTTTGCGAGATTGCGAGTTGTTTCCGATCATCAAGCTGCACCGGTGCATTCTCTCCTTCTCCTTCACAGACACCATCCCATAAAGCATTAAAGATAAGAGTATTTTTAACTTTCCTAAACCACTCCTGGTAATTTTCCTTTCCGGAAAGGACAACCCCAATTAAGAATACCAGGGAGTTCATGTTTTGACCACCAAAAAACTATTTTTGATCACATGCACAAAATTTTGTCTTTACAAAATTCTGATTCAACCACAAAAAACTTTTGTAATCACCGACAGATATTTCTCTCACATGCACAAAATTTTGTCTTTAAAAAATTTTGATTCAACCAAAAAAACTTTTGTAATCACCGGCAGAGATTTAAAAAAACTCTTACATCTGTTTTTAACCAAAAGCAGACACAAATTTCTCTTAAAAAAATGTTTTTAACTTTGAAGATTCAAAGACTTTCAATATTTTTTTTTTTTAATCTCAACAAGGCACAAATTTTTTTTTTTTTAAATGTGTTTTGTAACTTACTGATCATCACCAAAACCGATGCTGGAAAAACAATCTGAATTATTTTCTCAACAAAAAAAATATGCTCCTAACAGTCCACAATGAACGCAACAATTAAACTGCACTCAGATTTCTCAATACGCGCTCCAATCAAATGATGAATGCAGCACAAGAAAATGATTTGGCAGTGTTTTTTTTTTAAATCTGGCACAACACTGCAGCATGACATGACGGTTTTCGTCAATTACACGCTGCAAATGCAACAGAGGAAAATGATGGCAAACAAACTCTGCTGGCAGTCCTGACACAGGTTGAAAACTATCTATTGCTCCCTTAACATCAACACTGCCACCAGCCTCCTCGGATCTCAAGCGCTACGATACCACTGTTAAATAATAACCATGTGATCTCTGTGTCTCAGACATGGAATTGGATTACATTTATACTTCAAAAATTAGTTAATAAATTAGTTATCACTAACTACTAACTTCCTAACTTCCTAACTACCTAACTAAATAGGACCCTTAGGATTCTCATAGAATTACAACATGCAATGCTAGCACATTTTATAATTATGATTATCAGGAATGTAGGGATGTATATTCCTAAAATTCGACACATTAGAATCAACATTTTTATGGAGATTGCAACATTGTTGTAAGAAACCTAAGAGTAAGACTTGTGTAAGTTGAGATTGGACAAAACACCAAATCTTCAATAAAGGGGAATTGAATTTTTGCAACACCTGTTCTGGCATTATTTTTTCTATATCACAATATATAAACTTGTAATTTCCCTCTTTGATGATATGATGATATAACTATGGACCTTAAAATAAGATATAAAATCTTGATCGAAACCTTCCATAAGATTTCACATAAGATATATGTCTTAGGTTATTACATCACGGGGTTGTTTGACTTCATCTCAAAAATTAAATGTCTATATGAAGATTTAGACGTATGAGAGTAATTTTCTACAAAATAAAATCATTCATGATAAAGATCTTGGAAGAAGTGGCCAAGGAGCTTTATTTGAAAATGTAAGGGCTTGAATTGCATGGACCCTCTTTTCATGTTCTTTTGCAAGTCAATCCAATGATGTAGATAATAAATTGAAAAATAATTAAGAAACTTGTTAGTGCTCTTATTTTTTGATGTTTATACTATATGAATAGAGGACTGGGAATTTGTCCAGAAATTTAGTGTTGTAGTACTACTGGGTGGAAAATTTGTTTGCAGAATCTTCTTTCTATGACCTTGTGAAAGAGTTCAGTGTGCTTCGAATTTTGATTTTAAGCTAGCAAAACTCATGGTGTCATTTTTAAGTATAACTCATGGCTAATGATAAATTCTTTGTTTTATGGTTTTTATATTTTCCTTATTTTTTTCTTTCTCCTTGTTTCTTGGATGTGAAACCTATAAACTTTGCTTCTCATCCTATTATCTTTTCTAGTTTCGCTCCCAGTTTCTCGTTTTTGGTAACATAGCTTGCAACATTAATTTATACCTAATCTATTTAAACAAATATTTTTCTTATTAGAAACTCATATTTTGTATCTTCACTCCTCTTTTTATCTTCTCTCTTTATCCTTACATTGAATCTACAAAATGATGAAATCAGAGCCCCAACAAAAATATAAAAAACACATATCAACAAAGCAAAGAACACTAAGATCGTACTCCAACTTTCCTCGAGGGAAAATTTTATTAATTAAATAATTTATTATTAAATTTCTGGAAAAAAAAAAATCCAATACAAAGACTTCATGAAGGCTACATGTTCTTAATGGGAAAATATAGTAAAAAAAACCTGCATCATGCTGAGACAAATGCAAATTAGAAAACAAGAATAGATCGTAATTTATTTGCAAAGTATAAGCAAACAAGAATAGATATTAATGAACTAAAGGAAATCTCAGTTTCTTTATCACAAAGAAGCAGAGAAGCTTTGTCTTCTCTGCTTTGTCCATTTTCGACACATTAGGAACCATGGCACGAAGCTCGAAAATGTTTTGGTTCAATTTCTCATGCTTTTTTCGCTCATCCTCAACATGATTTTTATGAGGATTCTTAATATATTATTTAAATTTATATAAATTTTATCATTTTTATGAATATAAATATATTAATTTTTAATTTTGTTAAAATTTTCGAAGCGAGAGGTTTATCTGACAATTTAATGTGAGAGTGATGTGTAATTTTGTCCATACTCAATATGGAGTTGACACATATCCCTCTTAAAATAAAAATAAAATATTCTCGAAATTGAAAATCAATGTCACTATAATACAAAACAAAAATGAAAATGTTATGTATGTTTAATTAGTTAGTTGTTCATATAAAGTAAAGTAATATAATTTAAAGTAATTAAAAGTAAAAAATTGGTGAACATTTAAACCCTATACTTTTCAAAAATATTTCAATACGGGATTTAAATAAACTATTTGAATATTTATGTTAACTAATTTATATCAATATCAAATTCATATGTATCTATAGAAAAAATGTTATTTTTTAAAAATGTTGTATATAACCAACCTAGATCCATTTTAACTATGGATCTACCAAGGGTCGATAGGGATCAATTCTCTTTGAATCATAAAATATTTTCATCTCAAGATATTTGATCTTTCTAGGCACTTGGTAGATCTCTAGTTAAGATGGATCTAGGCTGGTAATATATATAAGTATATATATTATAATTTTTATATATATATATATATATATATATATATATATAATGTCTATGATAAATTTTGAAATTTATATGCTTATTAATTAAGTTTAAATGTGAGTTTCTAAAATATAATGATTATGAATATAACTCGTTATTTTATCTGTAGGCTCAAATTTATTAATTTTTTTATATATTATTTATTATATGTTTTGCAATATGAATTGTTATTATTTAAATTTATTTTAATGAGATAGGTATATTGTGTTTTTTCTTTTGGAAAACTGTTTGTAATTTTATTAATATGAACAAAATTACAATATAACAAATTGAATTGAATTTATTTATTATTTTTATTAGTTTTTCAATTGATCCAACATTATGCTTTATCATTATTATTTTTGATTGAATGTTTTAATTTTGCCAAGAAGCCTTGTACAACTCAATATGGGAAAGATGTTGTAATCCCATAAATGAGTGTAAACATTTAAAGTTGGATCAATATAGGATATATGTTATAGTGGTTGTAAATGAATGTAAACATTTAAACATTACGCCCACATTTAAATGTTTACACTCATTTACATTAACACTACAACATTTTCCCTATATTAAATCAACATTTAAATGCTTATATTTATTTATAAAAATTACAACATCTCCGAAATCGAGTTATAGAATACTTCTAGAAACAAAATTTATTCACACTAATAACATATAACACTTAATATATTTGAATTAATTTAATAAAATAAATGTTAAACACATGCATGGTAAATGGAGAACACACAAATAGAAAGATAAGATAAGCGTGAGTTATATTATTATTTACCATAGATGTACATTTATAATACAATGGTGTGACTCTTGGATTGCACATTCCAAGGTCACTTGGACTCCTCTATGATTGTTCACCTTCCACACCTACCCATAGAAGATTATGTGTCCAACATTCCCCCCCTTAATCCAAAGGGGTATGTGTGAGTCCAAGAAGAGAGTTGTAATACAAATCTGCAAAGTATGTGTGACAACACTTAGGCTGAATTATCTCTCTGAAATGTTGGCATAAAGAGGTGGTTTAAGGATGACCACCAACACTAGAACGCTTATTGCAGTTCCCGGAAATCTTCCAAATCTGGAAAGAAGCTGAGGGCTTCTACTAGAGGAAGTGTCCCTCATATTTGAAGAGGGAGACCTTCAACCTAGAAGAAGGGAGTTCTACAACCTGTGATGGTTTAAGGATGACCACCAACACTGGAATGCTTAATGCATTTCCCGGAACTCTACCAAAGCTGGAAAGAAGCTGAAGTCTTCTGCTAGAGGAAGTGCTCTGAATTCTTTGAAGAGGAAGAATATCAACCTCGCATCTATGGTTTAAGGTTGTCCACCAACCAAAGGCATGCTCATGGTCATTCATGTCTCTGGCTACAACTCTGAATCTGGAATGACAGATTGTAGCTCAGGCTCGCTTGAACTACTATGTTTCTGGCTACAATTCTGAATCTGGAATGAGATATTGTGGCTCAGGCTCGCTTGATGTGGCTTCGAAGCTTGTAGATGACCACCATTTCCCCCCTATCAGGTACAAGGTGAGATGATGGCGAAAACGCAACTGTAAGATTGTTCAATATTAAAGAACAAGTTCTGACATAGGACTTAAACATATTCTTGTTTGTTGATGCCCATTGCCAAGAAGCGATCCATCCAAGATGGATCTTTGTTCTTGCAGGAGGCTTGTTTCTGAAGCATCTATGTGAATAATGGGTGTGCCGCCCACAGTGCTTGCATGGGTGAATATCGAAACAATGATCTTTCATATGGCCAACTCGATCACAGTGTTGGCATTTTTCAATCTGTTGTTGCTGTTGTGGAAGCGGAGCAGGATCTGGAACAGGTGTAAGTGAACTGTCATAAAGAAATCCGTCACTCTGAAATTTTATGGGCTTGGAGTAGTTTGGAATATGAAAGGACAACTCCTTGTCATATCTAAGCCCCAATCTGTGCTTGTTATGGACAAGCTCTTCCCAAGGTCTGATGATGGGCCTGGGAGGTGCAGACTAAACTTTTTCATCTGCATGTAACTCTGCTGCTTCATTGGGCACTGGATCTAACTCAACTTGTTTCTTATGGGAGTTTGTTTCGATGTTCTAACTATAAAAAAGTTCATAATGGTGACTAATTTGTTGTAGCTCCTCTTGTTGTAATTGTGACTCAAGCTGCAACAAATCAATTTTGTCTTGTGCATCTTGCAAACAAGTTTGAATATTAGAGAGAGTGTTCTTGCTCATTTTTACCATATCATGAACAGTGGAATGAATGAGGTTATTCAAAAACTCTAATGCATCATTGATTTTAGCCATTTTTCTCAACAACTCAAATTTACACTTCAAACACTAACTTCAAAGACTCAACTCAATTCTTTTTGACATCAAACTTTACAAACTTTTGCAAGGAAAATAAATGTTGAGATGATAAAGGAACCTGCAATAGTAATGAAAATAGAGCTTGTTTCTAGTACAACAAGCAACTCGTCCTTTGATCCGGAACAAGCAAGTAATGACTTAAACTCTAAGATTTGACTCCCTGTTTTGCACCAATATTTTTCCCAAGCAATTTACCATTAGACTCTTTTAAGAAATAATGCCCAGAATTTGGATTGTTCAACTCTCCTTCATAGGCAGTGAGGAAAATAGTGGACATATGTATCATTTATAAGAAACTCCTTCTCATGCATTCCGATGGCACATTTAGGACAATGCCAATATTTATTTGTATCACTCAAAAGAGTGAAATTTCACCATGCACAGAAGCGTACACACACTATCATATGCACAAGATAACATTCAATACGCACTACTAGGAATTGCAAAAATCTCAATGTATAGCTGACTACAATATAAAAATCAACATAGAAAATCGACTAACCAAGTAACTGTGGAGTAACTTCTGAAGTAAATTTTCACATTGTTTCCCACAAGTGTCAAGGTTGCAACTCTTATAACACGTGGAAGACTAGGGGACGTCATTCTGCAAGTTCATGTACATCTAGTCTTTGATATACGCAATGTTTAGATTCATGTATCCCTCTTTTCCATTTGTAAGGCCACCTTAGCACTACATATATGGCATGAAAAAAAACTATAGTGCAAATTGCTATGCAGTGGCATTACTGTAATAATTCATGGTAACCGCAATGTTTTTGTGGCACTACTCTACGGTTGTTAACATCATAATAGAATTGATGCTCTGTGCCCACTTCAACAAAGACCACAAGAAGGGAATTCTTTATCAATATGCATATGACATATTCGACTTTACATTCGAAGAAGCCTGAGTGCCCGAATATTAAAACAGCTGCACGGTAAAAACATTGGGTTTTCAACTCTCTATTCAACATTCAATGCTACCAAAGTCTCTCTGTAATGCCTACGGTATTCGGCTCAATAATATTGGTAAGCCTGAGCAGCGACATAAATCGACTTCAAGGTTGCCTCCCTTGTCTTCCCGAGGTAGATGACATTGATGAATATGATCCATTGTGATAAGGGGTTGTGCTTACATGTTACACAAATTATGTAGCAGGGCTATGCTTATCTGCCCGCTCGAAAATTCATTTGATGAGTCTCACTAAAGCTTCAAAGAACCGAGAGTATTAACCAATGTAAGAGAAAGAGAGTCAAAAAATGGAGAGTTGGGTTTCAAGGCGTTGTATGAGGGGAATAGTGAGGCCGATTGTGCAGAACATGTGGTATTACAGTGGACAGCGGTTTGTAGAGGCCCAAATGGCAGTTTCCACTTCAACAAACACCAAGGAACTGTATGATGTGGGAGGAGGCAACGTACAGGATCGAAACCATTGTGAAGGCTGCGGTGGAGGATGTGGATGGTAGATAGGTGAGGAGTGGACGAGCATCAAAAGAAACAACACTTCCCATGAGTTTTAGGTTGAGATTGAAGCCAAAGTTTGAAAAAAAAAATTCATATTTGAAAATTGTTTTTTCCATGCTCCATTTCAAATAACCACTTCAATACTAGTGCATATAGTTTGAATGTGGTGTGTAGGTATGGAGCAAGGCACGAAGGTGAGGGAAGTGTGTGATGGGAGGAGTGAGGGGCCAAGAGGTTGACTATTAGCGGAGGCTGAGGGGTTTGGCCCGAGAGGAGAGTGCGTAGGGAATGCCGCAAGGAGTCAACGTATGGGGGAGTTGAGGCGTCGTGAGGCGAGGATACCAGGCGAGTCGTATGGGTTCCAGACTGATACCACGGGTTCCCTGAACTGCCCATGTGTAATAACTCTTGCTTACTCAACTTCACTGCATCCCGAACAGTGAATACACAACAACGCAGAGAATGGGAGGTAACACCACAACAAGTATTTCCAAAATGCACAAGACTCATGATATACAAAATGCATTTTTAGTTTCAGATTTTCCAAGCAAGGAAGGCAGAGTAGCGCCCAGAATGGCAGAGTGCATTAAATGCACATGGAAGACAAAATGATAGACTAGTGCGCAGAGACCAGCTAAAATTTAGTTGATTGGAGCCAGGCCAGCAATTGCCTGCTCTGATACCATGTTAAACACACGCATGGTAAGTGGAGAACACACACATAGAAAGATCAGATAAGTGTGAGTTATATTATTATTTACCATAGATGTAAATTTATAATATAATGGTGTGACTCTTGGATTCCACATTCCAAGGTCACTTGGACTCCTCTGTGATTGTTTCCCTTCCACACCTACCCATAGAGGATTAGGTGTCCAACAATAAACATAATATTGTTACTTTAACCTGTTTTGATTAAGAAAATTAAGAAACTCCTAATAAATATAATTCCAACATTAAAAATATGGTAATACATTTTATTAGAATTCTACCTTTCAACTTGCAACATCTTTGAAATGGACCAAAGACCTTAAAAAAGAAAACATGCATCACACACTAGTTGTAGTCATATTTTTTCTATAAAATCATATTTGATCGACACACATACTAAAAGATAGAATTTTTTAAAAATAAACCAATTATGTGGTTTTTGTTAAATTTTTGTCCAATGTAAATTTAGTATTTGTATTTTTTAAAATTAAAATCAAGTAAATTTAGTATTTTTATTGTTTTAAATTAAAATCAAGTTTAATATGGAGGGTGGCTACTTAGTACATGTTTTTTTATTCAAAAGTAATTGATAATAAAAGTATAAAAATTTCTCTCATGCCCATGCATAAAGTGTGACAGTTGGCTTCAGTGCAAACTAGTTGTTATGTTATTTAATTTTAAAGAGACTAAACATTTATTTATATTGATAAAAGGATCACATGATGAACATAAAACTAATTATTTTTTATTGAAATAAAATTTAATTATGGAATGGTGGTTCCATAAAAAGTTAAAAGATTGATGATAAAAGTATTCCAAGAACTGGGAGTGGTTGAATAGAAAACAATTAAGACAGTTACATTTCCTCTGGGGATAAAAAGTACATCCTAGTGAGGAAAAGGGGTTTTGTTCTGTGATTAAGGAAAAGGAGGAAGAGAGTGGAAATTCCTGAGTTGGTGGTGACCAGTGGAAAACAATTAATATTCCTGAATCCTGGAAAAGAAGAGTACTGGAATAGGAGTCCTGAGGTCTCTTCTGGGATATATGTCAATCTACTCATCTCAGGTGTAGAGCACGGGGGGATATGAGGACGTAATCGCCTCTCTCACGGTAGAGAGGACATCATCAATAGATTCTAGAGTGAGATAAGTATAAAAACTGCCAAAATAGTAAGAAATGGAATTTGTTGTTTAGAAAAAATTATTTTAGAATGGAGGAAATATTTTACTGAAACTATGGAATAAAGACTTCTACACAGTGAATGTGGTAGATAAATAGTATCTGTAATTCTTGTAAAATAAACCAGATGTTACAGTAGTAATTTTTATGTATATATGTGGGCTGTGAAATAAAATTAGTATATTGAAGTTACTACCTGTATTTCGAGGAAATAAGTAGTGTGAATGGTAAATAAGTTACCAGGTTAAACCAATACAGAAACATCTATTAGAAAAATGAACTAGCAGAACCGTTAGTTCAGGGTCCCAGGTAGAAACCCTAGACCCCAGAACTGGTTGTTCTTCTGTAATCTATATTATACAAGGACAACAGAGTTGTATGTAACAACTCTAAAATCCAGATGGTCCGGACATCGCTATTTAACTGAAGAACTGGAAAATAGTAAAGTAGAATAAGGGAAAATCTCTGCAAAGAAATGAAATACACACACATTTAAACTCTGGAAAGAACGTGCATAGTAAAACCCAGAAGAGTAGTAGCCAATGCAAAGAAATAATTATCTGTGAGACTCTCTTTTTGTAACAATTAATAAAGAGAAAAACACTAACTTTATACTAGAAAGAGTGATAACATCTATTCGAGCAATTCGGGAGTAGTAATGTAAAAGTCCAGTAAAGTAACTAGAGAAAAATGATACATATAATTTGTATTTAAAACAGAAATGTTCAATGCAACAGTTCTTTCACAGGAGTGAACCATACTGAAAGTAAAGACAAGATTTGTATATCCAAAAATTCGAAGTTCAATCCAATAAACATGGCGATGTTTGAAAAAACATTAAGCACTGTTGCAGAGTAAACTATTCCTCTTAGACAGAGTCGCGTACTCATTTAATAGCCAGAGTTAAACCCTTAAAAATATTACAAATAGATCTCCAAGAATAACACCGGGCGGAGCCCTTGGATACACGGAAGAACCCAAGAGTATGGTAATGCAAAGCCATAAGACTAGATGCATAAATATATGATGCTACTAGTGCCAAGAAGCTAACCCTGGAGGGCTTCACATTGAGACTAAGAAACTAACAGTAAACCTGGTACCTGTTAGCATCAAATGCAGTATTAGTATGAAGTTGAAAAACTCTCCTGTGGGACGACAACGCACCAGTAACCCTTGTTAATGGTCCACAGAGATATACCTGCCCCAAACCAAAACTTAAATTTAGTAGCAGAATCATTTTGTAACAGCGGCAAATGACAAGAGTAAAGCGCATAAACAAGGGTTACAATACCTGGTAGAAGCTTTCCGCCGGCTACGAATTTTTTTCCTGCAAGGAGATGTGGCCAGAGGATTTTTTTGTTATTAAAGTATATAGTTACCAAAAATGTAAGCGTAATGTATCAAAGAGCAGGTTTAATGAATTGGAGCTCGGATGACTTACTGTAATATCCCAAAATGGAATAATGCAGTGATACACAAAAATAATATTTGTAACACAAAAAATGTACATGTAATTTTATGATAAACACAGATATAGACAGAATAGTTGAGCCATTTTATTCATAGGAGAAGATTCAGTTGCAACAGTGTACAAAATATGAGGTAATCTAGCCAAAGAGATGGCCTAGAATGACCCTGAAAAGATGCCATAGTAGGCACTGCTAACTAGAGAGCTGTTGGAAGCAAATATTGTGCTGTCCCTTCAATAGATAATGAATATATGACTACATGCTGAAAATGGGAATGTAGATATATGAAAATCTCGAGCTCTGATGATGCCAAGATTCTATATCTGGGCTCTATGATGGTAACCCAAGATAACCCAGAAAGGATTTCTTATATCTGTCAATCTAAGAAAATCACCCTCTAGGGGTTTCACTATCCAATTGCTGGGTATGTAGATCTGAAGCTAGATCTGACAAATAGATGGCTGAAATATGTCACAAGATCATATCTATGCTTGAAGGGCTGATCCCTTCACTAGATCCTCAAGCTAGAAGCTCAAGATCTAGGTCTTCATTCCTCCAAAGAAGGTTGCAGCTGCTGCTACACAACTTCTCATGAAAACTGCGCTGTAAAGGAAGGAGGCTCTCTAGCCTACTGCTAAGATGTGCAATGTAGCTCAAAAACGATGGAAATAATGTATACAATGTGAAGGAATGGTCCTCCACTGGATTACTAGCTGAAATGATAGCAACTTCCCTTCTCCCTTGGATCTACAAGAATGGACTACGCAATTCCTGATGGGAATGTTGCTGCTGGGAGATGTATAATAGATGGCCTGATGCCTAATATAGATTTTAAGCACTAGAAGGTTGATCTTGAAGCTCAAGGTGATAGGATGAATCCTTCACCGGTTCCTCAACTGAAATATTGAAGGACAACCTCCTCCTCTGAAATTGATCTTCAAAAATGTGCAATTTCTGAATATGGATGTTCTGTAGAAAGTAGGAAAAATATGGCACCAATTCTTGATGATGGATGAAGTACAATACTCTTTCAAGAGCTACTCAATGAAAGAGGTGGGATTCCTGACCAAGAACACCCAGTGCTAAAAAACACTTGCAATCTTAGCTAAATATCCAAAGAAAGCAGGGAATGTCAAATGACAATTCCAGATCTAAACAGATCATAAAACAATAATAATCTTCAACATCCCTTCTATGTTGCCTTCATCTTCATTATATAGTTTGTGAACCTTCTCATGCCTTGGCCCACCTCATAACTGCGTTGTGCATGTGGACATAGGCCTCCATGTTGACTGCGTTGTCTCTCCATGATCTCCATCATGTGTGAATGTAATGATCATCCTCTCCATCATGTGTGCATTAAATGCACTACTCCTCCATCATGTCATCATGAATTATCTATGATATTACATTTGATTATTTCCATGATCTTAGTTGACTGTATCAACCTCCATGATCTGTCTCATTAATGAGACATGATCTCCACTCCTTTCACATTAAGTAGTTGCTCTACTGCTCCATTATGTAGATCTAGATCTGAAATATCCACATACGCACATCAAAAGTGAATGTTATTTATATTTTAGTTTTGTGGGTCCCCCCACCCTCTTATTTACTTAATTAATTAAGTTTATTAAGAACTATAATATTACAAATATCATGTGAAAATTTGGGAATATTACAGTCCTCCCCAGCAAAATGTTGCGTGTCCTCAAGCAACTGCAAAGTGGATGCTACAGCAAACATCCTCCCTCCAAACGTCATCCTCATGTCGAAGGCCTTCCCATCTGTCACAATGTGTCATGCATGTCCAACTCCAAAGCTGCCTCTCTAGAATGTCTAGAATCGCCTCCAACTGAAAAGTTAGACACCCATCCTCATCAATGAATCTCCAAGTGGCAACCATATGATGACCAAATATCTCCTCTACACATGAGAAACACATAATGAAGTGGTTCATTCCCAAAGTGGAAAGTCCCAACTCATGAATTATCCCTCCAACCCATGATACATAGAGTAGTTTATATCTATCAATGCCCTCATCATTAGCCTTGTTTGCCAAGTAGGAATCAAACATCACATCATCATGGTGAAAAAAAATAAGTAGATACAGATGGGGAAACATGAAAAATGTCAAACCATATTCATCTAATAACAACCAACATAGCAAAGCCTTTTGCTGCCATGCTAGATCATCATGAAAACAAGTAAGAGAGCCATACTCTCTCAAAAGAATCCACCGCAACAATGCTTCTTGTTGCCCTGCCAAATCAACATCAATGAGAATATGAGATCCATGCTCTCTCAAAAGAAGCCACTGCAGCAATGCCTCTTGCTGCCATACCACAACATCATTGTACCAATTGTAGTGGCCATATTCCCTCAAGAGAAGCCACCTTAACAAGGCATCTTGCTTCCCCATCACATCATCATCATACCATGTACAATGACCATAATCCCGCAATAGAATCCAACGCTATAAGGCCTCCTATTGCCATCCTCCAACAATGTCATGCAATGTATGGGAAGAATTCAGTCCATACTCTCCCAATAGTAACCACAACAACAAGGATTCTTGCTACCTCATTACATTATCATGGTGCAACTCATGGAGCAACAATATAGTAGTGGCCATGTGAAATGTCTCATCAACATAATACAAACAATCTCCCTTGTGCCCCATCATGTGAGAGTTATACTTTCTCCCAAACCCAAGTACATACATGAACATGAGAGACATCCCAAACAAAAATATATGTAAAGACATGAGACATATCCCAAACAAGAGTAAATACAAGGACATAAAATATATCATGTGATGTCGAAAATCTCTCATCAACAACCATAATAACCATGCCTTTTTCTTTTGCATTCTTCTAGTGATGTGTAAGGCATGAATTAGAAAATTATGACTCCTTGAGTGGTAACCATACTCACCCAAGAGCAACCAGCACAACCATGTTTCTTGCTGCCTTGTATCATAGATCTGCAAGTGGTTTGGAAACCCTTTGCTCCATATCATCAACCATTAATCCCAATGTAGATGATGGATCTCATTTTGCAAATACTTGGTATCCTCCCATTGTAGGACACCAACCTCCTCAAACTATTGAAGAAATTTGCACTCCATGAAATTTTGAAGTGCATCTCCAATGAGATCTCTCCATGAGATTCTCTTTTCATCAATGGACCTGCAAAACCAATAAGTTTCTGGATCTGCTGTAGGTAGAAGTTTCTCTTTGAGCTGTGAGATGCTCATTTATAAGGTGTCATCTAGAAAGGAGAAAATATTTCTCATCTCAAGATGTCTACCATCTATCATTTTTTCCTTCATTGCTTCATGAATGAAGCTTCCATATGATTGCTTCCATAAGGAATGGGTCCTCTTCTTCTCACTGCTGCTCATTAACAACGCTATATATCTGCAAGGTGATGCATGTGCCGTCTCAAAGCAAGGCACAATGTTGAACTCATAGTCAGTCATTATACATAGGATCATACTCATCCCATCTTCAAAAACTCTACATTTCAACACAAAGGGTAGAATGTAGTCCATCAATGATAAAATAGGATGGGTTATCATTTCCTCCTTGATTAAATCAAAGGTCCTCTACACAGTGATATGATGCTGCTCCAAATCAGCATGATGTTCTAACCCTTGGTCATGCATTGGCCTTGATGGCATGTCCCTATAAGTTCCAATAAGAGGTACTGAAACAATATGAGATGAAAGTGGGTGCATATCTTAGATCAAATGATACTTAGAAACATCTTGCAAGGTTACAAGAGTTTCCTCTTCCGGTGCAAAGGTCTTTCCAACTACTGGTAAGAGGGATAGCTACACTTCTACAAGTGTACCAGCGTTGGTATCTGTCTCCTCCTCCTCATGCATCTCATCAATCATGCATGGGGCTCCAAATGTCAAGAAATCAAGACCATCTTGCAAAGATGCAAGTGATCCTCCTCTTGATGTAAGCACATCTACAGCTGGTGGTGGTAGAGGCTCCTCCTCTTGAGCGATAATGAGAACATCTTCTCTTGAACATTCATGCACTATCCCCTTGATGATGGGAGATGTCACTATGTGAGATGTCTCTGGTTTATCCCTACCATATCTCTTCTTCATTCTTTGCATAAAATCTGCATAAGCAGACACTTTCATGTGTTCCAAGTGAATGAACCACCAAACTCTTGCTTCACCATCAAGGTGCAGTGCTGCAAACTCCACAGCCTCTCTTTCTGATATACGATATTTCAGAAAGAATGTAAATAATTCTTCCCTCCAAGCCCTTAATGTGCTTGTGGAAGATCCATCAAATGTAGGAAAGAAGAATCTATGCCTCTTTCTTCTATTGCTGCTTTTGGATCTCCTCTCTTCTTTGAGTTGCAAAAACTGTTGGAGAGAGAGATTCTCCTTCAATGCTCTAGGATGTGACTTGTATTCAGAAAAATATCCACTTAGGGTCTCATGCCCCAAGCCTTCATCATATTTAGACTAGTCCTCTTTCTCAAAGAAAGTGGATCTAGTGGAAAAATGTGAAGCTCTTTGCTTCTCCAACCTTCTTTGTTGCTGAAAAGAAGTGTTGGGACCTTATTCATCTTGAAACCTTCTTGAGGTTTCTCTGTGCCTTTCTCTTCTTACTTCATTGATCTCCTTAGAGAGATCCTTCATAGATATAAAAGAAGATGATGCAAAAATTAATACCTCTATAGTAGATCTCTACTATCTACTTTTATTATGTTATCAAAATGCCCACAAGCTGAGCCAAAGATCATGCTCTGATACCACTATAATATCCCAAAATGGAATAATGCATTGATACACAAACATAATATTTGTAACAAAGAAAATGTACATGTAATATTATGATCAACACAGATATAGACAGAATAGCTGAGCCATTTGATTCATAGGATAAGATAAAGTTACACCAGTGTACAAAATATGAGGTAATCTAGCTAAAGAGATGGCCTAGAATGACCCTGAAAAGATGCCAAAGTAGGCACTGCGTAACTGGAGAGCCGTTGGAAGCAAATACTATAGTGTCCCTTTAGTAGATAATGAATACATGACTGCAGGTTGAAAAGGGGAATGCAGATCTACGGAAATATGGAGCTCTGATGATGCCAAGGTTCTAGATCTGGGCTCTATGATGGTAACCTAAGATAACCGAGAAAGGATTTCTTAGATCTGTTAATCTAAGAAAATCAACCTCTTGGGGTTTCGCTATCCAACTGCTGGGTATGCAGATATGAAGCTAGATCTGACAAATAAATGGCTGAAATATGTCACAAGATTATATCTATGCTTGAAAGGCGGATCCCTTCACTAGATCCTCAAGCTAGAAGCTCAACATCTAGCTCCTAAATCCTCCAAAGAAGGTTGCAGTTGCTGCTACACAAATGCTCATCAAAAATGTGTTGTAAAGGAAGGAGGCTCTCTAGCCTACTGCTAAGATGTGCAATGTAGCTCAGACATGATGGAAACACTGTATACAATGTGAAGGAAATGTCCTCCACTAGATTACTAGCTGAAATTATAGCAACTTCCCTTCTCCCTTGGATCTACAAGAATGGACTGCGCAATTCCTGATGGGAATGTTGTTGCTAGGAGATGAATAATAGATGGCCTGATGCCTGATATAGATCTGAAGCACTGGAAGGTTGATCTTGAAGCTCAAGGTGATAAGATGAATCCTTCACTGGTTCCTCAACTGAAATATTGAAGGACAACCTCCTCCTCTCAAACTGATCTTCAGAAATGTGCAATTTTTTAATATGGATATTCTGGAGAAAGTAGGAACAATATGGAACCAATGCCTGATGATGGATGAAGCACAATACTCTTTCAAGAGCTACTCAATGAAAGAGGTGGGATTCCCGACCAGGTAATTCAAATACTTATGGGATTATATTATATATAAGTATTATATTCATGTTTAAAGGCAAAAGTAAATTTGTTTTTAATGTAGAACTATTGTGAAAGTTACAAGTGGTATCAAAGTAGTGTTCATACACCGGGACCCAATCAGTCACCTAAAGTGATAAACTATTGTGTGTAAATGGTGCATAGAAAAATAAATAACATAGTATAAGACAAAATGAGGAAGGGATCGACACATCAAACACCCCGAAATGCAAGGGAACCTACACCCCAATCCCAACCAGAAATGAATCCTGAAATTTGGATTTAGTTGAGTGTAGATTGGCACCAGAAGACTAATAGACTGCTGGAGGAACAACAACATCAAACCAGTATATTGCTAAGAACTGTGCAGAAGTTACAAGAAGAAATGGTCCGGGTTAGGAGTGACAATGAGTGCCTGATGCAAGAACAAAAAAGGATACTCAAGAGCCTTTCTGATAAACATAATCAAGGAGTGTTACAACCCAGTCCTAACAGAGAAACGTAGAAATAAAATGAATGACAAGCTAGGGACAAAATCAATGACAGAATGTAAATAATCCATTCACAATGAAGCAATAAGAATAGAAACAATAATGAGGCTAATTCTAGTAATGTGCCAGAACAAGAAGAAATCAATAAACAAAAAGTGGAGTTACAAGGTGAGTTTCGAAAGATTAAACCACCTATGCTTGATGGAGAAGAGGAGGAGGTGGCTGAAGCTTTGTTGATTAATATGAAAAAGTAATTTCAAGTTTATGAGTATATTAGCAATCTTAAAGCCAGGCTAGCCATCTATCAGTTGAGAGAGAAGGCCACCCTGTGGTGGGAGGAAGTCAAGAATGTTCACAGCATTAAGGACCAGGACGTGACATGGGATGAGTTTCAGCAATAATTTAAGGACAAATATCTAACATAACATTTCTATGATGGAAAATCCAGAGAATTCCATGATTTGAGGTTGGGTCAAATGACGATGGACGAATACATAACCAAGTTCACTTCATTACTAAGATATGTTCCTTATTTAAGGGATGAAAAGGCTAAGGTTCAATGGTTCTTGAGTAGTTTGTTGACCCACATGAAAGAGTGAATTGAGTTCGTGAATCCAAGGACCATGGATGAAGTAATTCGAAAAGCAAGAATGTGTTACCAGCAGTCCAAGGCGAAAGGAGAACTAGGAAAAAATTGGTAGCCAAGAAAAGGGCAGAAAAACAGTTCAAATTTAAAAAATTCTAAGACCAATAATTTTAGGAATTCTGCAAGTAATTCAGTGAGAAAACAGTTCAGAATAAACCATCAAAGAACCCAGTGGCCTACGGAGGAAAAACCCACAGAGGCTTCTAGAAAACCTGAACAAGGAAAAAACCAAAAACCACCTCTACAGTGATGGGGGTGTGGTGAGGCTCACTATTATAATAACTGCCCAAAATGGGGAAGAAATGATACAGTAGATAATCTAAAAGAAGCCTCTATAGTGGGTGATGTAGCTCAAAACATACCCAGAATTAATGTATCTTTGGAGGATCGACAGGCAGATTCTCAACCAACGATGATAGAACTGGAAGGTAAGTTACTTTCACAACTTGTTTCTATTTTGTTTCACCCAGGTGCTAACTTAAGTTATGTAAATCCCATAATAGTAGAAATCTATAAATTACGAAGTCAGAAATTCAAAAATCCTTGGCTGGTACAGCTAGCCACGGGGGCAAAAATAAATGTTTGTGCCAAAATCCCAAACTGTACACCGGAAATTGGAAAACAACAGTTAAATGTGGATATGAATGTATTGCCTTTGGGATCCTATGATGTGCTATTGGGCATGGATTGGTTGGAGAAAAAATGGACCCTGGTGGATTTTAAAGAGAAGATTATATATTACAGAATGCAAGATGGAACTCGTCAAGAAATACAAGGAATCCAGAAACCTATACAGTTGTGTCCTATCACAACCTCCCAAATGAGTAAGTGTATTAGAAAAGGATGTCAGATATATGTTGTTGGAAATACTGAGAGGGGGGGTGAATCAATATTTCTTTCAATTATAGCATTAGTTAATCTTCAATTATTATCAGTGTTTGTACAATGATAGAAGCAAACAAGAGGAACACAAATGCACACAATTTTTAAGGTGGAAGCCCACTCCGGGACAAAAACCACCTAATTCTTTTCTAATAATTCTTTTCAACTCCAATTGAAAATAAAGCTCCAACTTCCTAGAATCTAGAAAAGCATTCTTCTCCAGCTCCCACTGGATGGACGCTCCAACGCCCAAGATTCTTTAGTAGTTAACTGAATGGATGCCCCAACACCCAATGAGCTACAACTCACCCTAGCACCACCCTACCACCCTATAGAAGAATAAAAGAAGAATGGACTCCCGTACCAGGGAAAATGGTCCACTTTACAATGATATAGAATGATGTAGAAGAATAATATATACTAGACCATAACCCCAACTTTGATACAACCACCTAATGATGATCCTAGACCTCCCAACATTGCCTCTTCAACCCTTGGCAGATAGACACTAGTACAATTTGTACAATAATGTATTTACAATGACTAAGTACAATGATACCTTTACAATGATTGTATGTAGTGCTGCCCACTTGAAGACTTCATATGATGAACTTCTTGCTGCTGTTATGCACCTTGGTTGCTGCTCTTGTCATGTTTCCCTCTGTTGCACCTTGTTTTGTTTTTCTGCCATAGAAAGTTTGTTCCTTTGCAATCCTTGACAACACATGATCTAGCTTTTTCTTGCCTTCTAGGAGCTCGATATTGAATTTGGTGTATCTTTGTTATTTCAGATCCTCAATATCTTATTTTTGGTCCTGTAGTATTCCTCTAAGTCTTCTTTCCAATGCCACAGGTTTGACCCAATTTGGATACTTCAAGAGAGAGTTATACCCAATTTCTCACACTGCCCTAATTATGGACTGTTTCAGCAAAGCACACTTGTACGTCGTGCCACATGTCATTGTTTCTTCATTTGCCTCTAAAATAGATAGATATAAAACTAAATACTATGCACTATCTGCCACATTTTATGGAATTTGAATCTGATACTGAGAGAGAGAGTTATGACGATTTTACCAAGGTCACTTCTTTGAGATAAATTTCAAGATCCTGCAAAAACCCTGACTCACACAAATCATATCTCCAAAAATATTGCACACCTTTATCTGAAATTTTTACTGCAGCTTCCTTAGGATTTCAGATTCACCTCAAAAAAAAATTCAGCTTCTGAACCTTCGTAGAAAAAAAGTTAGAGCGAAAATGCTAAGATGACCTGTTTCAGATGGCCGAATCCCTTACATAAGGAGGAAATGAAGATCACAAATTATATGAATGCTTAAGTTGAGAGGGGCTTCAACAAGTGAACGTGGGAGGGATCTTAGGAGCTTAAAAAATATTAATTATGGCTTTTCAATGACCCATGCCCCAACCCCATGGGGTTTTAGCCCACTAACTGGGGGTACAAACTTCAAACATGAATATCTCTCAAACTGTGAAGAATTACATGGCGTGCCATATATCAACGGAAACATCTCGACAAGTAAAAACCATCAAAAGCATTATTGACCCGTAATATATTAATTTGGTAGGTCAAACTTCCCATTCAATATTGGGTTAGCCCCTGGTGCTGCTTGGGTTGACATTAATGACAACCGCTAATCACACCCCTTTAGCATTGATGGCAAATACAAGTACCTCCCCCCGCGATCACACCTCACAACATTCTCTCCCCTTTTGACATCAATGGAAAAGGGTAACTCCCCCTGAAACAAAGCCATCCTGTGGACCTGTACACACTTCCACTCACACTGACACACAACCATCCTGTAAAATTGTACACACTTCCACTCCCCCTTTATATTCTGAAAAATGAAAATGTAATGAGAACTTGGGAGAATCCCAAGCTTCTAGTAAAGATATTCCAATGTTGGTGAATATTTAATATGTTATTCTTTTGGTGCTGCTTGGAATCTTGCTACTTGTCCAACTGCTTGCATAACATTTGGTCAGGAGGCTGTTACATATAGAATACTACTAATCATAGGTCTGTACAACCTTTGATCCACACCCTTAGATGAGTTGCCAATGCTCAATTTGCAACCAAGTAAAGACATCTCTAAATCACTTTTCACCTTTGTAGCAAAATTCTTACTTAGTCGATCATCATTGCTACTAATTATTGTATCATCCTCTTTAGCTATTAGACATGCTTTAGTTGCTTCATCCAGAACATATATGTCATTTGGAGCTTGACTTGTTGTAACCATAATTTCACCATACACGCCTTTCCTGATTTCACATTTCGTGGAGTTGAATAGTATTATGTGTCCTTGATCACACATTTGTCCAACATTGAGAAGATTGTGATTCACGTTTTCAACCAGTAGAACATTATTGGCTAGAGAATCTTTGCTTCCAAGAGTGACAGTACCTGATCCTATAACATTTGAAGATCCATCATTCTAAAATAATCGTTTCATTCTTTCTTCGCAGAGGTAAATACTTTATCTCTCGTCATATGTTGATAAACTGCTACATTTAAATATACCACACATCTTTCTTTTTTTGAGCCTTGATAGCGAGAGCACAATTATCAGTCTTCTTCTTCTTCCATGTTCGTTCATTCTGTGGCTTCGAAGATTCTTCTGGAGGATTTTCAAGTCTGCAGTCTCTGGCTATGTGTCCAAAGTTCTGACATTTGTAACATTCCATATTATTTCTTAAATGTTCAAATCTATTGATATTTTGTTGAGCCCTGGGAGATCTGTCAAACAAATCTCCTGAATTGTATTTCCGTTCCTAGGCATATGCGATTCTACAAATTTTTATGACCAAATTTTCCACATGAATAACAGTAGCCATAAAAATATGTTGGTACCTGGATGGAAATATTCATCAAGGAATTGTCTTCCAAAGCTGTTCTTGTGAATCTTGTCCAACGAAGTCTACATGCATGTCAGATCTCATAGGTTCATTGTATTTTGTTATAGAAGGTCATGTTTCTTCTTCTTTGTAACCGATGCCAGTTTTGTCGTTGTAAGATCGGTGATTGTTGATGATTTCTTCCAATGCCCTTGAGTTGTTGGCATAGTTTTGGATATTTTTTCCTTTCTTCACTTCCTCACGCAGCGAGACTACTTCGGCTTCTAATTTTTCCCTTTCTTGGTTGCTTTCTTCCAACTTTCTTTGAAGTGACTCTTCAATGCATTTGTGTTCTTTAACTTCAATTTTGAGACCTTGAACTTGTTCTTCAAGAGTATTGGAACGGATCTTCTCCACCTTGAGATCTTTTATAAGCTTGATTGCTTCCTTATAAAATTCGTCTATGGTCCATCCTTCTTCTTCGTTGTTTGATAACTCTTGTTTATTGTGCTTGGGTTTATTATGCTTGGCCATAAACAATACTCTCTCACTGGCTTCTTCTTCACTGTCATTGTCTTCTTTGGATGATGAGATATCTTCTTTAGAGAGAAATTTCCTTTTGGATCTTTGCTTGTTGAATTTCTTAAAGCCTTTCTTTCCTTTTGAGTTGCCATTACTTATGTTTGGACATTTTGCTACAAAATGCCCAACCTCATTACAGCTGAAACATATCAATGGAAGTTTACCTTTGAATTTTCCCTTACCAATTTTTAGTTTTCTCATAAGGTAAGCATATTCTTCATCTGAAAGACCTTCTCCATCATCTCCCTTTTCTTCACACTTACAGGTGCATGTATTTTCAATTGAAGATTGTTTGTCCTTATTGGTTTTCTTAGATTCAATGAACGCAATTTCTAGATGCGAAGTACCCTCTTCTTCATCAAGTCTCATTTCATATGCTATGAGAACTCCATGTAATTCCTCTTTTCTGAGTTTGTCCAAATTTTTATTGTATTCTAAGACCGATACCTTTGGGTTGAATATCCATGGTAACATTCTAAGAATATTTTTTATAATAGTCTTCTCATCAACTGGCTCTCCCAATCCTTCCATAGTATTGGTTGTTTCATCAATGTATTGGAAGTATGCAACAATGTTGCAATCTTCTTTCATTCCGAGTTGCTAAAATTTTGCTCTATAGATTTGAAGCTTTGCTTCTTTGACATTTGAGTCACTTGCATATATATTCTCAAGCTTGTCCCATACATTTTTGCTAGTTTTACAACCCAACACCTTATTATAAGAAGATTCAATAAGTCCATTGATAATATTCTTTGATTTTGCATCATTTACCAAATTCTTCTTACCTTGTTCATCCGCGGTTGATGTAAATCCATTTGGAATAGTGTCCTATACTTGGTAAACTTGCGCCAAGAGATAGACCTCCATTCTTCCTTTCCATAGTGCATAATTATTTTCATTGAATAGAGGTACACCATTCTTGGTATGCTCCATGACCTCCTTCCAGCTGTTAAACTTCTATTGAAGGAACCAAGCTCTAATACCAATTGTTGGAAATACCGAGATGGGGGTGAAATAGTATTCCTTTCAATTAGAGAATTAGTTAATCTTCAATTATTATCAGTGTTTGTACAATGATAGAAACAAACAAGAGGAACACAAATGCACACATTGTTTAAGGTGGAAACCCACTCCGGATAAAACCACCGTAATTCTTTTTCTTTTTCTAATAATTCTTTTCAACTCAATTGAAAATAAAGCTCCAACTTCCTAGAATCTAGAAAAGCATTCTTCACCAGCTCCCACTGGATGGACGCTCCAACGCCTGATATTCTTCAGTAGTCAACTGAATGGATACCCCAACACCCAATGAGTTACAACTCACCCTAGCACCACCCTACCACCCTGTAGAAGAATAAAATAAGAATGGACTCCCGTACCAGGGAAAATGGCCCACTTTACAATGATATAGAATGATGTAGAAGAAGAAGACACACTAGAACATAACCCAAACTATGACACAACCACCTAATGATGATCCTAGACCACCCGACACTGCCTCTTCAAATCTTGGCAGATAGATACTAGTCCAATTTGTACAAGAATGTATTTACAATGACTAAGTACAATGATACCTTTACAATGATTGTATGTAGTGCTGCCCACTGGAAGAATTCATAGGATGAACTTCTCACTGCTGTTATGCACCTTGGTTGATGCTCTTTTCATGCTACTCTCTGCTACACCTTTCTTTGCTTTGCTGCCCTAGAAAGTCTGGTCCTTTGCAACCCTTGACAACACATGATCTAGTTTTTTCTTTGCCTTCTAGGAGCTCGATATTGAATCAAAATTTTCATTATTTCGCATCTCAATATATGATTTTCATCCCAGAGGTAGTCCTCTAAGTCTTTTCCAATTCAGCAGGCCTGACCTGAATTTGGATTCTTCAAGAGAGAGTTATACCCAATATTTCACAATTCCTTAATTATGGATTGTTTCAGAGCACACTTTTACTGCCAGGCAGCTACGTGTCAAATATTTCTTCATTTGGCTTGAAATTGATGGGGAGAAAACTAAATGACAAAATTATCTTTCCACATTTTATTGTTAAATTTCAGAACTGATACTCGTAGAGAGATTTCTGATGAATTTACCAAGGCTACTGAGATAAATTGTTTTAAAACTCACTTACAATTTAATTAGATTCTAAAGATGCAAAATTTGGTCTGAAATTTTTACTGCAGCTTCCTTAGGATTTCAGCTTCACCGCATAAAGATTTCAGCTTCTTAGCCTTTGTAGAAAACAATTTAGAGCAAAAATTCCACGATGACCTGTTTTAGATGGCCAAATCCCACACATAAGGAGGAAATGAAGATCACAATTTATATGAATGCTTAAGTTGAGAGGGGCTTCAACAAGTGAACGTGGGAGGGATCTTAGGAGCTTAAAAAATATTAATTATTACTTTTCAATGACCCATGCCCCAACCCCATGGGGTTTTAGCCCACTAATTGGGGGTACAAACTTCAAACATGAATATCTCTCAAACCGTGAAGAATTACATGGTGTTCCATATATCAACGAAAACATCTCGACAAGTAGAAACCATAAAAAGCATTATTGACCCAGAATATATTAATTTGGTAAGTCAAAATTCCCATGAAATATTGGGTTAGCTCCTGGTGCTGCTTGGGTTGACATCAATGACAACCGCTGATCAACATATGCCATTCAGGTGGGTTTTAGTAATCCGAAGGAGAAAACCCCTATGTTGGAAAGTATACTAGTAGTACAAGATTTCATGGACGTGTTTCCAGAAGATGTACCAGGTTTACCTCCAAGAAGGGACATTGATTTCACTATTGAGTTGATGCTAGGAGCATCACCAATTTCAAGGTCACCATATCGAATGAGTGTACCAGAGCTAACCGAAGTAAGAATGAAACTGCAAGAGTTGTTGGATAAAGGGTATATTCGACCGAGTGTGTCCCCTTGGGGATCACCGGTATTGTTTGTAAAGAAAAAGGATGGAACCATGCGAATGTGCATGGACTATAGAAAACTCAAGAAATTAACAGTCAAGAATAAGTATCTGTTGCCCTGGATTGATGACTCGTTTGATCAGGTGAAGGGGGCAACTGTATTCTTGAAAATAGATTTAAGATATGGATACCACCATATCCGAATTAAAGATGAAGATATCTACAAGAGTGATTTATGTGCTCGATATGGGCATTACGATTTGTGGTGTTACCATTTGGTTTAATTAATGCACCAACAACATTTATGAGGCTGATGCATGGCATATTCCACCCCTTTTTGGAAATATTTGTGTTGATATTTATTGACGATATATTTATTTATTCAAAAAGCATGGAAGAACAGAAGGAGCACTTAAGGATAGTGTTGGAGATGCTAAGAATACATCAGTTGTACGCCAAGTTCAGCAAATGTGATTTTTTCAAATAGAAGATACAATATCTAGTCCATGTCATCTTCGGTGAAGGAATAACGGTCGATCTAGAGAAAATTAAAACTATTATTGAATGGTGAGTACCCCAAAATGTGGTAGATATCCGATCCTTTATGGGGTTAAATGGATACTATCGATGGTTCATTGAAGGATTTTCAAATATTTCCTTCCTAATTACACCTTTGCAGAGAAAGGGGAAAGTATTTAGATGGAGCAGTGAGTGTCAAAATAGTTTCGAAAGCTTAAAACATTTGTTGACCACAGCCTCGATATTGAGGGTAGCTAACCCCAACAAAGAATTTGAGGTTTGTACCGATGCTTGTAAGGAAGGAGTTGGGTCAATTTTATTGCAAGAAGGAAGATTGGTTGCCTATGAATCAAGAAAATTAAAGGAACATGAACAACGATATTCAGCCTATGATTTAGAACTGACAGCAGTAGTGCATGCGTTATGGGTATGGAGGCACTACTTGTTAGGAAAAATATTTGTGTTAAAAACTGATCATAGCAGCCTAACCAGCTACTTTAAGAAAGCATATTTAAACACTCAACAAGCAAGGTGGAATGCCTTCCTCAGTGAATTTTATTTTGATATAGAGCATGTGAAAGGCAAAGAAAATCATGTGGCAGATGCCTTAAGCAGAAAACTGCATTGTGTCTACAAACTTTGCTATAATCAAATCGAATGTAAATTTGTAGATCAGATAAAAGAGAAAGCCAAAAGGGATCCTGAATACCGATTTTTATGGCAGAAAGTAGAGGAAGCCAACAGATAAGAAAAACATTCTGACTATGTAATTAACAAAGATAAATTGTTAACCTTCAAGGGAAAGTTATATATCCCAAACCGAATGAGTTTAAAAGAGTTGATCATGGATGAGTAATACTTCAATAATTACACTGGACACCCAGGATACCAGAAAATGCTAACAACAATTAGAAAATTCTATTTCTGGCATGGTATGTGAAGGAACATTGCAGAATACTTAAACAAATGTTTGGAGTGTCAATAGGTTAAGGTGGAGCATGAACACCCAGCCGGATTGTTGCAGCCTATAACAATGCCTGAATGGAAATGGGAAGTTATATCCCTAGATTTTTTTACTGGTTTACTAAGGTTGAAAAGGAATAATGACTCCATTATGGTGGTGGTTGATAGATTGAGTAAGGCAACACATTTCATACCCGTGCAGTCTACTTACAAAACTATGAAAATAGAAGATATCTTTATGAGAGAAATTTTTAGACTCCATGACATTCCAAAGATTGTTATATCAGATAGGGATGTGGAGTTTACTTTAGCATTCCGAAAGACCCTATTTATATGTTTGGGAACCCAAATAAATTTCAGCATCGCTTATCATCCCTAGACGAATGGAAAAACTGAGCGGGTGAACCAAATATTAGAATATATGTTGCGCATGTACGTGATGTAGAAACCAACGAAATGGGATGAATATCTACACTTTATAGAATTTGTAAACAATAATGGTTACCAAGAGTCTCTTAAGACAAGCCCCTTTGAAGCTTTGTATGGCCGACAATGTCGTACTCCCATCAATTGGAGCAGCCCTGAAACCAAGTTGGTTGAGATGGAATTAGAAGTAAGGAAGATTAGACAAAATCTGAAAGCGGCTTAAGACCGGCAGAAGGTGTATGCAGCTAAGAAGAGAACTTATCGAGAATTCAAAGTGGGCGATCATGTGTATGTAAGGATTAAACCCAAGAAGAGCACACTAAGGTGGACCTCCTGTGCCAAGTTGGATCCTAGGTTTTGTGGTCCTTTCTAGATATTGGAAAGAGTGAGACCTGTGGCTTATCGGTTGGATTTACCCAGCCACATCCGAGTAAAAAATGTGTTTCATGTGTGTTTACTAAAACGATACGTGCATGACCCAAAGCATGTAATCCACTGGAAAAGTATTCAGGTGGGGAAGATTAAATAATCCTAACTTAAAATACCAAGTTTTATGAAAATTTAATTCAGAGTTTTGTTGAATGCATGTCGAATCAGACAACAAATTTCTAGTCGAACCTCAGCATATACTAGATTGGAGAGAAATCATGCTCCAGAGGCGAGCCATCACCCAGGTTAAAGTGCAGTGGAAGCACTTCAGCTTGGATGAGGCTACCTGGGAAGATGAAGGATTTGTTCATGAAGCTTATCCAAAAAAAATTTCTAAGCTGGAGTGAAACAGCGAGGACGGTGTTTACTTCCAGAGGGGGAAGTTGTGACAGTTGGCTTAAGTGAAAACTAGTTGTTATGTTATTTAATTTGAAAGAGACTGAAAATTTATTCTTTTGAGAAAAGGATCACATGATGAACACAAAATTAATTACGTTTTGTTGAAATAAAATTTAAATATAGAATAGTGGTTCCATAAAAAGTTAAAAGACTGATGATAAAAGTATTCTAAGAACTGAGAGTGGTTGAACAGAAAACAGTTAAGATAGTTACCTTTAATTTGAGGATAAAAAGTACATCCCAGCAAGGAAAAGGGGTTGTGTTCTATGACTAAGGAAAAGAAAGAAGAGAGTGGAAATTCTTGAGCTGGTGGTGACCAGTGGAAAACACTCAACATTCCTGAATCCTGGAAAAGAAGAGTACTGGACTAGGAGTCCTAAGGTCTCTTCTGGGATATCTATCAACCTAATCATCTCAGGTGTAGAGCACGGGGGGAGATGAGGATGTAGTTGCCTCTCTCATGGTAGGGAGGACATCATCAATAGATTCTGGAGTGATATAAGTATAAAAACTACCAAAATAGTAAGAACTAGAATTTGTTGTTTAGACATAATTCTTTTAGAATGGAGGAAATATTTTCTTGAAATTATGGAATAAATATTTTTACACAGTGAATGCCGTAGATAAAAAGTATCTGTAATTATTGTAAAACAAACCAAATGTTATAGTAGTAATTTTTATGTATATCTGTGGGCTGTGAAATAAAATTTATATATTGAAGTTACTACCTTATTTCAAGGAAATAAGTAGTGTGAATGGTAAATAAGTTACCAGTTTAAACCAATATAGAAACATCTATTATAAAAATGAACCAACAAAAATGTTAACCCTAGACCCTAGAACTGGTCATTCTTATGTAATCTATGTTATACACAGACAAAAGAGTTGTATGCAACAACTCTAAAATCCATATGGTCCGGGCATCCCTATTTAACTGAAGAACTGGAAAACAGTAAAGTAGAATAAGGGAAAATCTGTGCAAAGAAATGGAATACAAACACATTTAAACTCTGGAAAGAACGTGCATATTAAAACCCAGAAGAGTAGCAGCCAATGCAAAGAAATAATTATTTGTGAAACTCTCTTTTTGTAACAGTTAATAAAGATAAAAACACTAAATTTATACGAGCAAGAGTGATAACATCTATTCGAGCAATTCAGGAGTAGTAATGTAAAATTCCAATAAAGTAATGAGAGAAAAAAGATACATATAAATTGTATTAAAAACAGAAATTCTCAATGCAAGAGTTCTTTCACAGGAGTGAACCATACTGAAAGTAAAGCCAAGATTTGTATATCCAAAAATTTGAAGTTCAATCCAATAAACATGGAGAAGTTTTAAACAACATTAAACATTGTTTCAGAGTAAACTATTCCTCTTAGACAGAGTCGCGTACTCTTTTAATAACCAGAGTTAAACCCTTAAACTATTACAAACAAATCTCCAAGAATAACACTGGGCAGAGCCCTCGAATACACGAAAGAACCCAAGAGTATGTTAATGCAAAGCCATAAGACTAGATGCATAAATTTATGACGTCGATAGTGCCAAGAAGCTACCCTGGAGGGCTTCACACCGAGACTAAGAGACTAACAATAAAACCGGTACCTATTAGCAACAAATGCAGTATTAGCATGAAGTTGAAAAACGCTCCTGTGGGACGACAACGCACCAGTAACCATTTTCAATGGTCCACAGAGATATACCTGCCCCAAACCAAACATTAAATTTAGTAGCGAAATCCTTTTGTAACAACGGAAAATGACAAGAGTAAAGCAAAAATTGCAATACCTGGTAGAAGCTTTCCGCTGGCTACAAATTGTGTTCCTACAAGGAGACGTGGCCAGAGGAAAAAACTTTTATTAAATTATATAGTTACCAAAACTGTGATCATAATGTAGCAAAGAGCAAGTTTGATGACCTGGAGCTTAGATGACTTACTGACTGAGAAGTTGGGATGGTTGCATCTGGAAGACGGAGGCATTGGAACTGAACCCTGCAAACCTGCTAACCATAGGGAAAAGAAAATTGTCAAACAAGGAAAACCTCCTAAACTTAATAACTAAAACTACTATGTCGTAAAGCTGAGCTTTTGAGACTGTGTCAATGGATCACGGGGGCTTCGCTGTAGGAGAAATATCATATCACGTGGGTTCATATTGGGGGATATATAATGAGAAAAAAATGACATAATATATTGGGGGATATATGGGGATAAAGGGTTTTTATATTGGTAGGTATAAAAGATGGAGCTCAAAATTAATGAAAAAATATAAAGGGGTATCAAAAATTTTAATAAAAAAATGGATACCTACAATATATAGTGAAAGTAGGGGCTTTTTAAATTGGGATGGTGTATTAGGTTTATATTGGTAGGGGGTTAAATAATGTGATTTTTGAGGGTATTTTCGAGTATGTACTCAAATTAACGGTATTCTTTAATATGCTATGATTGCAAGTGATATGCTAGAGGTTTATTTAGTGATGTCCCTATGCAATGGATTCCACATACCTACGAAGGTGTCAAGGAGGCCAAAATTGAACAGGATCGAACAATGGCCGAGCAGGAATGGAGGCAGAAAGGTTGTAGAGGAGCAACGTTGCCGGAGTCGAAACAAATGAATGAAAAATAGTTAGGGTTGGCAGGGTCGGCAGGGTCATTACCCTAAACGGGTACTGAAGGACTAGGATGGTAGATCTCTGACCTTGAGATCCAACGGTGGCTAGTGGAGTAGGTGTCACCGATCAATTCGATTTCCCATGCGAAGAGGACAACAATACTTCCTTACCTTACATGAAAACATACAGAGAATTTCATGGAACCAAATAACATTTAATCATCGAGATTCTGCCAATGTTCCCTTTCCCTTCGGGATTAATTATCAACATTATGATTTACCTAGTTATTGTAGACTTATATTATATGCAGAGGACAAACCTTAATCTTTCGCAGGCGAAATTTCCAAGTAGAGATAAGAGGTTATGGTTATATATAGGATAGTATGGATAGATAACGAAGTCTCGTGTGAGAAACCATGTAGGTGCAATGTAAAAATTAGTCAATATAATTCATGGTAAAGTGTTTTATAGAACCCTCATAAGGTAAATAATTGTGGAATGTAAACCATGGTAATTCAAATAGGATTATATTATATATAATTATTATATTCATGTTTAAAGGAAAAAGTGATTTTTTTTTAATGTAGAACTGTTGCAAACGTTACAAGTGGTGTCATAGAAACGTTCATACGCTGGGACCCAATCGGTCACCTAACATGATAAACTGTTGTGTGTAAATGGTGCACAGAAAAAGAAATAAAATAGTAGAAGACAAAATGAGGAGGGGATAGACACAACAAACACCACGGAATGCAGGGGAACCTACAGCCCAATCCCAACCAAAAATGAATCCTGAAATGTGGATTCAGCTGATTGTAGATCAGCACTAGCAGGCTAGTAGACCATTGGAGGAACAACAACATTAAACCAGTATACTGCTAAGCACTATGCAGAAGTTATAAGAATTAATGGTCCAGGTTAGGAGTGAAAATTAGCGCCTGATGCAAGAACATGAAAGGATACTCAAGAGCCTTTCTGAGAAACAGAATCAAGGAGTGTTACAACCCAATCTTGACAGAGAAGCACAGAAATAAAATGAACGACAAGCCAAGGACCAAACTAATCATAGAATGGAAAGAAGCCATTCATAATGAAGTAACAAGAATAGAAACTATAATGAGGCTGAGTCTGGTAATGTGTCATAACAACAAGAAATTAAGAAACAAAAAGTGGATTTACAAGGTGAGTTTCGAAAGATCAAACCACTTACGTTTGATGGAGAAGCGGAGGAGGTGGTTGAAGCTTGGTTGATTAATATGAACAAGCACTTTCAAGTTTATGAGTACAACAACAATCTTAAAGCTAGGTTGTCCATCTATCATTTGAGAGAGAAGGCCACCATGTGGTGGGAGGAAGTCAAGAATTTCCTCATCATTGAAGAACAGGACACGACATGGGATGAGTTTCAGTAATACTTTAAGGAAAAATATCTAATAGAACGTTTCTATGAGGAAAAATCGAGAGAATTCCATGATTGGAGGTTGGGTCAAATGATGATGGATGAATACATAACCAATTTCAATTCATTACTGAGATATGTTCCTTATTTAAGGGATGAAAAGGATAATGTTCAACAATTCTTGAGTATTTTTCCGACCCACATGAAAGAGTGAATTGAGTTCGTGAATCCAAGAACCATGGACGAAGCAATTCCAAAAGCGAGAATGTGTTACCAATAGTCCAAGGCAAAAGGAGAACTAGGCAAAAATTCGCAGCCAAGAAAAGGGCAGAAAAGAAATTCAAATTTCAAAAATGATAGGACCAATAATTTTAATAATTTTTCAAGTAATTTAGTGAGAAAACAGTTCGGAAGAAATCATCAAATAACTTGGTGGCCTATGAAAGAAAATCCCACAGAGGCTTCCAACAAACTTGAACAAGGAAAAAACAAAAAACCACCTCTAGAGTGTTGTGGGTGTGGTGAGGCTCACTATTATAAGAACTACCCACAGTGGGGAAGAAATGATACAATAGCTAATCTACAAGATGCCTCTACAGTGGGTGATGTAGCTCAAAACATACCCAGAATTAATATAGTTTTGGAGGATCGGCAGGCAGATTATCAAGCAACGATGATAGAACTGGAAGGTAAGTTACTTTCACAACCTGTTTCCATTTTGGTTGACCCAGGTTCCAGTTTAAGTTATGTAAATCCCAGAATAGTAGAAATTTGTAAATTGAAAAGCCAGAAATTAAAAAATCCCTAGCTGGTACAGCTAACCATGGGGGAAAAAAGAAAAGTTTGTGCCAAAATCACAATCTGTACACTGGAAATTGGAAACCAACAGTTAAAAGTGGATCTAAATGTACTTCCTTTGGGATTCAATGTTGTACTACTGGGCATGGATTGGTTAGAGAAACACTGGACGCTGGTGGATTGTAAAGAGAAGATTATATATTACAAAATGCAAGATGTAACTCGTCAAGAAATACAAGGAATCAAGAAACCCTATACAGTTGCGTCCTATCATAGCCTCCCAAATGAGTAAGTGTATTAGAAAAGGATGTCAGATATATGCCATTCAGGTGGGTTTTGCTAATTCGAAGGAGAAAACCCCTATGCTGGAAAGTATACCAGTAGTACAAGATTTCATGGAATTGTTTCCAGAATATGTACCAGGTTTACCTCCAACAAGGGACATTGATTTCATTATTGAGTTCATGCCAGGATCATCACCAATTTCAAGGTCACCATATCGAATGAGTGTACCAGAGCTAACGAAACTAAAAAAGCAGCTGAAATAGTTGTTGGATAAAGGGTATATTCGACCGAGTGTGTCCCCTTGGGGAGCACTGGCATTGTTTGTAAAGAAAAAGGATGGAACCATGCGAATGTGCATGGACTATAGGAAACTCAATAAATTAACAGTCAAGAATAAGTATCTGTTGCCCCGGATTGATGACCTATTTGATTAGGTGAAGGGGGCAACTGTATTCTCAAAAATGGACTTAAGATCTGGATACCACCAGATCCGAATTAAAGATGAAGATATCTATGAGACTGATTTTTGTACTCGATATGGGAATTATGAGTTTGTGGTGTTACCATTTGGTTTAACTGATACACCAACAAAATTTATGAGGTTGATGCATGGCATATTCCACCCCTTTTTGGACAGATTTGTGTTGATATTCATCGATGATCTATTGATTTATTAAAAAAGAATGGGATAACACAAGGAGCACTTAACGATAGTGTTTGAGATGCTAAGAAGACATCAACTGTACGCCAAGTTCAGAAAATACAACCTTTTCAAAGAGAACATACAGTATCTAGGCCATGTCATCTCCGCTGAAGGAATAACAGTCGATCCAGAGAAAATTAAAACTATTATGGAATAGAAAGTACCCAAAAAATGTGGCAGATATCTGATCCTTTATGGGGTTAGCTGGATACTATCAATGGTTCATTGAAGGATTCTCAAAGATTGCCTTCCCAATTACATCTTTGTAGAGAAAGGGGAAAGTATTTAAATGGACCAATGAGTGTCAGAATAGTTTTGAAAGGTTAAAAATTTGTTGACCACAACCCTGGTATTGAGGGTAGCTGACCCCAACAAAGAATTTGAGGTCTGTACCGATGCTTGGAAGAAAGGAGTTGGGGCAATTTTATTGCGAGAAGGAAGAATGGTTGCCTATGAATCGAGAAAATTAAAGGAGTGTGAACAACGATATTCAACCTATGATTTAGAACTGACAGTAGCAGTGCATCTGCTCTTGGTATGGAGGCACTACTTGTTAGGAAAAATATTAGTGTTAAAAACCAATCATAGCAGCCTAACCAGCTACTTTAAGCAAGCGGATTTAAACGCTCGATAGGCAAGGTGGAATGCCTTCCTCAACAAATTTGATTTTGATATACAACATGTAAAAGGAAAAGAAAATCGTATGGCAGATGCCTTAAGAAGAAAACTGCATTGTGTCTAAGAACTTTTCTATAATCAAATCGAATGTAAATTTGTATATCAAATAAAAGATAAAGGCGAAAGGGATCCTGAATACCAATTTTTATGGAAGCAAGTGGAGGAAGCCAATAGACTAGAAAAACCTTTTGAAGATCAATTATTAACCTTCAAGGGAAAGTTATATATCCCAAACCAAATGACTTTAAAAGAGCTGACCATGGATGAGTATCACCGCAGTAATTACACTGGACACCCAGGATACCAGAAAATGCTAACAACAATTAGAAAAGTTTATTTTTGGCATGGTATGTGAAGGAACATTGCGGAATACTTAAACAAATGTCTGGAGTGTCAACAGGTTAAGGTGGAGCATCAACACCCAACTAGATTGTTGCAACCTATACGAGTGCCTGAATAAAAATGGGAAGTTATATCCCTAGATTTTATTAATGGTTTACCAAGGTCAAAAAGGCACAATGACTCCATTATGGTGGTGGTTGATAGATTGATTAAGGTAGCACATTTCATACCCGTACAGTCTACTTACAAAATTGTGCAAATAACATATATATTTATGAGAGATATTTTTAGTCTGCATGGCATTCCAAAGACAATTATATCAGATAGGGATGTGAAGTTTACTTCAACATTTTGAAATACCTTATTTACAGGTTTGGGAACCCAAATAAATTTCAGCACCGCTTATCAGCCCCAGACGGATGGAAAAACTGAGCGGGTGAACCAAATCTTGGAAGATATGTTGCGCATGTACGTGATGTAGTAGCCAACGAAATGGGAGGAATATATAAACTTGGTAGAATTTGCATACAATAATGGTTACCAAGAGACTCTTAAGATGAGCCCCTTTGAAGCTTTGTATAGGGGACAGTGTCGTACTCCCATCAATTGGAGCAGCCCCGAAACCAAGTTGATGCTTGCACCAGAGATGTTGCCTAAGATGGAATCAGAAGTAAGGAAGATCAGACAAAATCTGAAAGCGTCTCAAGATCGACAGAAGGTGTATGCAGATAAGAAAATAACTTATCGATAATTTTAAGTGGGCGATCATGTGTATGTAAGGCACACTAAGGTTGACCTCCTGTGCCAAGTTGGTTCCCACATTCTGTGGACCTTCCAAGATTTTGGAAAGAGTGGGACCTGTGGCTTATCGGTTGGGTTTACCCAACCATATCTGAGTACATAATGTGTTCATGTGTCTTTAATAAAACTATATGTGCATGAACCAAAGCATGTAATCCACTAGAAAAGTATTCTGGTAGGGAAGATTAAAGAATCCTAACTTAAAATACCAAGTTTTATGAAATTTTAATTCATATTTTTGCTTAATGAAGGTCGAACCGGATGGAAAATTTCTAGATGAACCTCAGTGTATACTCGATCGGGGAGAAATCATGCTCCGGAGGCAAGTCATCACCCAGGTTAAAGTGTAGTGGAAGCACTTCAGCTCAGATGAGGCTACCTGGGAAGATGAAGGGTTTTTTTGTGAGGCTTATCCATAATTGTTTGATGAGATGGAATGAAACACCGAGGACTGTGTTTACTTCTAGAGGGGGAAGTTGTGACAACTGGCTTAAGTGAAAACTAGTTATTATGCTATTTAATTTTAAAGAGACTAAACATTTATTTCTTTTGAGAAAAGGATCACATGATGAACATAAAATTAATTATGTTTTTTTTGAAATAAAATTTAATTATGGAATAGTGGTTCCATAAAAAGCTAAAATACTGATGATAAAAGTATTTCAAGAACTGAGAGTGGTTGAACAGAAAATATTTAATACAATTACCTTTCCTCTAGGGATAAAATTACATCCCATTGAGGAAAAGGGGTTCAGTTTTATGACTAAGGAAAAGGAGGAAGAGAGTGGAAATTCCTGAGCTTGTGGTGACCAGTGGAAAACACTCGGCATTCCTGAATCCTGGAAAAGAAGAGTACTGGACTAAGAGTCCCGAGGTCTCTTCTGGGATATCTGTTAACATACTCATCTCAGGTGTGGAGCCACTGTTTAGCACGGGGGGAGATGAGGACATAATCGCCTCTCTCACAGTAGGGAGGACATCATCAACAGATTCTGGAGTAAGATAAGTATAAAAACTGCCAAAATATTAAGAACTTGAATTTGTTATTTAGACAGAATTCTTTTATAATGCAGGAAATATTTTCTTGAAATTATGGAATAAATATTTTTACACAGTGAGTGCGGTAGTTAAATAATATCTGTAATTCTTGTAAAACAAACCATATGTTACAGTAGTAAATTTTATGTATATATGTGGGCTATGAAATAAAATTTATATATTGAATTTACTACCTGTATTTCAAGAAAATAAGTAGTGTGAATGGTAAATAAGTTACCAGGTTAAACCAATAAAGAAACATCTATTATAAAAATGAACCAACAGAACTTTTAGTTTAGGGCCCCAGGTCAAAACCCTAGATCCCAAAACTGGTCATTCTTCTGTAATCTATGTTATACATAGACAACAATTCTGTATGAAACAACTCTAAAACCTAGATGGTCCAGGCATCCCTATTTAACTGAAGAACTGGAAAACAGTAAAGTAGAATAAGGGAAAATCTCTCCAAAGAAATGAAACACACACACACATTTAAACTCTAGAAAGACGTGCATAGTAAAACCCAGAAGAGTAGCAACCAATGCAAAGAAATATTTATCTGTGAAACTCTCTTTTTGTAACAGTTAATAAAGAGAAAAACACTAACTTTATACGAGCAAGAGTGATAACAACTATTTGAGAAATTCGGGAGTAGTAATGTAAAAGTCTAGTAAAGTAAAGAGAGAAAAACGAAGCATATAAATTGTATTAAAAACAGAAATGTTCAATGCAACAGTTCTTCACAGGAGTGAATCATACTGAAAGTAAAGACAAGATTTGTATATCCAAAAATTCTAAGTTCAAGCCAATAAACATGGCGAAGTTTTAAACAACATTAAATATTGGTGCAAAGTAAAATATTCCTCTTAGACAGTGCCGAGTACTCGTTTAATAGCCAGAGTTAAACCCTTAAAAATATTACAAACAGGTCTCCAAGAATAACACCGGGCGGAGCCCTCGGATACATGGAAGAACCCAAGAGTATTGTAATGCAAAGCCATAAGACTAGATACATAAATTTATGATGCCGCTAGTGCCAAGAATCTAACCTTGAAGGACTTCACACTGAGACTAAGAGCTAACAGTAAACCCGATACATGTTAGCAGCAAATGTAGTATTAGTACGAAGTTGAAAAATACTCCTGCAGGACGACAACGCACCAGTAACCCTTGTCAATGGTCCAAAGAGATATACCTGCCCCAAACCAAAACTTAAATTTAGTAGAGGAATATTTTTGTAATAGCGGAAAATGAAAAGAGTAAAGCAAAAAAACCAAGGTTGCAATACCTGGTAGAAGCTTTCCGCAGGCTACGAATTGTGTTCCTCCAAGGAGATGTGGCTAGAGGAAATTTTTTTTATTAAAGTATATAGTTACCAAAAATGTGAGCGTAATGTAGCAAAGAGCAGGTTCAATGACCTGGAGCTTGGATGATTTACCAACTGAGAAGTTTGGATTATTGCATCTGGAAGACGGAGGCATTGGAGCCGAACCCTGCAGACCTGTTAACCATAGGGAAAATAAAACTGTCAAACAAAGAAAACCTCCTAAACTTAATAACTAAAATTGCTATGTCGTAAATCCTGAGCTTTCGAGACTATGTCAATGGATTCCACATACTTGCGGAGGTATCAAGGAGGCCAAAACTAAACAGGATCGAACACTGGTCTTAATCTTTTTCAAACAAAATTTCCAAGTGGAGATAAGAGGTTATGATTATATATAGGATTGTATGGATAGATAACAAAGTCCCGTGTGAGAAACCATGTAGGTGCAATGTAAAAATTAGTCAATATAATTCTTGGTAAAGTGTTTTATAGAACCCTCATAAGGAAAACAATTTTGGAATATAAACCATGGTAATTCAAATACTTATGGGATTATATTATATATAATTATTATATTCATGTTTAAAGGAAAAAGTGATTTTTTTTTTAATGTAGAACTGTTGCGAACGTCACATAAAGGTCTTAAATTTTTTTAAATTATTAAAACTTATGATTTGCAAGGTTCTATTTTGTAAGACACATTAGTTTAGATCTTCTTCAAATTTTGAATTTAGGTTTCTACCTTAAAATATTAATTTTTTTTTCAAAATATTAAAACAAATACAATTGTTAAAGTTTTTAAGTAGGGAGATTTTTATAGTTCAATTCACAAAGTTAAGATTTAGTAAGTTTTTAGTTAAAACAATGAAATTTCTATTTTGCATTAAAATCATTTATAACAAAAATTTACACAACAAATGACATGAATTGACTTTTGTTTGTTGTCTATATTCCTAAATAACTAATGCATCTACAAATGCTTATAAGTCTTTACCTAGCATTATTTGACAACTTGATATTTCAATTCCTTATATTTCTTCTACACAAGTTGCCCATAAAATCAAGCTAGCTATTAAAAGTAGGCAACAATGTTTGAAAGAAAAATATTTAATATCAGAAAACAAAGCTAGCTATCAAAGGTAGGTAAAAATGTTTGAAAGAAAAACATTATATAATATTAAAGGAACTCATAATTAATTGTGAAAAGACATGTTGACTTAAGGACATACCAAAGAGGTATAAAGATTTATAATGGAGGGGGCATTTTTTTAATTATCAATACATTATATTATTTTGAAATATGTTGTTAGTAACTGAATAGTTAAGTTTTAGACATTTTATATTTTAAGTTATTAATAGATTAGATAGGCAATAAATGTAAAATTGAGACTATAATATTAGTTCTAATTAGAAATCAATTTATGAAGGTATAAATCAATATCGATTATATATATATATATATATATATATATATATATATATATATATATATATATATATATCAAACAAGACCATTTATCTAAATATCTGTATTAATATATAATTAATTAAATACAAATGTATTTATATGTAAACCCTAGACTTATTACTTGTGTGTAAATATCTTTATATTCATATAGGAAGTGATAGACAATCACAAATGTGTGTTGGATTTTTTTGTAGTTGTTGCAATAGCATTTTATAGTCGAGCATTGTCAAATATTTTTGTTGTACAATTTTAACATTATTTTTCTCAAGGTTAGTAATTTAGTTAAAATTTTCAATTTCAATAGTAAAAGATAAAGCTTTCTATTTCTCTAATCCCAATAGCTCAATTCTATTGATTATGGGAAAGAATATAGACATGTGAAAGGATTAACAACCTAATATTTGAAACATCTATTTTAGATTTGGAAATCATATAATTGTTACCATTAACAAATAATTTAGTTCTAACATCAAGTACATATAAAGAAGAAAGTGAAATGTCCTACAAAGTGAAATTATAACAAATTTGATGTTTATTTTGCGAATGGATAAGAAGAAGGCAATCAATACTACTTTCCAACAATTGAATCAATTTTCATGTGTACTTGGACATTTTTTCTCTCAGCTCATACAACTTTTTGGATCTCCTAGTAGAGATGTTTGCGTAGTATTAATATTACACTTTGGCTCACTACAATATTCTATTGAATCAATATAACGAGATGGGTTGGTCAATTTTAGATGGAACTCTGTTGATTTGGATTCCCACTTTGTAAAAATGGAGCACATGGAAGTGTTCCTATGTGTCTTTTTTACATCACTTAGATTAGATTCTTAAGTATAGTAGTTGATGATTAATATAACGGAACGATGTGACACTTTGAGAATTATCTTTCAATGATTTACATTTTGAACAACCACATACTATTGTGATATTTAAAAAAAAATCTTGTTCATGATGTAGTACATTAACCTAGGTTGGTTGGTAGAAGATGACATGTTACAATTTGCTAAGGTAATGTGGGAGTCCATTTTCATTAATCATTTGACTACAATATCTTTCTCTTGATAAGAGCTTGTGGTATTTTTCGACTTTTGGAATATCGTGCACATTTGAAACATGATACTGCAAAATTCAATGAACAATTATTTTTATCAGAATCTGGATTAGGGGCAAAAATTAGCTCAGAAATGAAAGTGCTCAGAATTGCACCAATCTAGAACAAACGGAGCCGACCCGTTGCAAGGAATCCAACGCAACTCGTTTCGTTGAAAACCGAGTTCGGATGAGGAAGTTATAGTCTATTGATCGCCGTTCAAAACATACAAATTTTTAAAAAAAATATTGTAGAACAGGTACAACTGATGACATGGCAGTCCAGTCAGCATGCAGAGACTCTTCTTTAGTTTTTAGCCCAATGAGAATGTGTCACAATTGAATTCGCCAGTTTGGTTTGTGAAGGTAAAAATCGCCCAATATTCTATGAAATCATATTTTTTATAAAATTTTATATAACTAATATTTTATGATTTAAAAACAAATCTTTTATATATATATATATATATATATATATATATATATATATATTATTAATATTTTAATTCCACACATTTTAATAAATCCAAATTTCCAAGTCATTTAAAACCGAAAGTCATATTAAAGTTCACGTTGGAATTTCATTATACATGGTGGGCATCTAAATATTACATTCAATATACATGGTGGGCATTTAAATATTACAATGAATTAATATGGAGGAGTTAATCTTTCAACGGAGGTGTATTAAGATGATTTCAAACATTGAACTTTGGTTCGAATATGGTGGAGCTAAACGAATACGTTGAACATTGTATAATATTAACCACAGACCACGTAAAATGCATGTATGAACATTTTGCAGCGCGTTATATAAATGAGTTTGCAAAAATGTATTGTGGGCGTAGAGGTCAGGATTTGGCCCTATGACCTCTGCCCTATCGCTCCACCCATATGCCAACAGGCCACAACACAATGCATTGAAATGAATGGCAAAGAACATATATTTGAAGGGTCATGCTAATTTGAGGGCGGAGGACGGAGGGGGCTAGCCCTCCTCATATGACCTTTTCATAAGACCAGGGCTTAAGCGCTTGAAATAATTTTAGAATTAGTGTGCAGTTATCTATAATTAATATGCAGTTAACCATAATTAATCTGGCAGTTAACTTGGCATATTTTTAGCAGAATCTGCAAATCCAACGTCACTTCCAAATTTGTCGAGGTTATCAGGATTTTTCCAGATTTAGAGGCAGAATTTAGGGGAAACTTTAATGAGGCCTATCTTGGTCAATTTTTGACCAATTTTTCCTCAAGGGTAGTCATTATTAGCAAATTGACATGCTCTGAATCCATTGGAATATCTTGTAGAGGAAATTGAGCAAATCTACAGGTATTTTTGGTCACTTGAAGAATTTTCAAGCGTAGGGCCACAAGGAGGGAAGGCCATGTTCAAATCAGCTGAAGGCCAATTTCAGTGAATGAACAGTCATTTTTAGATTTATTTGATGTTCTGAAGACAATGATATAGTTTGTAGAGGCGTTGGAGCACATTTGAAGATGTTTTGTCACTTTGGAGATTAGACAAGCCCATGGCCACCCAGGTTGGAGGTCAAGCCTAGAGGAGCTTCTAACCAAATTCAGAGATTGGATAATCATTTTTGGGGTATTTGAGTGTTCTGAAGCCAATGGAACAATCATCAAAACCATTGGAGAAACAATAGTGCTTGTAATTAGACATTTTACTCATAATCCCAAAAGGGCCGAGCTAGTTAAAGCATGCCCATGGAGATGTAACCTAGGAGGGTTGAACATCTTCATCATCCATTATGTTATGTGATTGCTGTGAGTTATGTTTCTGCATTTCATTTTCTATAAATAAGTTTTTAATTGTTAATTAACTCATAATTTGATCCTTAAAAACAAATGAAACATGCCACTTTAACCCCTTCAAAAATGGTTAAATGAGACGATCCTTAAACACATTTTTAATACTGATGAGGGAGCTTGCATATCAATAACAATTTTTCCCATATTCAGATCAAGTTGGTATCAGAGCAAAATTTTAGCTCATTTTAGCCAAGGTTAGGTAGAAGAATTATCTATTTCTTCTATAACTATTAGTTTTTGAATTTGTGTAAGGAGAATTTAACGGTTTGCTAAGTTTATGTGTGAAGGAGAAGGTTAAGATTGAGACTTCGTATTCTCAAATCACAGAAAATAATCTTTGTATGCATTGCATGTGTAATGGTAGTTTCATTAAGTGATGTTTCTAATCTATCTTCCTTACAAAAACTCTTTGATAAAAGAGATGTTGCAGAAACTCTATATCATGATTGATATGGTGTAAGAGAAGTATGAAGTTAAGAACATTAAACTTCAAGAATAGTTGATTTCCATGAGGAAGAAGAATCAAAAGATTCTTGAGAATATGCATGAGATGGAGACTTGGCTCCATATTGCAAATGAGAACCTTGAAAAGATGCATGAGATGTAGACTCAACTCCATGATGCCAAGGAAGCCTTAGCGAAGCATGTGCTTGAAAAATAGGTATGCAATTCAATTTTATCTTCAATTTCCTCTCAAGATGAATGTGTAGGTGATTTTGAAAGACACACTAGAGGAATAGGGTCCAAATTATTGTTGAAGATGGGCTATGAAGGTAAAGGATTAGGAAAACACGCACAAGGCATAGTTCAACCAACTGTTGTTTAGGAAAGGCCTAAGTATTTGGGTCTTGGTTATGAAAAACATGAGGGAGAAAGCTCTAAAGTCAAGGAGGCACATGAAGGTGTTCCAAGAAGGACTTTCATTTCATGTTCATTACTTCAAGCTTGTGAAGATTGTGTTCATGAGGAATGAAAAAGTTTTACACCCACTTTTCAATAAGGTGCTCATAAGCATGCAACTAATGAGAATGGTGAAAAAGTGGATGTTGAAAGCTCTACAATCATTGAATGCATTGTTGGTATTCCGAATAGAGCAACTACCTCATCAAATTAACCTCCTTAAGGAGGTGATAAAGGTGAATGTTCAAGGTATACATATGCTTTTAATCAAGTTGCTTTTGATTATGATAAACATGGAAAATACTCACATAAGATTTGGAGAAAATTTGCATGTTCCTTTTGTGGTTTGGATAACCATAATGTTTCAAGATGTTGAAAGAAGATAGCCATGCACAGGAAAAATGTGAAGCAAAGTATGCAGAAAGCCAAAGACAAAGCAAACCATGTTGAAAAGAAGATGCAGTTGTTTTGTACTCATTTCCATAAGCAATTTCATCTTGTATACAAGTGTTGGACTTTGTATCTAGCATGTCATCCATGACATTTGAAGAAGGTGGATAAAGAGAATGACAAGAATGGAAAATATGATTCCATAATTGATGTGGGTCAAGATGATTCACATGATGATGATGTGCAGCTGAAAGGGCACCATTGAAATGGTTTGGTAAGAGATGGTTAGATTTCTTATCCAATTAAGGCTTTGCATGTCTTTTGATGTTGTTGCTTTTATTTTCCAATGGAATGCATGTTGCATGTTATGCCAAGAAATGATTGAAAGTGGAGTATGTTGACTCACTTTATTGTAACAAGATTTGTTCATTTAAACTTTAAGTACATGTAAATATGAATGGAGTTCTTGTACTTATCATTGTACCTGTGAGAGAGTTGAATAATTGTATACATGCATGAGAGTTTTTGTGTATGGACAGTGAAATTTTGATGATTCCATTGTGCTTGAACATGCATGAGTAATTGACATATGGTGGTTGATTGCTTTGTTTAACATGTATGTTATCAACTTGAGAGTGTTGATCATTTGCACATGCATGAGTGACAACTTGTGTTGGTTGATTGTGTGTTGCATGCATGTCATATCGACTTGGGGAAGTTGATTGATGTCATAAAGATGGAAATGGATGTTGACGAAGTGTTTCATGATGTGAAATTATTTTTGTTTTGGGAAAATAATCGTCAAGTTTTTATACATGCTTATGCTTGAGTTGAAAGTCATTTGTTGAAGAGCCATGCTTTTGTTGACTTGTTTTTGGTCGATAAATTTTAACACCAAGATGTGAGAGTACATGGTGATGTTCACATGATGTGAAATTTTTTGCTTTGAAGGAGCAAGAGGATATTTCGTAAAGTTGTTTCTTGCATGATGTGTTGTTTGTGACAAGGTGTCAAAGAAAATTTTGCAGCCATTATAGACCATGTTATGTGTTGATGCGAAGAAGAGAAGGAGATGGCAAATGCATTCTTTCAGATGTGGAATTTGGAACCATGTAGGTAAAATAACGGTCATTTATTCTTCTTCTTTTATTGATGTTGGACGCTATTTGTTGTAGTTCACTAATTGTGCAAAGGAGGAACAAGATTCTTAGTGGAAAGGAACCGATGATTCGATTTAGTATAACAAAAGTGTCATATCATCTAGTAGCCAACAAGTGTTGGATTAGGTCAGCAACAAAAGGAGAAAAATGGTTGAAGAGCCAAGCCATTTGCAAGGCAAGGCAAGTCAGTGGGAAAGAGGTTGTCAAGGTGAATTTTCCAAGTAGAATCAAGATGATAGAACGTGGGAAATAGAAGAGTGTTCAATACTCATGAGATAACCAGCTTTTGTGGGTCCAAAAGCAGGTCAGTGGGAAGGAGTGATCAAAATTTCGATCAGGGGCAAAAATTAGCTCAAAAATGAAAGTGCTCAGAATTGCACCAAACTAGAACGAAATGTACCGTCTTGTTGCAAGGAATCCAATACAACTTGTTTCGTTGGAAACCGAGTTCGGATGAGGAAGTTATGGTCTGTTGATCATCGTTCAGAACAAGAAATTATTATTTTTTAAATATTACAGAACATGTACAACTAATGACATGGCAATCCAGTCAGCGTGCAGAGAATATTCTTCAGTTTTTAGCCCAATGGGACTGTGACAAGTGTCACAATTAGATTTTCCAGTTTGGTTTGTGAAGGTAAAAATCGGCAAGTGTCCTCCAAAGTTGAATGTGGGTTCATAATTTTTATGGAAGAAATTATTTTTTTAATATATTAAAGTTGGATTAATATATATTTTATATGGTTTTAAAAAAAATCATATATATATATATATATATATATATATAGCTTTATATATTATTAATATTTTAATTCCACACGTTTTAATAAATCCAAATTTCAAATTCATTTAAAACCCAAAGTCATATTAAAGTTCACGTTGGAATTTCACTATACATGGTGGGCACATTTCAAATCCAAATTTCAAATTCATTTAAAACCCAAAGTCATATTAAAGTTCACGTTGGAATTTCACTATACATGGTGGGCACATTTCAATATTAGAATGAATTAACATGGTGGAGAGTTAATCTTTCAATGGAGGCATATTAACATTTCAAAGGTCAAACTAACTTTGGTTCGAATATGGTGGCATTGTATGGTATTAACCATAGACTACGTAAGATGCATGTATTAACATTTTGGAGCATGTATTTCATTGAAAATGTGTTATATAAATGTGTTTGCAAAACCGTATTGTGGGTGCGGAGGTCAGGGTTCAACCTCGTGACCTCCGCCCTACCACTCCTCCCATATACCAACAAGCCACATCACAGTACATTGAAATGAATGGCAGAGAATATATATTTGAAGGGTCATGCAGATCTGAGGGCAGAGTGGGCCATCCCTCCTCCTCATGTGACCCTCTCATAAGACTAGGTCTTAAGTGCCTGAAATAATTTCAGAATTAGTGCATAGTTATCCATAATTAATCTGGCAGTTAACTTGGCCGATTTTTAGCAGAATCTCCAAATCTGGCACCACTTCCAAATTTGTCAGGGTTATCTAGCAGTTTTCCAGATTTAGAGGCAAAATTTAGGGGAAACTTTAATGAGGCCTATCTTGGTCAATTTTCGACCAAATTTTTCTCAAGGATAGTAATTCTTAGCATATTGGCATGCTATGAATCCATTGGAACAACTTGTAGAGGCAATGGAACAAATCTACAGGTGTTTTTGGTCACTTGAAAAAAATTTAAGCCTAGGGCCACGAGGAGGAAAGGTCATCCCAGATCAACAGAAGGCCAATTTTAGTAAATGAATAATAATTTTTACATGTATTTATTGTTATGAACACAATGGTACAATTTTCAAAGGCTTTGGAGCACATATGAAGGTGTTTTTGTCACTTTGGAGATTAAACAAGCCCCCGGCCATCGAGTTTGGAGATCAAGCCTAGAGGAGCTAGTAACCAAATTCAGAGATTGGATAGTCATTTTTTGGGTATTTGAGTGTTCTGAAGCCAATAGATTAGTCAAAAAAAGTATTGGAGCAATACTGGTGCTTGTAATAATACATTTTACTCATAATCCTAAGAGGGCCTAGCTAGTTAAAGCGGGTCCATGAAGATGTAGCCCAAAAGGGATGAACTCCATCATCATCAATTGTGTTATGTGATTGTTGTGAGTTATGTTTCTACATTTCATTTGTTGTAAATGGGTTTTTAATTGTTAATTAAGTTATAATTTGATCCTTAAAAACACATGAAACTTAACACTTTAACCCCTTCAAAAATGGTTAAATGAGACAATCCTTGAATACATTTTTAATACTGATGAGGGAGCTTGCATAGCAATAAAAGGTTTTCTCATATTAAGATCAAGTTTGTATTAGAGAAATTTTTTAACTCATTTTAGCCAAGGTTAGCTAGAAGAATTAACTATTTCTTCTATAACTATTGGTTTTTGAATTTGTGCAAGGAAAATTTAACATTTTGCTAAGTTTATGTGTGAAGGAGAAGGTAAAGATTGAGACTTCAGATTCTCAAATCACAGCAAAGAAGATTTGTATGCATTTCATGTGTAATGGCAACTTCATTAAATGATGCTTCTATTCTATCTTCCTTCCAAAAACTCTTTGATAAAGAGCTGTTGCGAAAAATCTACATCATGATTGATATGGTGCAAGAGAGTATGAAGATAAGAATATTAAACTTCAAGAGCGGTTGATTTCCTTGAAGAAGGAGAAGAAAGAGCTTCTTGAGAATATGTATGAGATGGAGACTCAGCTCCATATTGCAAATGAAAACCTTGAAAATATGCATGGGATGGAGACTCAAATCCATGATGCCAAGGAAGTCTTAGCCAAGCATGTGCTTTAAAAAGAGGTATGCAATTCAAGTTTATCTTCAATTTTATCTCAAGATGAATGTTTAGGTGCTTTTGAAAGACACACTAGAGGAATAGGATGCAAATTATTGTTGAAGATGGGTTGTGAAGGTAAATGATTAGGCAAACATGCACAAGGCATAGTTGAGCCAATTGTTGTTGAGGAAAGGCCTAAGTATTTGGGTCTTGGTTATGGACAACATGAGGGAGAAAGCTCTAAAGTCAAGGAGGTACATGAAGGTGTTCCAAGAAGGACTTTCATTCCATGTTCATTACCTCAAGCTTGTGAATATTGTGTTCATCAGGAATGCAAAACTTTTACACCTACTTTGCAAGAAGGTGCTCATAAGCATGCATCTAATGAGAATGGTGAACAAGAGGATGTTGAAAGCTCTAGAATCATTGAATGCATTGTTGGTATTCCGAAGAGAGCCACTACCTCATCAAATTCACCTCCTCAAGAAGGCGATAAAGGTGAATGTTCAAGGTATAAATATGCTTTTAATCAGGTTGCTTTTGATTATGATAAACATGGAAAATTCTCACAAGATTTGGAGAAAATTTGCATGTTCCTTTTTTGGTTGGGATAACCATAATGTTTCAAGATGTTGGAAGAAGATAGCCATGCACAGGAAAATTTTTAAGGAAAGGAGACAGAAATCCAAAGACAAAGCAAACCATGTTGAAAAGAAGAGGAAATTGTTTTGCAGTCATTTCCATAATCAAGGTCATCTTCTAGACAAGTGTTGGACTTTGTATCCAGCAAGTCATCCACAACATTTGAAGAAGTTGGAGAAAGAGAATGACAAGAGTGGAAAAGATGATTCCTAATTGATGTGGGTCAAGATGATTCACATGATGATGATGTGCAGCTCAAAGAAGCACCATTGAAATGGTTTGGTAAGAGATGGTTAGATTTCTTATCTAATTAAGGCTTTGCACGTATTTTGATGTTGTTGCATTTCATTGCCAATGGAATGCATGTTGCATGTTACACAAGAAAAATTTGTTCATTTTATCTTAAAATACATGTACATATGAATGCAATTTTTGTACTTATGATTGTACTTGTGAGAGAGTTGAAGAATTGTATACATGCATGAGATTTTGTGTGTATGAACAATGGAATTTTGATGATTCATTGTGCTTAAACATGCATGAGTAATTGACATATGGTGGTCAATTGCTTTGTTTAACATGTATGTTATGAACTTGAGAGTGTTGATAATTTGCACATGCATGAGTGACGACTTGTGTTCGTCGATTGTGTGTTGCATGCATGTCATATCGACTTAGAGAAGTTGATTTTGTCTCCAAAGATGGAAAGGGATGTTGACGAAGTGTTTCATGATGTGAAATTACTTTTGTTTTGGGAAAAGAATCATCAAGTTGTTATACATGCTTATGCTTGACTTGAAAGTCATTTGTTGAAGAGGCATGTTTTTCTTGACTTGTGTTTGGTCGATGAATTTTGACACTAAGATGTGAGAGTACATGGCAATGTTCACATGATGTGAAATTTGTTGCTTTGAAGGAGCAAGAGGATATGTCATCAAGTTGTTTCTTGCATGATATGTTGTTTGTTACAAGATGTAAAAGAAAAGTTTGCAGCCATTATAGACCATGTTATGTGTTGACGCGAAGAAGAGAAGGAGATGGCGAATGCATTCTTCTAGATGTGGAATTTGGAACTATGGAGGTAAAATAATGGTAATTTCTTTTCTTATTTTTACTGATGTTGGAAGCTATTTGTTGTAGTTCACTCATTGTGCAAAGGAGGAACAAGATTATCACTGGGAAGGCACCCAAGAATCGATTTGGTACAAAAAAAATGTTATATAATCTAGCAGCCAACAAGTGTTGGATTGGGTCAACAGCAAAAGGAGAACAGTGGTTGAAGAGCCAAGTCATTTTCAAGGCAAGGCAAGGCATGTCAACAGACAAGAGGTTGTCAAGGTGATTTTTCCAAGTAGAATCAAGATGATAGAATGTGAGAAACAAAAGAGTGTTCATAATTAATTAGGTAACCAACTTTTTTGGGTCCAAAAGCATGTCAGTAGGAAGGAGTAATCAGAATCTAGATTAGGGGAAAAAATTAGCTCAAAAGTGAAAGTGCTCAGAATTTCACAAAACTAGAATGAAAGCGAGCTACACGTCACAAGGAATCCAACACAACTCGTTTCGTTGAAAATTGAGTTTGGATGAGGAAGTTATGATCTGTTGATCGCCATTTGGAACATGTAAATTAAAAAAAAAATTGCAGAATGGGTACAGCTGATGACATTGCAGTCGAGTCAGCATGCAGAGAATCTTCTTCATTTTTTTAGCCCAATGAGACTGTGACAAGTGTCACAATTATATTCGCCAATTTGGTTTGTGAAGGTAAAACCTGCCCAATGTCCTCCAAGGTTGAATGTGGGTTCATGAATTTTATGTGAGAATTTTTTTTTTTAATATATTAAAGTTAAATTAATATATTATATATATAATTAATATTTTATATGGTTTTAAAAAAAATCATATACTATATTAATATATTTATATATATATAAATATTAATTTATTACTTTATATATTGTTAATATTTTAATTCCACGCATTTTAATAAATCCAAATTTCAAAGTCATTTAAAACCTAAAGTCATATTAAAGTTCAGGTTGGCATTTCATTATACATGGTGGGCATTTAAATATTACAATGAATTAATATGGTGGAGGAGTTAATCTTTCAACGGAGGTGTATTAACATTTCAAATGTTAAAATTTTGTTCAAATATGGTGGCGATGTATGGTATTAACCATAGACCACATAAATGCATGTATTAACATTTTGGAGCATGTATTTCATTGAAAATGCGTTATATAAACATGTTTGAAAATTTCGAAGTCATTTAAAACCCAAAGTCATATTAAAGTTCACGTGGGCATTTAAATGTTACAATTAATTAATATGGTGGAGGAGTTCATCTTTAACGGAGGCGTATTAACATTTCAAATGTTAAAAATTTGTTCAAATATGGTGGAGCTAAAAAAATATGGTGGAATTGTATGGTATTAACCATAGACTACATAAAATGCATGTATTAACATTTTGGAGCGTGTATTTTGTTGAAAATGTGTTATATAAACATGTTTGCAAAACTGTATTGTGGGTGCGAAGGTCGGGGTTCGACCCCATGACCTCCGCCCATATACCAACAGGACACAACATAGTACATTGAAATGAATGGCGGAGAACATATATTTGAAGGGTCATGCGGATTTGAGGGCGGAGGACGGAGCGGGTTAGCCCTACTCCTCATGTGACCCTTTCAAAAGACCAAGTCTTAAGCACTTGAAATAATTTTGGAATTAGTGCGCAATTAGCCATAATTAATATGTAGTTAGCCATAATTAATCTGGTAGTTAACTTGGCAGATTTTAATTAAAATCTCCAAATCCGACGCCACTTTCAAATTTGTCGGTGTCATATGGAAGTTTTCCAGATTTAGAGGCATAATCTAGGAGAAACTTTAATGAGGGCTATCTTGGTCAATTTTCGACCAATTTTTTCTCAAGGATAGCCATTCTTAGCAGATTTTCATGCTCTGAATCCATTCGAATAGATTGTAGAGGCAATGGAGAAAATCTACAGGTGTTTTTTGTCACTTTAATAATTTTGAAGCTTAGGGCCACGAGGAGGGAAGGCGATGCCCAGATCAACGGAAGGCCAATTTCAGTGAATGAACAATCATTTTTAGATGTATTTTATGTTTTGAACATAGTGGTATAGTTTATAGAGGCGTTGGAGCACATATGAAGGTATTTTTTTGTCAATTTGGAGATTAAACAAGCCCATGGCCACTGGGGTTGGAGGTCAAGCCTAGAGGAGCTGGTAGCCAAATACTGGTGCTTGTAATTGTTGAGCAATGGAAAATGCATGAAATCATGGGGTATTTTCTCATTCTTTTACTATAGACATAATCCTTTTTACCTTAGAAAGGTGATTTATTATAAGAATTATGGTAGAATTGGAAAGATGTATCTTTATTGTAAAAAGATGACTAAAGATTGATTTTTGTTGATAAAAACAGGAATTAGACGAAGTGAACAACTATACCAAAGGCGAGGCTGAGATGAATGCAACCGCTGTTCCTCCAGCATTAAACCAAATCCTGCCAAAGACAAGGAAATCCGAACGCATCGCTAAGAAAAGGTAGGGGACAGCTCGACTTCGGTCAAAGTAAACCATGTGATAACTAAAAGAAGGGAAGCGAATCCCTTAGGATCCTTCGATCCTGAGGGATCACTGTTCAAGCCTCATCTTATTCCTCGTCTTGTTCGTCAGGGTCTGATATATAAGGCAACGCCTTTAGTGATTAAGGGAGTCAGAGATTCTTGTACTCAAAACATTTCCTTTGTAATATTGTGTTTTATTGACTGTCGGCTTTAGAGAGCGGTCTCTGTAATACTTTATGCTCGATTAATATAAAATACGTGTTTCATTTCACCTCTCAAGTTCTGAAGTAGCCCAGCAGTGTTTCACTAGTGCTTAGGGCCCGGCCCTAGTGAAATCACCCTGTTGTTTGTATTTCTAACCTTTGCTTACTGTTGTGTGAAGTTGTGTTTAAATTCATTACGATTGCAGAGTTGATTGATTGCTGTTGGATTGAATACATATTCATTGTGAGCATTAACGAACTGCACTGCTATTTTATCATTTGCAAGAAGTGTATTCGTTGTTTATTTACCTTGCTATCTTTATAAAGCTTTGTTGTTCTATATTCAATTCTAGTTGTTGTTTTATTGGTTTATGATTCTTTATGATTGACTGTTTCGTAGTATTGGCTGTCGACAGGGTTGAAGTATTAAGATTAGTTTCCTGATTGCGTTAAGTTTAGAATTGATGTTCAATTCATGTTTGTTGTTCCATTCCTGTTTATTGTTCATTTCTGATTCATAGATTCAGATTAGCAGATAGATTGTTTACAGTTGCTGAGTCCGCATAGGAATTACGAGTTGCTATTCCTTTCCAGCTTTTGTTATTAATGGAAGTTCCTTTCAGTTATTTTCATCAGCAAGTAGTTTGAGTTTGATTTCATTTTGATTGCTTCAAGAACAAGACCACCAACTGTAGAGGACATTGGTTACTGCTTTCAAGTTCCCAGATTGGTTATCTTGCCTCAATGTGATTTCAGTTGCATCGATTTCTAAGGGAAGGAGTTATTGCTACTGTATCTCTGATCGATGTTTTGCAGATTGATGTAGTTAATATTTCAGAGCATTTCCATTTATGTTACTGTAATTAGATTTCTTTACAAGCATCCGTTTACTCTTGTATTTAGAATTTTGTACTACATCTTCATAGCATTACTCTTAGTTAATTGCAGTCTCAGATAGAGTACACTCTTGAAATAAAAAGTCGCTCCCGGATTGATAATTAATGTAGGCTAATTAGGTGTTTAAAAAAATACATTTTTATGCTCCAACATTTTGGCGCCGTTGCCGGGGAGAGTGTATGCCATTTCAAAGGAGTGATGCACAATTGATTTTCTTCTACTTGCAAATAATTGGGTATTAAAGACGGAAGGTAAGAACCTGCGCACTGGGAAAGAAACACACTTGCTCACAGACCACTTCACAGCAGAATTAGGTAAGCTTCTCTCTTTAGGTAGGAATGAAGGCTTGTTTTCTTAAATGAATAAACCAACTAAGCAAAACAAAATTCCTCCTAAAATTGAAAAACCTAAGGGACCGGTGACCCTTGGGCGGACAACTTTTATTGACGAAATCCTTAAAAGGACTGAATCTCAGCCATTAGTAGGACCTAGGAGAGTTATATCTAGACAACCTACTAGTTCCCTTCAGGCCAGAGAGTCACCATCTGAAGCCTTTGCTGAGATACATAGTCAAACAGTGGGAATTGAACAAGATTCCCAAGAAATTGAGAATCCCTACATAATTTCCCCTCAAGAAGGGAACTCTAGTAATCTCCGTGAAAGAGAAGGGGAAATAGGAGAAACAGAAGAACCAAAATCTCCTATTGAAATAGTCCAAACAATAAGCAGTCCAGATAAGGGAAGTGCTGCTAAACTCATTCAAAACCAAGGTCCTGAACCACCTCAAACAGTAGGTCAACAAGGAATACTTATTGTTCCAGATCAGGGAAGTGTTGTCAAGTCCATTCCTGCTCCTTCTAGTCAGCCTAGGAATTCCCTTGAGATCCCAGAAGGATATTGGCACATATTTGACCAAATGGCCCAGAACCAAAACCAAAACCAGCAGACACCCCAGCAAACCTCTACACTGCAATATCCTATAGTAGATACTGCAGTTAATGCACCTATGATAGCCATTCCCCTTCAACATATTACCGCATTTCATGGCTTAACATCAGAAGATCCAGATGCATTTTTGTTTGAATTCGATGTGTTATGCAGGGGATATGATTATACCACCGATCCCCAAAAATTAAAACTATTTCCTTCTACATTAAAAGGAGCAGCCTTATGATGCTTTATGGGGTTAGGTGGGGGTGTCATAACTGATTGGGATCAGATGAAAGTTGCGTTTTTAAAGAAGTATCAAGATTATTACAGGTCTCGGGAACTAAAAGATGAAATATTCCAAATGACAGCAAAACCAAATGAAACCTTGGAAGAATATGTGGAACGGTTTCAATACAATCTTCAAAGATCTCCTTATGCATCCTTACCCTTACCTGATAATGTGCTGAAAACTACATTAATTAGGGGAATGAAATATCAATGGGTTGAAACATTTAATATTATGGGAAAAGGTGATATATATCAAGAAAGCTATGCTAACATCATTGATTTTTGTATCAGGAGTTCGAGGGGCAACATAAGGCTAAAATCAGCAGAACGTGATATGATTACAAGAGACAACAAGACCTCCAATGAAGGTGTGACTCATGCAGATATTGGAAACCTGCTGGAAGATTTTAAGACAGATATACTTGGGACTCTAACAACGCAGTTCGACATTATGCAAGCTAAACAAAAGCAAGCAGAAGCAGAGAAAAATTTGGCGATATTATGTCCGAGATGCAGGAAGAAACACAGCCACAAAGAGTGCCCGCTGGATGTAATCAAAGTTTGCACCATTTGCACAAAAGATCACCCTATTGAAGGATGTCCCTCACTTCCTGGCCTAAAAGTAGTTTATAAGGAGGCAGAAGAAGAATCGGAAGTGGTATGTCTGCTTAATCAGCGTCGACAAGGGAAGCCACGACAATCAGGTATGCCAACTGATCCATTTTCTTCTTTTCAGCCTCCTCAATACAATGCTCAGCAATATAGTGGAATGTGGAAAAATAAACCACCTTTCCCCAATTGGTCACAACATCCATTCCCTACATCATCATGGACGAACCAAACAAATCAAACTAATTGGCCTAGTTTTCCTTTCTGCCCACCGTTTTGGCAAAATAATAACTATCCAACACAATGGTCCCCCTCTACTTCGCAGAGTCAAGCCTGGCAGTCAAAGTGGAAAAGACCTACAAATCAGCCAGCTGGAACAATCCCTCTCTCTCAACCTACACTGCCAGCGCCCTATACAAACCCCCAGACCAACTTAAGACCACAGCTCCCAGCCCAGCCCAACTCAAACCCAAACAATAGGTCAGTTCAGTCTGTCCAAATAATGGAACCCCCAGAATTAGAAACCGAACTGAGGGAGTGTAATGACCTTCAATTAAGGTCTGGGCACATAGTAGAAACAGAGAGAAACAATAATGCTCATATTGAAGATCCGTTACCTGTAGAACAAACATTACAAAAAGAGAAGGAGGTTCAACAACAAAATCAACAACAAGCAACAACTTCCTCTCCATTGTTCCTAGAACGATTAATCATACCACGCCCATTAGAACATCCCGATTTTGATCTTCTGGGAGAATTAAAAAAAATTTGTATAAAAATCCCTCTCCTCCAAGCTATCTAAGACATCCCTATATATGTAAAAACCATTAAGGAATTATGCATAAAGAATCCAAAGAGGAGAACAACCACCAATCCAACTGTCCAAATAGTCGGTACTTTATGTGACTTATTATCAGGAATGGAAACACCCGTAAAATACGAAGACCCAAGAAATCCCATAGTGACAGTGCAAATCCATGGGCAATTGTTTCCAAATGCCTTAGTTGATTTGGGAGAAGCAATCAATATCCTAACAACCACCACCTGTCAAAAACTTGGCATTACATCGCTAGAACCAACAACAACCTTATTAGAATTGGCCAACCGATCGGTAGTCAAACCAGAAGGTACACTACAAGATGTAATGGTATCAATAGATTCCTGGGAATACCCTGTTGACTTCCTGGTTATCAATCCAAAGAACAGGCTAGATGGACACCCGTTAATCTTAGGTAGACCTTGGTTGGAAACTGTCGATGCTTATATTGGATGCCGACAAGGCAACATGACAATAACAAGGGGAAAGTATGTCAATAATTTAGCTTTATATCCCCTAGTCCAGCCAAGCCTATCAATAATCAAAACAAGAAAACAACCTGTATCATATCTTATGGAAAATATGAGATCACCTCTAACTATAGAAAATTCTCTTGATTTTAAAGATCAAACAGAGGATGATATCATCAATAGTTTTATTAATAAACCACAAATCAGATCCCATCTACAATGTCACATGATCAAGGCAGCATTTGATAATAAGGAAGAAGAAGACCCTCTGAAATATATTCCTGATCAAGTAATACCCACTACTTCCGTATACAATAGTAATATTGTAGAAATTGAGCCGGGAAAAACTCTAAACATTAACAAAAATCTGACTGCTGAACAAAAAGAGAAGTTGGTCCAACTATTGCAAAAATACAAAGCAGAGTTTGCATGGGATTACCTAGACATGAAAGGAATTTACCCCCAATTGTGTACACACCACATCTATATTGAAAAATATGCAAGACCCATTTGCCAACCCCAAAGAAGACTAAACCCTCACCTTAAAGATATTGTGAAAGCTGAATTACAAAAGCTATTGGATGTTAATTTCATCTACCCAATATCTGATAGCAAGTGAGTCTCTCCATTAGTAGTGGTACCAAAGAAGAACGGAAAGTGGAGAATATGTGTAGATTACCATGAACTTAACAAGGCAACCCAGAAAGACCACTTTCCCCTTCCTTTCATTGACCAGGTATTAGACACATTGGCAGGAAAGAAATTCTTTTCCTTCCTCGATGGCTTTAGTGGGTACAATCAAATCCAGATTGCCCCTGAAGACCAAGACAAAACTAATTTTACCTGTCCATGGGGGACATTTGCCTACCGAGTCTTACCCTTTGGCCTATGCAATGCCCCTGCTACATTCCAAAGGGCCATTCTCGGCATCTTTGCATATTTAATAAATGAAGGGCTCGAAGTATAGATGGATGACTTCACACCTTACAGGGATGATTTTGAGCCAGCATTAGAAAATTTAGAAAAAATGTTGCAAAGATGTATTGACACTAGGCTTTTTTTAAGCCATGAAAAGTGTCATATGATGATGACTGAAGGAGTTATCTTAGGGCACTATATTTCAGTAGCTGGAATTCAGGTGGGCCCAGCTAAAATTCAGATAATTTTGTTAATACCCACACCCACCACACAAACAGAGGTATGTAGCTTTCTTGGATTTTCTGGTTATTATAGGATATTTATAGAACATTATTCTCGAATAGCTGCACCTTTATATGCACTAACTGGAAATGTTGATTTTATTTGGACAGATAAATGTGACAATGCCTTCAACGATCTGAAAAAGCTTGTTTCAACAGCCCCAGTGCTGAGGGGCCCAAATTGGAATTTTCCATTCCAAATTTCATCTGATGCCTCAGACACAGCAATTGTAGCAGTACTTGGGTAGGAGGAAGACAAGAAACCATATGCAATCTATTATATTAGCAAAAATCTATCCCCTGCTGAATTAAATTATACTGTAACTGAGAAGGAATTTTTAGTTGTAGTACATGCTGTAAATAAGTTTAGACATTATATAATTGGGTATACTGTAGTACTATATACTGATCGCTCTGCCATTAAATTCTTAGCAAATAAACCTATTACAAATGGAAGAGTGATAAGATGGTTGATTTTATTGCAGGAATTCGACATTACAATCAAATATCGACCTGGAAAAGAGAACCCTGTAGCGGATTTTCTGTAAAGAATGCCAAAGCCAACAGACACAGAAGCAGTTGAAGACCACTTTCCAGATGAACATTTGTTCGCTATTACTGTCAGAACCCCATGGTATGCTGATATAGCGAATTATTTGGCAATAGGTAAACTACCTAAAAATCTATCCCTTAATGAATGAAAGCAGATAATACAACGTAGTACCTGATTCTCTTGGAGTGGGGGCTACCTATTTCACACAGGGGCAAATATGAAAATAAGAAGATGCGTCCGGGAGGACGAGGTATTTGATACTTTGAAAGCATGCCATGATGGGCAATGTGGCAGGCATTTTGCAGATTGTAGAACTTCCCTTAAGGTTTTACGAACAAGCTATTATTGGCCTACCATCTTTAAAGATGCCAAAAAATTTGTGCAGGCCTGTGATAGCTGCCAGAGGGCAGGTCACCCTGGGCAGTCTGATGAAATGCCTTTGAACCCTCAACTAGTAACTGAACCATTTGAACGCTGGGCGCTCAATTTTGTTGGCCCTATTAGCCCCCCATCAAACCAAAAAACATACATCCTAGTTGCAACCGAGTATGTCACCAAATGGGTTGAAGCAGAGGCACTTTCAAAAGCTATAGAGGACTCTGTAATACAATTTCTTTTCCAAATATTTGTGCGATATGGCCTCCCAAGGGACATAATCACAGATGGAGGACTGCAGTTTGTAGGTAATAAACTTGCTGAAACACTACAAAATTACCACATTCAGCACAAGATTACAACCCCATATCACCCATAGGCAAATGGCCAAGTAGAGAGCACGAACAAAGTGATTGAATCTATATTAAGAAAAACCGTTGCCTCACACAGACGTGATTGGGCCTACAGTTCTCCAGAAGCATTGTGGGCATACCGAACAACATGGAGACCCACTACGGGATATTCACCATATCAATTGGTATTTGGAAAAGAACCCATCTTTCCAATAGAATTTGAAATTCAGACATTAAGAACAACTCAAAAGGTGGGTCTAGATTTAAATGAAGCCCAGGCCAAAATACTGCAGCAAATTAATGAGTTATATGAAATTAGGCTCTCTGCTATTCAACACACAGCGTTAATTCAACAACAGAGAGCAAAATGGCATGACGCCCTTATCAAAGAAAAGATCTTCCACGAAGGAGATTGGGCACTCCTATATGATTCTTGGTTTTATGATTTTCCAGGGAAGCTCCAAAAACGATGGCTCAGACCCTATGAAATACAAAAAGTGCATGACAATGGCACTATTACATTAACCGCCATTGATGGATCTGGACATTCCTTCAAAGTAAACAGTCATCGAGTACAATTGTATCATAAACCACTTACTCGAGAATCCTTCTACCAACAATTACGGGAAGATTCTACCATGAAAATTCTAGCTGAAGGGGATAATTCCTCCTCGACACCCATTTATTAAATCATTTTTTTTTTTTTAAATTTTGTACATAAGGATTGTTCATTTATTTTGATTGTTTGTTTCATGGAATTCGTTTTTCAAAATTCTATTTATTTTGTTTATTTTGAGTTTTTGTTGTTCCTTCCTAAAGGAACAACACTTTTGTTGTTCCTTTCAAAAGGAACAGCAGCTTTGCTGAGAGTGTTTTTGCTGTCTTTCGAAAGGAACAGTAGTTTCGCAAATTTTTTCTGTTCCTTTCGGAAGAAACAACATTTCCGCAGATTGTTTCTGTTGTTCTTTTTAAAGGAACAACACCTTTTGAGTGGATTGTTTTTTTGTTTTAGATCAGCATTTTGAGGATTTCTGATGACTCTTCTAAAGGCAAACATACTATTTAGTTGCAATCATACAAATTAAAGCTTACTGTAATCAGCAAATCAAAACAAATCGTCATTCTTAGGAAATTTTTTTGGTAATGATAATAAAAAGGGAAAAGGGACATAATCAATAACATGACTTTGCTGTCTTACTATCACTAGAACTAATATGATTGATTATCCTTATCATGTTGGTTCTTTCCCATATTTTATAACTTTCTTTGATTTTTTACTTATGGAGTATGAATAAGGGCATATTCTTTTCTATTGAGATGTTTAGACTTCTTCCACCATCCCTACTCTTAAGGAGTGATGAGCCATCCTTTATATATAAGTAGGAAAGTGCTATATGAAAAAGAAAAATATTTACACATTTCATTAATAATTTTATGATTTGGCAGAAGGAGGATAGGGGGTCTCATCAAGAGCCAACCTACCATGATCATAAGGAAGTAAGTGAAGTGGAATTCCCATCATGGCCACCACACCAGGGATATGGTCCAATGGACAATTCAAAAAAATTAAGAAGTCCTTGGAACAGGAGGTCTCATCACGAGCCGGCCTGCCCACTTTTCAATTCTTCCTGGTGAGTGGCATTGTGATTTATCTAGTCACTAAGCCAGCACAATGGCCTCTGTTATGACATTTAACAAGCACTTCCTCAGCATAAATAAAGGAAAATGGTTCCAAGGGTGAGAAAGCAGCTTTGCCAAGGTTATGGACACCTGTGGGTAACAGAGCTCTGCTGATGGTATTGGAGTCACATTTATACACATCAATAGTAACATTAAACCCTTTTTCCTATATCTCTATTTAAATATCAAATGAAAGTATGAATCCCTAATCTTTGATTTCGAACCTATCATACATGAAAATGATCATAAATCGATCACATTAGTTTGAGTGGGTAATAAACACATCTATACTTATGTTTATCTTAAGCTGTCCCTTCTCCTTATATTTGAATCATTACAAACGTTTCTATATCTATTTACGATTTATCACACACATTGATTTTAGTAAAATCTATAATTTTATTGATTGTATCATAATTATGCCTGCTTTTTCCTACTGTACAACTGTTGTGCAGTACTTGACTCTCTTAATTCACGGTCGAGGACGACCTATCATCCTTCAGGGGGGGCGCGGATGTCTGCATGCAGATCAAATCCTGATATTTCTTTACTTGTATGCAAACCAAATCCCTACATTCTAGGGAATAACAAAAACTTAACGGCATTATTCCAATTCACCGTGTTGTGTTGTTCCATTATAATCACTGTGTGTTTGGAAAGAAGTAACCGTGTGTAGAGACGATGGGAGGACGACCAATTCGCAGTGAGTCGCAAGTGCTTGTTGTTTCTGATGCTACATGAGAGATTTTGGAAAAATTGGGATGGATTACATATTTCACGAGGATGCAACAACCCCATGAAACAGTGGCCACCGAGTTTTTACAGAACTTGCAGGAAGGATACTCCATGGTTAGAGGAGGGCAGATAGTTGTATCTGATGAAATAATTGCAGAGGTATCTGGCATACCAGCGCAAGGAACTGTATGGACTCAAAAGAAGGTCAGGCTTCGAGAAGCCATGAAGATTTTTCAGGATGATGGACAGACATTGGTCGTCAAAGGCAAAGGGGTTCAGCTAGCATCATTGGGAGAACCATGGATGGAATTGGCCAAGATAGTGCAGGCCTATATAACATGCGACGGAAGGAAAGACATGGTAAGACCTCGCCACCTTAAGTCACTGGTTGTATTAAAACAGAAATGCACTGTAAATTTTCCTGCATTTTTAAATTCCTTACTGCATGATATTGCCCGTAGTATAAGAAAAGCTCAGCATACAGACATGGTGGTCAGCCACCATTGCCTAATCAGATTAATAGTGAATCGTAGTCTCTCCCAACAACAGACCAGCTGGGAAGAGTTGATATTCTCCATTGATGGAGGGCTAGCTTTACCTGCCCCAAAAGAGAAGAGAATGGCTAGCTTAATAGACGAGCCATCAATTCGTAGATAGCCCCTCTGTTCAAAACGAAGTAGGGGAATGATAGAAGGACTTCTGGGTAGTAGTAGCTAGCCCTTGGAATTTTCCAGCTCGGAGGATGAACAACCTCCACAATTGGAAGGAGGAAGTCCTTGTACTGATGAAGAAGAGGAAATTGAGGGAGAAATTCACTACTCGGATGAAGAAGAAATGAGCCACCACACTAGTGGTGAGAAACAAACCAGTGCAGAAGAAGGAAATAATGAAGAAGAGGAAATTGAGGGAGAAATTCGATATTCGGATGAGGAAGAAGGAATCTATCATACATGTGAGGAGGACAAAGATAATCATAGCAGTGAAAGAGAAGGAACAGAGCCTCCCAAAAATACTACTGTAAGTTCACCACGAAGCCCTTTACGGGAAGACCAATTGGCCCAAATTCTGGCCAATATGAGTGAATATGTGCAGCCTCATAGCCCTTTGGACCTTAATGTTGATATAAATAAGTTGCAGGAGCACTCTGCTGTCAACAAAGAAACAGTTGAAGAAATTCTGAATGAAACAGCAAACCCTAACGAAGTGATAGAGTCAACTAGGGTTTCTTCCCTTGAAAAGCATGAACAAGAAAAGGAGAACACCGAAGCAATATCCCAACCTGAAATTTCTCAGGGGATTGTAGAGTCAATTGAGGGTATAATTCCCAAAGAATTTAGCCAAGGGCATATGAATATTGAAGAAGAAACCCAAGAAGAAAACCAAGAAGAGAACCCAACTGAATGCATGGCTGATGAGGACCAAAACCTTGTTGAGCAAACAGGTTCAGAAAAAGGAACAACTGTTCCATTGAGAAAAAGGAAGAAAGTAACTGAGATTGAAAAGCTTCGGAGGGAACGAATGAAGCTTCAGAGACTCGTGGAATAACTCAGGAAAACCATTAGGGTTCTTAGAATGAAACAAATTCCCAAGTGAGCCCCCAAGAGAAGAAGCATAGCCACTAAGCGAGCTTCGAAAAAGAGAAAAGTGGCCGCTAAGATGAACCCCCAAGTTGCAGAAGCTATGGCTGAGCCTAATTATGGAGATACGGAACAGCAAACAGCTGTTCCAGCACAACCTGTTCCAGAGAGACCCACTTCAAGTGAAAACATGCAATCTAGTAGTCAGAATACTTTTAGTGACCCTACATTATCCAAACTCCAAGAGGAGTTGGCACAGGCTTGACTGGAAAGGCGAAAGTTGGAAGAAGACATTGTCCCTAGGAGGAGATATCAAGAGTTGCAGCAGCAGATGAAGACCATCCATGAAGCAGAGGCTGAAGCCCATGAGAAGTGTCTAAAGACAGAGGAGAAGGATGAAAAGGTAATGAATCAATTAAAATTAGCCCAGAATCGAATGGACACTCTCTGCTCATTATACACTGATGTCTTAGCCTGTAGATGCCTTGCCAAGAACTATGCTTTATTTTTATTAGAAAGATATTTACAGCTAAAGATTAAGGCAGTTAGGGCAGGAAAATCTATAGAGATATAAACTATAGATGACTTTGTAACATGCTGCAAACTCTATGGGATAAAGGTACAACGCCTCTTGTGTGAGTTTTATTGGCATAATCTAATATTTGAAAGTGATAGTGAGACAAATCCTAGCCCTTTTTGTGGGTGATATCCAATACTAGGCGTTTATTTCCTTTGTTGTTAATTAGTTAAAATGGTTTAAAGCCTATAATGTTTTTCAAAGGCAGGAAAATGAATTAGATTTGTGGGTTAGGAGTGAACCTCAGGACCCATTTCAATTTTGGGCTAGGCAGAAGAGTTTGATGACAAAGGAAGGTGTTATCCAAGCATTGGGGCCTGTCCATAAATCGATAATCTTGAATGGGATAGATTATTTCATATCTATTAGAAACCAGGCTTACATAGCAGCTAAGGTCTGATGGGGAATTTCCAATCGGAATGTGCAAAATAGAGAACCATTTAACTATAAAAACTTTGGGCTACCTGCAGACCGCTTGGTTTCCTATAGTAATCTCATTTTGAAAGAAGGAACATTCTGGCTAGGGTGTAGGTTTCAAAGCCCCATTGCATGGTATCCTGCTACAAACTACAAAGCCATTTATGAACTACCCGAAGGACAGACAGAGCATGTTTTCAAAGCATTAGCTACACTGCATGGTTTTAGGCCTTTTGATGAGAAAACTTATCCGGCTTATTCTTTAACTACTCTGCATGTGAACTATAGTCTTCATGAGGACATGAAAAAGATTAAGCAGGGGGGTATGTTGAGCAGTGGAAAAGGTATGAAATCACGGTGTATTTTATCATTATTTTACTATAGACATAATCCTTTTTACCTTATAAAGGTGATTTATTATAAGAATTGTGGTAGAATTGGAAAGATGTATGTTTATTGTAAAAAGATGACTAAAGATTGCTTTTTGTTGATGAAAATAGGAATTAGACGAAGTGAAAAGCTATACCAAAGGCGAGGTTGAGATGAATGCAACTGTTGTTCCTCCAGCATTAGACCAAATCCTACCAAAGACAAGGAAATCTGAGCGCATCACTAAGAAAAGGCAGGGGACAGCTCGCTTCGGTCAAAGTAAACCATGTGATAACTAAAAGAAGGGAAGCGAATCCCTCAAGATCCTTCGATCCTAAGGGATCGTTGTTCAAGCCTCATCTTATTCCTCATCTTGTCCGTTAGGGTCTGATATATAAGGCAACGCCTTTAGTGATTAACGGAGTCAAAGATTCTTGTACTCAAAACATTTCCTTTGTAATATTGTGTTTTATTGACTCTCGGATTTAGAGAGCGGTCTCTGTAATACTTTATGCTCGATTAATATAAAAGACACATTTCATTTCACCTCTCAAGTTCTGAAGTAGCCTAGCAATGTTTCACTGGTGCTTAGGGCCCGGCCCTGGTGAAATCACCCTGTTGTTTGTATTTCTAACCTTTGCTTACTGTTGTGTGAAGTTGTGTTTAAATTCATTACGATTGCTGTTGGATTGAATACAGATTCATTGTGAGCATTAACGAACTGCACTGCTATTTTATCATTTGCAAGAAGTGTATTCGCTATTTATTTACCTTGCTATCTTTATAAAGCTTTGTTGTTCTATATTCAATTCTAGTTGTTGTTCTATTGGTTTATGATTCTTTATGATTGACTGTTTCGTAGTATTGGCTGTCGACATGGTTGAAGTATTAAGATTAGTTGCCTGATTGCGTTAAGTTTAGAATTGCTGTTCAATTCATGTTTGTTGTTCCATTCCTATTTATTGTTTATTTATGATTCATAGATTCAGATTAGCAGATAGATTGTTTACAGTTGCTGAGTGAGCATAGGAATTACGAGTTGCTGTTCCTTTCCAGCTTTTGTTATTAGTGGAAGTTCCTTTCAGTTATTTTCATCAGCAAGTAGTTTGAGTTTGATTTCATTTTGATTGCTTCAAGAACAAGACCACCAACTGTAGAGGACATTGGTTACTGCTTCCAAGTTCCCAGATTGGTTATCTTGCCTCAGTGTGATTTCAGTTGCATCGATTTCTAAGGGAAGGAGTTATTGCTACTATATCCCTGATCGATGTTTTGCAGATTGATGTAGTTAATATTTCAGAGCATTTCCATTTATGTTACTGTAATTAGATTTCTTTACAAGCATCCGTTTACTCTTGTATTTAGAATTCTGTACTACATCTTCATAGCATTACTCTTAGTTAATTGCAGCCTCAAACAGAGTACACTCTTGAAATAAAAAGTTTCTCTCGGATTGATAATTAATGTAGGCTAATTAGGTGTTTAAAAAAATACATTTTTATGCTCCAACAGTAATCATACATTTTACTCATAATCCCAAGAGGGCCTCTCTAGTTAAAGCAGGTCCATAGAGATGTAGACCAAGAGGGTTAAACTCCATCATCAATCATTGTGTTATGTGATTGATGTGAGTTATGTTTTTGCATTTCATTTGATGTAAATGAGTTTTTAATTGTTAATTAACTCATAATTTGATCCTTAAAAACACATAAAACTTGACACTTTAACCCCTTCAAAAATGGTTAAATGAGATGATCCTTAAACACATTTTTAATAATAATGAGGGAGCTTTCATATCAATAACAAATTTTCCCATATTCGGATCAAGTTGGTATCAGAGAAAAAGTTTAACTCATTTTAGCCAAGGTTAGCTAGAAAAATTAGCTATTCTTCTATAATTATTGGTTTTTGAATTTGTGTAAGAAGAATTTAACAGTTTACTAAGTTTATGTGTGAAGGAGAAGGTCAAGATTGAGACTTTATATTTAAAATCATAATAAAGAAAATTTGTATGAATTGCATGTGTAATGGAAACTTCATTAAGTGATGCTTCTAGTTTATCTTCCTTGCAAAAACTCTTTGATAAGGAGATGTTGCAGAAACTTTACATCATGATTGATATGGTGCAAGAGAAGTATGAAGATAATACCATTAAAATTCAAGAGAAGTTGATTGCCTTGAAGAAGGAGAAGAAAGATATTCTTCAGAGGCTGCATGAGATGGAGACTCAGCTCCATATTGAAAATGAGAACCTTGAAAAGATGCATGAGATGGAGACTCAACTCCATGATGCCAAGGAAGCCTTAGCCAAGCATGTTATTTAAAAAGAGGTATGCAATTCAATTTTATCTTCAATTTCCTCTCAAGATGAATGTGTAGGTTCTTTTGAAAGACATACTAGAGGAATAGGGTCCAAATTATTGATGAAGATGGGCTATGAAGGTAGAGGATTAGGAAAATATGCACAAGGCATAGTTGAGCCAATTGTTGTTGAGGAAAGGCCTAAGGATTTGGGTCTTGGTTATGGACAACATGAGGAAGAAAGTTTTAAATTCAAGGAGGCACATGAAGGTGTTCCAAGAAGGACTTTAATTTCATGTTCATTACCTCAAGCTTGTGAAGATTGTGTTCATGAGGAATGCAAAAGTTTTACACCCAATTTGCAAGAAGGTGCTCATAAGCATACAGCTAATGAGAATGGCGAACAAGAGGATGTTGAAAGCTCTACAGTCATTGAATGCATTGTTGGTATTCCGAAGAGAGCCACTACATCATAAAATTCACGTCCTAAATAAGGCGATAAAGGTGAATGTTCAAGGTATAAATCTCCTTTTAATAAAGTTGCTTTTGATTATGATAAACATGGAGAATTCTCACATAAGATTTGGAGAAAATTTTCATGTTCCTTTTGTGGTTTGGATAACCATAACGTTTCAAGATGTTGGAAGAAGATAGCCATGTATAGGGAAATTTTGAAGCAAAGGAGGTAGAAAGCCAAAGACAAAGAAAACCATGTTAAAAATAAGAGGCAATTGTTTTTCACTCATTTCCATAAGCAAGGTCATCTTGTGGACAAGTGTTGGACTTTGTATCCAGCAAACCATCCACGAAATTTGAAGAAGGTGGAGAAAGAGAATGAAAATAATGGAAAATAGGATTCCATAATTGATGTGGGTCAAGATGATTCACATGATGATGATGTGCAGCGGAAAGAAGTGTCATTGAAATGGTTTGATAGGAGATGGTTAGATTTCTTATCCAATTAAGGCTTTGCATGTCTTTTGATGTTGTTGCATTTCTTTTCCAATGGAATGCATGCTGCATGTTACGCCAAGAAGGTGATTGAAAGTGGAGTATGTTGACTCACTTTATTGCAGCAAGTTTTGTTCATTTCAGGTTTAAGTGCATGTACATATGAATGGAGTTCTTGTACTTATGATTGTACTTGTGAGAGAGTTGAAGAATTGTATACATGCATGAGAGTTTGTGTGTATGAACAGTGTGATTTTAATGATTTCATTGTGCTTGAACATGCATGAGTAATTTCCATATGGTGGTTGATTGCTTTGTTTAACATGTATGTTATCAAATTGAGAGTGTTGATCATTTGCACATGCATGAGTGACAACTTGTGTTGGTGGATTGTGTGTTGCATGCATGTCATATCGACTTGGGGAAGTTGACTTTGTCTCCAAAGATGGAAAGGGATGTTGACGAAGTGTTTCATGATGTGAAATTATTTTTGTTTTGGGAAAAGAATCGTCAAGTTGTTATACATGCTTATGCTTGACCTGAGAGCCATTTGTTGAAGAGGAATGTTTTTTTTACTTGTGTTTGGTCGATGAATTTTAACACCAACATGTGAGAGTTCGTGGCAATGTTCACATGATGTGAAATTTGTTTCTTTGAAGGAGAAAGAGGATATGTCATCAAGTTGTTTCTTGCATGATGTGTTGTTTTTGACAAGATGTCAAAGAAACGTTTGCAGCTATTGTAGACCATGTTATGTGTTGATGCAAAGAAGAGAAGGAGATGGCAAATGGATTCTTCCAGATGTGGAAATTGGAACCTTATAGGTAAAATAATGGTCATTTCTTTTCTTATTTTTATTGATGTTGGAAGATATTTGTTGTAGTTCACTCATTGTGCAAAGGAGGAAAAATATTCTCAGTGGGAAGGCACCGATATTTCAATTTGGTACAAAAAAAGTGTTATATCAGCTACCAGCCAACAAGCGTTGCATTGGGTCAGCAACAAAAGGAGAATAATGGTTGAAAAGCCAAGCCATTTGCAAGGCAAGGAAATGCATGTCAGTGGGCAAGAGGTTGTAAAGGTGAATTTTCCAAGTAAAATCAAGATAATAGAACATGGGAAATAGAAGAGTGTTCAACACTCATAAGATAACCAACTTTTTTGGGTCCAAAAGCATGTCACTGGGAAGGAGTGATCAGAATTTGGATAAGAGGAAAAAATTAGCTAAAAAATGAAAGTGTTCAGAATTGCACCAAACTAGAACGAAAGCGACTGTCTCGTCGCAAGGAATCCAATGCAATTAATTTCATTGAAAACCAAGTTCGAATGAGGAAGTTATAGTTTGTTGATCGCCGTTCAAAACAAGCAAATTAACAAAAAAATATTACAGAACAGGTACAGCTGATGACATGGCAGTATAGTCAGCATGCAGAGAATCTTCTTCAGTTTTTAGCCCAATGAGATTGTGATAAGTGTCACAACTAGATTCGCCAATTTGGTTTGTGAAGGTAAATTCAACCAATGTCCTCCAAGGTTGAATGTGGGTTCATGATTTTTATTTGGAAAATTATTTTTTTAATATATTAAAGTTGGATATATATATATATATATATATATATATAAAACTTATATGGTTTAAAAAAAAAATCATATATTATATTAATATATTAATATATATAAATATTAATTTATTACTTTATATATTATTAGTATTTTAATTCCACATATTTTAATAAATCCAAATTTCAAATTCATTTAAAACCCAAGGTCATATTAAAGTTCACGTTGGCATTTCACTGTACATAGTGGGCATTTAGATATTACAATGAATTAATATGGTGGAGGAGTTATTATTTCAACGAAGGCGTATTAACATTTCAAATTTTAAACAAAATTTGGTTTGAATATGGTGGCATTGTATGGTATTAACCATAGACCTCTTAAAATGCATGTGTTAACATTTTGGAGCGTGTATTTCGTTGAAAATGTGTTATATAAATGTGTTTATAAAAATGTATTGTGGGTGCGGAGGTCGGGGTTCGACCTAGTGGCCTCCGTCCTACCACTCTACCCATATATAAATAGGCCATAGTACAGTACATTGAAATGAATGGAAGAGAACATATATTTGAAGGGTAATGTGGATCTGAGGGCAGAGGACGGAGCAGGCCAACCCTCCTCCTCATGTGACCCTCTCAACCCTCCTCCTCATGTGACCCTCTCATAGCACTAGGTCTTAAGCATCTAAACTAATTTCAGAATTAGTGCGCAGTTAGCCATAATTAACTTGGTAGTTAACATGACATATTTTTAGCAGAATCTCCAAATCCAGTGCCACTTCCAAATTTGTCAGGGTTATCTGGCACTTTTCCAAATTTAGAGGCAGAATCTAGGGTAAACTTTAATGAGGCCTAGCTTGGTCAATTTATGACCAATGTTTGCTCAAGGATAGTCATTATTAGTAGATTGGCATGCTCTAAATCCATTGGAACAAATTTCAGAGGCAATGGAGCAAATCTACAGGTGTTTTTGGTCACTTGAATAATTTTGAAGCAGAGGGCCACCAGGAAGGAAGGCCATGCCCAAATTAGCTAAAGGCCAGTTTCAGTGAATGAACAATCATTTTTAGATGCATTTTATGCTCTGAACACAGTGGTATAGTTTGAAGATGCATTGGAGCACATCGTAAGGTGTTTTTAGCACTTTGGAGATTAAACAAGCCCATGGCCACCAAGGTTAGAGGTCAAGCCTTGAGGAGATGGTAACCAAATTCAGATATTGAATAGTCATTTTTGAGGTATTTGAGTATTTTAAGCCAATGGAATAGTTAGAAAAACCATTGGAGCAATATTGGTGCTTGTATTCAAATCTTTTACTCATAATCCCAAGAGGGCCTAGCTAGTTAAAGCAAATCCATGGAGATGTAGCCCAGGAGGGGTGAAATCCATCATCATCCTTTGTGTTATGTGATTGCTGTGAGTTATGTTTCTGCATTTAATTTGTTGTAAATGAATTTTTGATTGTTAATTAACTCATAATTTGATCCTTAAAGACACATGAAACTTGACACTTTAACCCCTTCACAAATGGTTAAATGAGACAATCCTTAAACACATTTTTAATACTGATGACGGAGATTGCATAGCAATAACAAGTTTTCCCATAGTCAGGTGATATTCAAATACACGTGCCTACATAACATAAATTCAATCAGATAAATGAAAAATAAATAAAATATAGGCATATGTCAAACGACAGGGGCGAACTTGTGGAACCTGCAATGATATGAAATGAATTTCAATCTAAATAATTGACCATTTGATATTATAAGTTTTTTTTCATTGCATTTGAGCCAAAACCATCATCAAAACATTAATAAATTCTTAAAAGAATGTTTGGGAAGCAAAAAAATATATTATGTGCTGTAATAGTGCATATGTATATATCGAACACATCAATGCCCTAAATCATGATATGCATCAAAGGGTGACCTTTGTTTTTTCCTCTACAAAGCACCAAAACCTTCATAGAAATTTATTTCCAGATGTTTGCATTTTATTTTGTTAATTAAATTCTTTAGTGGTGCATTTTTACGTATAACGTTCATTGATGAACTTTATTGTATAACTTAGCTAAAAGAGTAAGTTACAAAAAAATTATGTGTCTTTATCATCAATGCACTTTGCACTGAAATATAAAAAGAAAATCTGAGTGGAAATTTCATTTTTCTAAATGTGTGTTTATAAATGAAAATCATAATCCTATTTCATTATTTTTCCAAAATCGAAAGGGGGGATTTCTAATAGAGATTTACTAGCAAAGATTTTGGATTGAGCATATCTGCTTGAAGAGCCAAATTTGTAAGGGATCACCATAGGTCACATACAAATATGTAGAGAAGAAATTTCATGTATGTGACTTCATTTATTGATGATCTCAACCTTTCCCCTATTTAATTCAAACAGTTTAAGTTCATTCTCAAAAAAATAAAAGGGAATTTCATTTTTTTAAATATGCATTATAAAAGAAAAAAATAAAACTTTTTACATTCTTTATGGTAAAATTTAGAAGAGATATTTATCAAAAAATACTTTGTAGTGGGCATATTTTTTTCAAGAGTCAAATTTGTAATGGATCATTATAGGTCATATACAAATATATAAAGGAGGAATTTCAGGTGTGTGACCTCATTCTATTGATTATCTCAATATTTCCCTTATTTAATTTAAATAATTGATAGTGCATATTAAAAAAACTAGAAAGGTTTTGCAGTTACCTTTAATATTATGTAGTATCCCAAAATAGGGAAAATCAACAATAATGGGAATATCTTATAATATCCTAAAATTGGAGATACAACAATACTTGCACAGAAAATGTATTTTTCAGAAATATAAGCATCAACAGAAAAATACAGCCCATGAATCCATTAGATATGACATTATATCAACCACATCTGAAAGTAAATCAGAAACAAATGTCTTTTTCCTAGTTAAACAGGCCTCCCATGCTCAAAACAGCTTAAAAATGATGAAACCCCAAGACTGCAACACACAGAAATTACTGCATAAAGAGACAACACAGATATTTGAGGGTTATACTCAGAAAATGGAGAGAAAAATCAGATCTTCTATTAGATTACTCAATGAGACATAAAAACAAAGATCTAGTCTCTTTTTACATAGATCCAAGATGACCTGGCAAGGGTTTCTTGACAGAAATGATATACAAGAAATAACTGTTGCAGATCTATGGCTGAATCACGTTGTATAGCTGAAGATCTACATAAAAATGGCTGAACATGCAAAGAAATGGTTGTAGACTGTCCTACTAGCTCTCCAGGGAAAAGGTTGATCCTCCTCCTGGGAAACTAGCTCATAAAGTGGGGTTTTAACCCCTCCCACTACAACACCTTAAGAAATAACGTAGTTTCTGAAAGGGAATGCATTGTTACTGAAGGTAATTGCTTGGCCTAACACCATATAGTGGAAAATGCAGCTCAGAAAGCTCCTCTTAGATTTCTTAAACAAGATCTCCAAGAAAGAGTAGGGAATTCTCGTATGAGAAAACCCTTGCACTAAAAAATGCAACAAACTTAGCTAAATAGCCAAAGAATGCAAGAATTATAAAAATACCACATACAAAATATAGTCTTCAATCATCCTCCATATGGTTGCCATCTCCTCCATTATATAGTTGATGAGCTTCCTCACCAAGGGTCCCACCCCATTCTGAGGTTGTTTCCATGCAAAGGCTCCTCCACCAAAATTACGTTGTCTCCATTAGTCTTGCTCATATATTTAAATTTTTTTTTGATTTAGTCAATCTTGACTAGATCTTCATGCCTTTTCTCCTTTCACACTCAAGGTGTGTTCATTTTGACTAGCTAGATTGATCTTCATTCACATTGAGCTGTCTTTATTTAGGATCCACTCCTCATATAAAAATGTTGTTAACTTGGTCAAAATTGACTTGGTCCACACATTTTAGACCCTGTTCACACATGTGGATGCTTGATATGGTTATTACATGATCCCTTTTCACATTATGAGGGATTTTATTTCTGCTTAAGCAATCTTATGAGCCTCCTTGCCCATTTATTCATCTAACTAGATTTTAAGAGAAAAATTAATATTCCTATTAGCTGTATGCTAATTTAGGAATATTACAGTCTCCCCCCCAAAATGTTGCTTGTCCTCAAGCAATTTCAAGGGTGTTGCAAAATCTCCCCTCCTCCTCTTGTGGCCTTCTTATCCAACAGTCTCCACCATTGCTTCAGATTTTCTGTAATAATTTTGTCTCCCAATGGTTCCTCCCAAGTGTGAAAGTTGGCCTTTGGTGGATAAACCAAATGGCTCTCATCATGAAAGAAAGGAAGGTATATATGGAAAACTTCTTACTTATCAATGGCCTCCTCAAGATAGAAGTGATGACAATCATGGGGAATTTCATCATCAATGAAGGACTCCCACCTCCATGCTATCATCCAAATGAAATGAATTACCTCCCAGCTTGGTAATTCATAGAAAAGATCCTCCTAATTTCTCATGAGAGGCATGTCCCAAGTGCTCCAATCAATCATATGGTCCACCTTATAAAGAAAAAAGTGATCTACTATAGTGGCCATATAGTTTCCCATGCTCCCCTTGGAACATGTAGTGCAAAATATGTAGGAAATTTCTTTCCCCAAGGACACATCCCACCAATGTGTTTCTCCTTCAACCATATCCCCAACAAAGATAAGAATATTTTCAGCATATGGGATCATAATAAAGGTCATGCTATCTGCTATATGCAATAAAGGAGAAGGACAATGGTCCCTCAAGTGCAACCAACGCAGTTTTACTCTTAACTGCCATAGGATATGATATGACAAGTGTTTTTCCCAACACTTGTTTTCTGCCCCATCCTTCTTGCATTCTTGGAGAAGGTGTATGATAGTTGGTGTTAATGAATCACACCATGAAGAGTACATCATCTCTCCAAGATCTCCCAAGGAATGACCAAAATCACCATTGTTCATGGCCCAAAGTGGCTCATGAAACCCATAAGAAAAAGTGCCTCCTCTTGGAGCCAAGACCTGCACATGAGTGTTAAGAAAATGAAAGTATATAATAAATATATCATGATGTTCAGAAATATAATGTTTATCATTTACTTGGTTTAAATCAGCAAGGTAGCTCATGGATGAGCTCCTTCTCACACTCAATGAATAAGGAGGTGGTAATGATAACTCTTCCCAAGAGCTATGTTCCTCCTCAACCAACAAATGATTCATGCACTTCCTCATATGAGACTGCATCTCCTCTTTGAAGTTTTCCCACATGAATCCATCTAAGATAGTATGATATTCTCTAATGAAACTAGTGGGTTTTGAAAGCAAGATCTCATAGGCTGCATTAAGTAGTTTCTCCTTGAGCTTGGAGTATCTAGCCAAATAGATCCGACCTTGGGAATAAATGACTCCCTCAACTACTTTATACCTCCCATCCATCACTTTCCCATCAATAACCTTACATGTGAAAAGGTCCTTGGAGTATTCCATCAAGAGTTGGGAATCCCAATAAGGATCTAGGCTCCCCAACAATGACACCATTGTAGAAATCTGAAATGAAACCCCTGTCATAGCATGGCTCTCCTCTTTGACATGCTTGATGTAAAAGTCACATGTTGGAGTACTATCAACTTCCTTTTGTTGCCTCCTTTGCAGCTGATCTTGCTCAAGACAAGATTGAAGTAGATGGAAGTCAACCTCTCCTTGGAAAGTCCTTGTCTTCCAAAACTTCCTCAGTTTGGCCCATGCATGCAAGAGTGTTGATATCCTCTTGTCATGTTCAGAAATCTCTTTTGTGAGTGAAAATATCATTGGATACCCCAAAGATATGGAGTTTCCACATGACATCATGTCTATGCCATCATAGATTTCTAAATTTCCCTTTTTTCAGTGCAAATAGATGAGTGGGAGATAGCAATGTCCATTTCAGAAAATTGTTTATCTCTCCTTTGAATCCATGAAATATTCTCTACACTATGCTAGTTTATCCCAAAGCTCCTTCCTTAGCCAAGTATGTAAATGCTGCCCATAGTTGAGAGAACACTTTAGTTTTCCTCCCATCGGGAGGTCTGCCCGGTGGAATGCCTCCATGTAAATAGACATCAATGCATAGAGTAGGATGTGTATGTGTGTGGACAAATTTGTCCTTACCTTCCTTGCATAAATCCTCTTGCCTTCTTTGTGTATCAACCTTCTGAAATAAAGAGGGGTGTATTCTCCTTATAATGTGATGCTTGCCCTCCTCTTTTTCTTCTTCTATCTTCAAGATCTCACCATTTGATAATGATGGCACATGTTGCACATAGATTGTGCCATGATTTCTATATGTGAGATTCTTTGGAAATCCTTGCAAGAGTGCAAGAGTTTCCCTCCTTGGAGCAAGTGCTCCATCTTCCTCTTCATGAGGTCCTAGATGTGCTCTTGTCATGACTGCATTATCATCTTCAGCCTTCTCTTTTTCCTCTTCAATAGTTGAAAATGCCTCATTATCAATAAGAGACCTTAGATCTTGGTCTTCTTTTGAAGGAGGAATCTCCATGTCTTCCTCTTGAGAAGAAAGCTCTTCATGCAATCAGGACTTTTCCCTTGGCAATATATCATACAAGTTTCCATCCCCTTCAATGTTTTTATGAAATGGAGATAAATTTAGGGACCCTTCCAATCCATGCAACAGTTTTGTTTGATTTGGTTTGATAGATTCCATAGAAGGTGTTTCATAATATTTTTCATCAAACCTTTCCACTATTCTTCTAATGAACTTTTCATGGGTAGATGTATTTGCATTCTTTAAGGAAAAAGATTCAAACAACCACCAAGCATAAGCCTTACCCTCAAGATGCAGTGTTGCTACTTTGATGGCTTCCCTTTCTGAAACCCAATGTTGTTGCACATAGGTGTCTAGCTCCTTCACCCAAGCCTTAGCTGGACATTTAGGTGATCCATCAAAAGTAGATAAGAAGAATCTACCTACACCATGCTGCTTGCTCCTTATTTCCTCCTTGATCTTGAAAAACCCTTGGAAGTTCAAGTGATCTTTGAACCCCTTAGATTGAGCTTCATACTCTTGCAAATAATCACCAAGAATCTCCTCCTTTGGCACATCTCCTTTCTGCTTCTTCTTCATGAAAAAGTGGTTGATAGAGTGTTGTAAATATGATGACGTGGTTGAATGCTCACACCCATAAGATGAGGAATTAGAGCTTTCCTCATGTATAGATCTTGCAGATCTTGTTGAGGGACTTCTATGTCTTTCCCTCCTCATTTCTTTGATGTCTTTGATTCTACCCTGCAGAGTTTGAAAGAGAAGTTTTCATAACCTCTTTCCTCCAGATAATAAGGGTTTGCTTTGATCTCTCTTGCAGATACTATCCTCCCCATGAGAAGACTCCATAATGGTTGAAGAACACAGGCTGAGCCAAGATTAAGGCTCTGATACCACTGTAGTATCCCAAAATAGGGAAAATCAGCAATAATGGGGATATCTTATAATGTCCCAAAATTGGAGATACAACAATACTTGCACAGAAAACCCATTTTTCAAAAATATAAGCATCAATAGAAAAATTCATCCCATGAATCCAATAGATCTAACATTATATCAACCACATCTGAAAGGAAATCAGAAACAAATGTCTTTTTCCTAGTTAAACATGCCTCCCATGCTCAAAACAACTTAAAAATGATGAAACCCCAAGACTGCAACATACATAAATTACTACATAAAGATACAGTGCAGTTATTTGAGGATTATACTAAAAAAATATAGAGACAAACCATATATTCTATTAGATTACTCAATGAGGCATAAAAACAGATATCTAGTCTCTTTTTACATAGATCCAAGATGACCCAGTAAGGGTTTCTTGACAGAAATGATATACAAGAAATAATGTTGCAGATCTATGGCTGAATCACACTGTATAGCTGAAGCTCTGCATAAAAATGGCTGAACATGCAAATAAATGGCTGTAGACTCTCCTACTAGCTCTCCGGGGAAAAGGTTGATCCTCCTCCTGGGAAACTAGCTCATAAAGTGGGGTTTTAACCCCTCCCACTGCAACACCTTAAGAAATAACACAATTTCTGCAAGGGAATACATTGTTTCTGAAGGTAACTACTTGGCCTAACACCAGATAATGGAAAATGCAGCTCAGAAAGCTCCTCTTATATTTCTTAAACAAGATCTCCAAGAAAGAGTAGGGAACTCCCGCATGAGAAAACCCTTGCACTAAACAGTGCATCAAACTTAGCTAAATAGCCAAAGAATGCAAGAAGTATAAACATACCACATACAAAATATATTCTTCAATCATCCTCCATATGGTTTCCATCTCCTCCATTATATAGTTGATGAGCTTCCTCACCAAGGGTCCCACCCCATTATGAGGTTGCTTCCATGCAAAGGCTCCTCCACCAAAATTACGTTGTCTCCATTATTCTTGCTCATCTATTTACAATGCTATTTGATTTAGTCAATCTTGACTGGATCTTCATGCCACTTCTCCTTTCACACTCAAGGTGTCTTCATTTTGACTAGCTAGATTGATCTTCATTCACATTGAGTTGTCTTTATTTAGGATCCACTCCTCATATAAAAATGTTGTTGACTTGGTCCACACATTTTAGACCCTGTTCACACATGTGGATGCTTGATCTGGTTATTACATGATCCCTTTTCCTATTAGCTGTATGCTAATTTAGGAATATTACATATTAGAAGCCTAAAATTTCTTGTTGTTTCTCTTGGTTTCCCTATTTATATTTCACAAGAATACTTTTTTACTTTTAAGTAATAAATTATTATAGGGTGTCTTTGCTTGTATATGGGTAATTTGGTATCCATTGCAATGGAATCACTCATTGCATTGGATTCAAAACCCCGTCGTTGTAAGTTTCCATTGAAAAGGGATTTCATGTTTCATAATGCAAACTACATAGTAATAATATACCATTGTGTATGTTCTTGTCAACAACGCCACTTAGTTTAAAATGTAAATAACAATTTTCTTATAACTGAAAATGTCATGTTTTAATTTTTTTGTTCACAAGTTCAATGGTGCAAAATAAACAATACTATGGCATCAATGTGTTTATTACTTTATATAGCACCATGTGAATATACCACTTTTAAAATAAAATATTTTCAATTTTGTAACATCATGTTAATCTTATACTAGTGAATATAAATATTTTTAACACATCGATACCCCATGGCAAGTGTTCATTCAAGCCATACATGAACTTGGGAATAAAGAGACTAATTATCAAAGTGGAGAAGTAGCATACTTGGTATATCATCCAAAAAATAGTGCATGCACATGAATAATGAACCCTCACATAGACAACCCTATCTAGAGAGGTAAGTTGGGGGCCTCCTTCATGATCAATAAACATTATGTGGGAAAGAATTGTTGTGGCTTGGAAATCATAGTGAAGGTTATGGAGTATGTTTGGGAAGATGTCTATTTAGAGAAATATATCATAAGTAGGTTAATTGTGTTTGATAATATTTCCCAATTTTTATTTAGAGATCCTATATTTTTGGGGCATTGGTCTAAATATGTGATTAGATGACATACTTTTTCTTGGTTTTGTTGAAAGTGCAGCAAGAAAATCTCAGTTTGACCTTGCCTTGGTCAAACTAGAGAAACCAGATCAGTAGAAACTTGGATGTAGTTAACTGAGGTGACATTGATATTTTCACTCAGTTAACTCAGTAAATTCGAGTTGGGGAAGCTTGAGTCAGTTCAATATGATTTATTTCTAATTTGTAGAAATTTATTTCATTTAATTTGAGTTATTGTCAGTTAAACTAGTTCCAACTATTGGAGAAACTATTGGAAGGTCAAGTTGTGTAGTGTCACTTTAATCACACTCAGTGTTAATCCAATTAACTGATCAATAAACCCAAAATAACTGATGCATGTAGAGAATTCAAGCTACCTAGTAGATATGGAGATTCCAAGGCAATGTAATATCAGTTGTAGACTAGTCCCACATGTACAGGTGGTGCATGAAGTCAAAGAATGGGTCTACAAGAATTGCACAATCCAATTGAGTAATTTCCCTAAAAAATAGGGGTTAATTCCTCAAGGAAAAATGGAAGGAAATAAGAGCTTGGAGGCTTGAAAAATTAGCTCAGTATTTTCCAGGTTTAGTCAGTTAGGAAGAGAGATAAAATATACATGTGCATGTTGTGCTCAGGCTTGGGAAAGCATTGTATTCCATCTCTATTATTTGATTAATGCAATACAAATAATAAGGGGTTTTGAGGAGTTGTTTCCCCTAGATAAATATTTGTGCATGTGTGATGTTTCATTTTTCATGTTAATGATATGTGTCCTCGATCATGAATTAGCTTCCGTAGCTTAGGGTCTTGTGATTTCATAAATTTCATGAGAATTTTAGAATCTAGACATTAATTTATACATGGTATTAGAGTTGGATTAACAGTAGAGAATATATTTCAAAGTTGTCTTTGTAGGAGGATCATATTTGCAGGATCAATTCTTCAAAGCTAGAAATATGGATTTATATGGACTAAGACTCTAGTATGCCCTTGAGGAAAGCTCAAATTATGTTTCTTGGAAGGAATGCATGGAGGCAGTGTTGGAATATAATGGCCTGAAGGAATTTGTTGAGAGTGACATTCTGAAACCAGTAGTAGATGATACTCAGAATCTAGAAAAATGGAAGAAGTGTGTAGCCATGGCAAGGAGAATCATATTAGAGGGAGTATGAGACCATATTGTCTCAAATATCCATGGAAAAGAGACTTCGTATCCAATGTGGCAAGCATTGATAAATCTATTCTAGAATAGTGGTGACCACAAGAAGCTGGTGTTCAAGGAAAATCTTTAAAGTATCAAGATGCAGAATAATGACTCAATTCAGCAGTATCTGAGCAGGTTCACACAATGTCGTGATGAACTTGCAGGAGTCAGTGTCACAGTACTAGATGATGATTTGATGAGCCTAGCCATTCTAGGCCTTCCCAAGAGCTAGCACAACTACTAATATTTGGCAAATGGGAGGGAGAAACTACCAAATTAGGAGTGACTATGGTCTGATTTGGTACAGGAGGAAATAAGGCGAAATACCAAAGATGGTATTTCATCCAAGGGCAAGGATGAAGAAAATTATGCCTTGGATGGAAAGAAAAATAAGGGAAAAGGGAAGAAATTCCAATCCAAAACAACATGCAGTCAAAGGGGAAAGAAGAAAGACTTGTCTAGAATCAAGTGCTTTCACTGTCACGATTTTGGTCACTATGCCACGAAGTGTCCGAATAAGAAGGAAAGTAATAAGACCTCAGGAGGAGTGACAGGTGAAGATTTGGCTTCACAATTCAAGCTTGACTTCACCCTCATTGCATGCATGGCAAGCACAATTATGGAAAGTATGTGGTAGGTACAGTGTGACTGGGATCAACATAGTCACCTTTTAGAGGGATTCAGACTCCATCTCAGGCTCAAGGATGTGATGATTGTATTGGGACTAAAGAATAGTCTAGTTTCTGTCGTAGTGTTGGAAGAATTAGGCTACGATATGGTATTCAGCAAAGGAAAGGCATTCATGAGACACATCGCCACGGGAAAAGTGAAGCAGATCGAGGTTCAAGTGAAGAATCTCTACAAGTTAGATGTGGAATATTGTGTGTCATGAAAAAATTTCGTATATGCGGCAAAAATATTCAGAATACTTTGAAGACAAACACATCCATTGTAGGATAGGGAATTGTATATTGAATATTATAAAATAATTGATGTGAGATGAGATGAGGGTGAGGGCTTACTTATATACCTTAGGAAGGTACCTCTTCGAAACTATCATGTCCTTAGAGACATGACTCTTCGTTACTAACTATTAGTTAATTAAACATTAATCATTATTATTTTCATTTACATTATTTGTGTTATTTATATATATATATTATTCATAACATTTTCTTCCTCTTCAAAAAGCTTTGTCCTTAAATCTTATCGATGAAAGGGTTGATCTCATTTCCTATTTAGAATATCTTCTCGTCTTTGAAATTTTATATTCGTTGATACAAGATATGATTATTTGAGTGATAAAAAAATTTGTTGGAATGAAAATGGATCCGACCATCCTAGATTAATATTCTATGAATTTTACAGTGAATAGAAATTTGAAATGAATCATTATCATAGGATTGGATTCTGCAAACTTCAGTATTCTTTGGAACATAAATATGTTGCTTCCATTCTGAATGGTTTAAATATGTAGTATGTCTAATTTGTCTGCTCTTGTGATTCATATGCTGATAAGGAGCTCTCGCATTTTGATCTTCCCTAATCTGTTTGTGGTGATTTCCTGATTTACTTTAGGTATTGTTGTTGTTGAGTTGGTTACTGAATTATCACTTACAATTTCCATTGTATGAACTGCAACAACTGAATATGTTTTAACTTCTATTGGTTTCTCATATTCTTGAGTTGTGATATTGGATGGAACAGTATTTCTTCCTTTGTATTCAATTTGGACTATTACGACTAGAGAATTCAACACTTCTTCTTGAGTAAGTTTTTCTAAATTGTCATTTAGTGACTTCTTGTCAATTTTAAGCTTCTTTATTTGTGTAAGAATTTTTTGTTTATGGTTCCTTAGACATAAAAGATCTCTAACTTCTCAACTATTGACTTTATTCTTAGCATATTCCTTATCTTTTAAACTTTGGATTTGTTCTAGTGGTGTTTGATTAAAGGTTTTTAAATGTTATTTTTCTTCTTCTTGTTCTGCTAAGCACTTATGGAGTTTGTTCTTTGTGGCTTTAGCTTTTTTGACTTGTTCAAGTAGTTTTTCATTGTGATCTCCGAGGTGCGAAATTTCCTTGTATTTATTGGAGATGACTTCTTTAAGCTCCTTCTACTTCTTTGGTATAGTTTTTTAATTATATTGAAACATCACTTCTGAAATATCTTTAAAGTCTTTTGATGAATGTGTTATCGATTTTGACATCATGCTTATGTCTTGGAAGGTGATCATCTTCTTTTTATAAGGAAACATCAAAATATTTTTTTCTACATTTAACATGAACCAAGTATTTTAACCAAGGTTGACCAATAATTATGTCAATATTTGGGTTAAACAGAGTTACGACACATAATTGAGAATTGCATTCATAGTGGTCAATTATTACTTGTAAATCATTGATTTCATATTCTTTGTTGCCAAGAATAAATTTTCTTTCTCCTATGCTTGACTCTGGAATTAATAGTTGATTCAGCAAATTAACATTGATGTAATTTTTCTCGTCGCTTGTGCTGATAATGATATCAATCCCCTTCCCTTGGGTATTCTCTTTTAATGTCATTATTCTACAATATGTATTTGGAATATTTTTATAGGAAAAATTTCGTTCCTTCACTTCTGTATGAGACTCCATTTTCTTGATTTGATAATCTTCCTTGGTAATTTTTTATTTTATTTTATTTTTATTCTCTACAATTGATTTTTTTTTATAAACTTATATATATATATAATATTTTATTTTTTCTTTTTGAAAAGTTACAACCCTAGTGAAGCTTGGCTATTCAACTCTTTGGGGTATAATATAAAACATATGTCCACTTATATGCCTTTGACTTGGTTAATTTTCTCCACATAAAAAGTAGAAATTACCATTCACATAAAGATGTTTTGTGTTCTTTTTGTTCTTATTTTACCTTGAAAATACCATGGGAAATTACCACGGGTTGCTAAAACCACTAGCTTGTAAACCACTTAATGAAGAATCAAGATAATCTTATCTACTCTTCCTTCTCTTATGTCTAGTTTTAAAGATATTTGGAAAAATTCCCTTTTGAATTTATACTGCACTTTTTATCAATAATGTAGAATCCTTTTATATATATGAATGTTATCCTTCCAAATTTACATTTGAATATTTTTTTTTACTAGAATCATTGAAATTTCAATGGCCAAAGGCCTTTTTTTTAATTTAATTTTTTGTGGCCAAATTCCTAAATGGTGATATGAAGAATATCCAAACTCTAAGAAAAACAATCCAATTACATGACAACAAGGTTGACGGGAGGTTGATGACCAAAGGCCCAGTGATCAACTCTTGGAGTAGGGTCCCTTAGGACCGCAATTTTGGGTAATTAATAAGTATTTTTTGTAGTTTTGAGTCGTGCGTGCTAAGTAATGCACATTTCAAGGGGCTTTGGGGCGGGTCAAAGCCCCTTCATGAGTTGTAATGGGCTAAAGGGTAAAAATAGGAGTCACAAACCATAGTTTGTAGACCTTAGGATGAGCGCAGAATAAGATATAAATAGGAGTCTAGATCGAGTCAGATAAGACAGTTATAAGTAAGTTTTGATAATATTATGATATGTAATGAGCTGTGAAGCGAATCTGTGGTGTCTGAAAGGTTCCTATTGGCTGTGTGCATGGAGACCTTAGTCCGGCTGTGTGCGGATCCCACTGGCTCTGTGCGCAGGTGGATTTGAAGAAGTGCAAAGGGTTTTAAGACTGTTAATGAATAGCGGAGTATTTTGGATAACTCTGAGTATGAAAAGCATATGTGATATGTTTCTATGATCTGTTTTCTTACGATTTACATTATCTGTGATTGGATCGGTTGCGTACTAGTTTCACTGCTTAATATGAATGCTAGATGCATGGATCTATTATGCTAATAGCACTTTATTAAGACCGTTAAGGGATTGTGAAGCCACTGTCTGTGCAAGCAGAGGGTAGCCTGCGTAAATTGACCTAGATTTTTTTTTGGATAGGGTTTCTATTAAGAAGGACAGTTTGCTATTATTATAGATCTTAGGACACCCACATCATTTAATTATTTCTCGGGGTGTCGAAACATGGTTCCAACACCCCCCCATACTACTTCGGATGATACTTTGACCTGCGCAAGTAGGTCATTGCTGGAAGGGCCAATAGTAAGAGGGTTTTTTTGGTTAATCTTAACTCTAAACCTAGGTTAGGACCCCTCAAGCCAACAAATAGTTCCGTTGCCGGGATCCGAATCATTTTGAGGGATATTGGGTGATGTGGCGGCCATCAAATCCTGAGTTATAAGACTGGTTCAAGAAAAAAAATCAAGAATTTTCCATTAAGGAAAACAGAAGAAAGAAACTATCTACTAAAGATTGGAAACAAAAGTATAATTCACAGAGGTTCACAAGATTTTCTTTGTGACCTTTATGCAAGAATTACATGAGTGGTTATCAAGGTTAGCTGAGTTCCAAACCCGCTGGAAGGATGATAAGGTCACTCAGTGGACACCTGAGTTGATCCAACAATTAGAGCAGACTGATAACTCCATCACTTGTGCTGTAGATCATTGGGTTGACAACATTTTGGGTGGGTTTGTAACAAGGTTTGCAGTAGAACAATTTGTGTCATACTATGAAGTTTATAGGAGATTCTTCAAAGGACTGAGAGGTAAATTCATACGCTCTTTGCCTTTGCTGATAAAGATGCTATTCTGAAAAGGGTGTTTTGTGCAGTCACACTGAGTGAATGACCCCAGATATGCTAGAAAGAACTACGCACAGTGGGAATTAATTCTGGGTTAACCAGAAAGGAGATAAATCTGCATACAACCCTTTGAGAAACTTGCCTAACAGTGATGTATAGAGCGGCGAGGCTACATGCACCGGAGGTAGCCCTCCTATTACTCCACAATCAAACTTGCCCAAGGGTTATACATCTCCTACCCCACCTCCACCACCACCAGGAGGAGATATGGTTGCGCATATTAAGCTAACCACCTTCAAGGGTGTGGGAGATGAGGACATGGATAGGTTTTGGTTTGTTGCAAATGAAGTATGGACTGCACAAAACGTTAACACTAATATTGTCAAGAGAGCGCGAATAGTTATGGAATTTGAAGGTCATGCGCTGGACTAGTTTATGGGATATCTAGCTCAGCATGCTAATCCTACTGTTGATGAGATCAAGGATGATTTGAAGTAGCAATTCAGAAAACCAAATTCCTACTCATAGTGTGTAACAGAGTTGAAAGATATCAAACAAGAGCCAAATTAATCTTTTTGGGAGGCAGATCAATGGCTGAAGCGCACTATCAGTGAGAGAGGATTTATCTATGATGATAAGCAACATAAGGAGTGGTTTATTGCCATTCTCTTTCCATATCTTCACGGGCCTATGAATCAGCATAATATTGATTCTCAGGCCGAAGCTCTTGAATTTGCCATGAAACTGGACGCCACGCCTAGAGCTGATGACCAATTTGGAACTCTGCAAATCCAAAATAAATTGGAAGCGATGCACTTGGAGATACAAAACCTAAGCAGAGACATAGGGAAGGAAGTTGATGCAGATGTATGGTGTATACGTTGTAAGGGTTCCGGGCACACAAAAGACCATTGCACCTTGTTTCAAGGTTACCTGAAGGCAGAAAATCCACTACGCCCCAGGGATGCTACAGGACCGAGTGGTACCCCCATACTGTGGTGCGCAGACTGTAAGGTCACTGGACGACATGACACAAACCATTTTCCTTGATTAGGAAGCTATGTGCCAGAGCTGAAGCAGAAATGGTGCAGATTTTTCTCTTCGGTTGGCCACGATGAGCACCATTATTGCACATTCGAGATAATGATGGATAGTGCCAACCTCTATAGGATTCAAGCTGACCCATATTCACCAGCATCTCCCTCTAGGCGTGGAGGATCTCCAACCAGAGGGAGGGGAGGAGGAAGAGGTGGAGGTGCAGTTCGTTGACGAGGACATTTAATTTGCTATAACTGCGGAGACGTTGGACACTATGCGCATGATTGTCTAAACCCTGCACGAAAATCTTGCAGGTATTTCAAAATTTTTTATCATGTTATTGAAGATTTTCCCATTTTGATTGATAGAATGCAATAAAACAACAAAAGACACCTATGTAGAACATAAAAATGGTTAAAGCTGAGCCGCGAGATGATAACCCAAGTATAAACATAATTACACGCAGTGGTGCTGCCACTGGGGAAGACGAGGGACAGAAGGTTGATGCAGAGCCATTGATCAGGAAGGCCCCAGAAAAAAAGGAAGGACTCAACTTGCAGAAGGAAAAGGAAATTTTTGTAGAAGCCAGGAAGGATTTTGTTGCTATAGGCACGTCCACATCCAAATCAATCATGGAAGAAAAGATTGATGATGAAATCAAACATTTCCTGCAATCCTATATTAAGTTATTGCGTAACCAAAAAGAAATGGACAGTATTTAGGCTCTGATATATATCTGTGTGGAAAAGGAGTTGCCTCGAAATGAGAGTAAGGATGTGAACAAGATTTATAAGAACAAGAAGAGAACTGGTCGGGAGATGCGCATGACCGTGCAAATTGGAGAGTATGAGATGGATCAAGCCATCTTGGACTTAGGGTCTAATGAAAATTTTCTACCTAAGAATATCTGGCAAAATATGGGAAAATTAAAGCTGGAATGGTCCATAATTCAGATGCGCATGGCTAACCAGCAGAAGATCATTCCTCTTGGAAGACTCCCACAAGTTCTGGTAGACATTGCTCGAGTAAAGGTGCGTGCAGATTTTGAAGTGATACAAATTGTGGATGATGAAGACCCCTACCTTGCACTGCTAGGGTTGGGCTAGGCCATCAATGTGGGAGGCAACATCAATTTGAAGCGTAGGAGCACGATCTCTGAAAAAGATGGTACTCGTGTTATAGTATGTAATATCCAAAATTGGGAGAGCAGCAATATTGTACATAAAACTGGAAATTATGCAGAAATATAAATAGATAAGAATATGAGACAACCATACAGTGATTCCATTATGATTATAATAGCAAAATAGTTACAAATTCTTGAGGAAAATATCACTCAAGTTGGGCAAACAAGCCTCCCATGAAAGCATACAGCTAGATCTAAAATGTTGCTAATACATGAAATACAGGAATGCTAAAACTGCATTGTCTATGAGAGAATAACAACTAAAAGATAGAAAAATATATTGCTACTAATATAATGCTCCAAAATTATAGGGAATATAGATCTATGCTCCAAAATGGATTTCGAAGAGAACCCAGAAAAGGTTTCCGGAAATACACATTATACAAAAATAACAGATATGGCCTTAGGGATGAATAATCACTGCAACTGAAACATTGATAGGAGGTGGCTGATATGAAATATGAAATGGCTATTCTTCCTCCAATATATCTCCTAAATGAAGGGCTGATCCCTACATAGGAAATATAACTCCTCCAACTAGGGCAATAAACCCACTGTTGCAGCTGCACTCTAAAATCACATAGCCCTTGAGGGAAACTGTGATGTAGCTGATGGTAGCTACTTTTCCTCCTGTAAAATATGGAAATGATTCTCCAAGGACTTCCTCACAAGCCTTGCAGATGAAGGGATGACTCCTCCAATGGAAAACTAGCTCAGAAATGTGGTCTTTCAACCCTCCACTGCTACAATCCTGCAACACAACACAATTCTGGAATAGACTATGGTGTATATGAAGACTAAAGCTTGGAAAAATGCAAAATAGTGGTAATGTAGCTCAAGATAACCTCTCTTGAGTAGGCACTCTAAGTCCCCTGAGGATGAGGGTGGGATTTCCACTCGGAAACACCCTTGTGCTAAACAACACTTGATCCAAATCTGACAAGGGCTTAACGTTAAAGCCGACGGTTTAAACTCCAATATTTATGACAACCATTACTGTGGTCACATGCAATGTTATGGTTTAAGTTTACCCGATGATCAGCCTAACATCATTCTCTGCAACCTTCCGATATTCATTCACATGGCATGGTTTAAATGCCAGTGGTCTGTCAACAAATCCGCACAGTTTGCGCTAACCACCAACGAGACCGCGGGGTTTGTGGCCATGTGGCCATCCCAACGGTCACATTTATTGTAGCGGTATTCTTGGAGGAGGTTTAGGGCCAGTGCACCATTCGTAGCGGAAATGATATTTTTGGTTGATTTAACTGCAATTCCTCCATTTTTAGTGGAGCTGATTTAGGGGTCACTAAACAAAAATTGATTAGACTCTATCTTGAGCTAGATTCAACCATTCTAGGAGTGTGAATAGTCAATTTCAACTTGCTTGTAAATTAAAAACTCATTAGTGAGGGTTGTAGGGCCACCAGAGGACTTTTGAGCAAGTTTTAGCTTCATATAAGTTCTAGCAGCCACTAGGGCCACGAGAGGCCAACAACAGTTTGAGGCCTAGCCAGTGTAGCTAGAGGCCTTTCTCAACAAGAAAATAGTCAATTTTGAATGTTTCAGAAATTATGGAACTAATGGTGAGTTTTTCAGAGCCATTCGAGGACTTATAAAGGCCGAGATGCTTCAGGGAAGTTCCAAGGGCCACTAGGGCCAGCAGGTGCCAGCAGGAGAATGAGGCCTATCAAGAGCAGGCAGTATCCATTCTCAGCAAACCAATAGTCATTTCTGATTGTAATAAGCCTTCTGAATCCAATGGAAGGATTTTCAGAAGCTTTTGAGGACTTCTAAAAGTTTATACGCTTCAGAGAATTTTTCAGTGAACCTAGAGCCACGGGGTGCCACCAGGCATTGGAGGCTTAACTGGAACAGCTAGAGGACAATTTATGCAAATAAATAGTCTATTCTGACTATTTTAGACATTATGAATCCATTTAAGGGATTTTTAGAGTCATATGGAGACTTATGAAGGTCAAAAACCCACAGGTAATTTTATTTTTAGAGTCATATGGAGACTTATGAAGGTCAAAAACCCACAGGGAAGTTTCGGGCAGCCTAGGGCCAACAGTGGATGGAGGCCTAGATTGAGGAGCCAGTGCTCATTTTGAGAAAATGATCAATTTATTTTGGAGTTATGATATGTGCTAGAGATATTAGGTGAGGTTTCAGAGATATAAATTTTTTTCTTAAGGTCTTAGTGCCACATTGAAGCTCAGGGAAGCTTAAGGCACCGACAACAGAAATCAAGTCTAAGGGAACCTAGTTCTTTCTTCAGAGTGATGACAACCATTCCAGGGGTATGATGGTATTATAAACCCAATGGTACAGTCCAAATAACCATTGGAGTTGAGTTTAATACTTTCAAAATAAATTATTCATCATAATCCCAAAGAGCTAAGTCAATTGACAAAGGCTCAAGGAGACATAGCCCATAATATTCGAGTGAAATCCTTTATTAAATTTGTTGTTATGTGTTGATGCTTATTTGATGCACTTTATGGTTGTTGCGCATGCTTAATATCAGAAAAAAAAAATGTTCTTAAAGCACTTAAACAGTTAAAAAAAAAATACACCTGTTTCAAGTATAAAATTCCGCATAGTCATGTATAAGCACGATCATTTATTTGTTTAACTGAGTGGGAGGTGCTTGCGCATAATAATTTCAAGTTATCCACCCATTTTTAGATCAGGTTGGTATCAAAGCACTTGGTTGCTTGATTGACAGAGAACTAGGTTGCTTGTTTGACTTGAAATGTAATTAACAGTGCAAAGAATTTACTATTTGCAAATTGGTTGTTTCAAACAAGTTTGAGTTTGCTAGAGGTGAAGGGAAAGCTACTGTTAGCTAATTGTAGAAGAGCGCAAGAAGGAATAAGGGTGAAGGAAACCTCCTTACCCAAAGGACCTCAAGGCAACCCTTGAAGCACAAGGAATTGTTTGCAAAAGGCTGCTTGAAGAAGAGCTTGACTCTACAACCATATTGTTAAAAAGCTTTGTCAATTGGTTATCAAAGCTTTGTTATTTTTTGTTGAATTTCTTTACTTCATTTTCATAAAGATGACAAATTCTTCAAGTGAGGTTTAAAAATCCTCTTTTACAATATTCTTTGATGAAGAGATGAAGCGAGACTTCTACATCCTGAAGGATATGGTGTAAAGTCTGTATCAAGATAGAAGGGAAAGCACTAGACTTCATGAGAAATTGGTTGCTATGAAGCAAGAGAAGGAAGGACTTCTTCAAAGATTGCATGAGATGGAAATGTAGGTCCATCAAGCCCAAGATGCCTTAACCAAACACATGCTTGAAGCAGAGGTAAAACACTCAAATTTGTCTTCAATTTCCTCTTCAGATAGATGTGTAGGTTCATTTGAAAAGCACACTAGCGGTATAGGGTCCAAGTTGATGTTAAAAATGGGATATGAAGGAAAGGGTTTAGGAAAACATGCACAAGGCATGATTGATCCTATTTTGGTTGAGGAATGACCTAAGAAGTTTTTTCTAGGATATGTTCAATCTTATGGCGAAAACTCTACATCCATAAAGGCATTTGAGGCAACTTCAAAAATAACTTTTGTCGCAAGTTATACACCACAAACATGTCAAGTTTGTTTTCAAGTTGATTGCAATTGTTTGAAGCCTATGTTGCATCAAGCTGTGTGTAGACATGCAGCCTATGGCGATCATGAGATTTCGGACAACTATCAATACATAAACACTGATGTTGGTCTTCAAAGTGTTAGTCTCCTGTATTCTACAGTATCACTAGATGCCTGTGCATTTTCTACAGTCTGCTGAAAATAATATTCCCTGACTATCATTTATTTTCAGAAATATCACTGCCTTAATTATTTTCATTTAAACCTATTCATTATCTCTCATTTTTTCCTTTTCTGATTTCTCTCTTGCTCTGAAATCCATTTTCTACCCCTAATCCCCTCATTCCTAGCTTTTTTCCCTTCTTAAAACCCCTTTCCCATTCCCTGAAAATGTCCCTTCCCCTTCCAAAACTCCATTCCCCATTTTCAAACAAACCTTTCCCCTCTATTCTTTCCTATCCTTCCATTGAAAAACAAATGCGAAAACCCATTTTATAAGGTTTCTAAACAAATATTGACTGCGGGTCCCACTTTTTTAAACTCCATTTGTTAAAATACCTAACCCAGTTATATCGAAAGACCCGGCTCGCCTTTATATTTTACACCTCCGCTTTAATATACCCCGGGCTCCACATTATAAAATCCCCGCGTTATATTTAAACCTGCCATCGCATTCAAAATCTCAGACCCACCTTCCAAAAAATACCCACAATCAAGTCACACGACCACTGTCTGATTCCCCCATGCCTATTCTGATGACCCCAGCCTCATATCGCAAACCCAAAAGCCTGAGGTTTAAAACCTTGGAGGGCTTGTGAAATAGGTAGTTTTCGCACCCCTCCCTTCTGCCACGCATCATCCCAATGTATTATTGCATCCCTCAATCTGATACCACCTAACCACCTATGCACCGTCTGAAAAACACAAATCCACTCCTGTGCCATAATATGAAACCACTGATCCATTTGAATATTTTGAAGCTGTGTCCTATCGTGATAAGCCTTGAATCTTTGCGATGAACCCCTGCAACATTTATAAAGGACTCGAAGGGAAATTACTAAACACAGGAAATAAGAAAGCCTCCAATACCCAGAATCTGTCCACAATTTTCCTTGGTGCCTCCAAGTCATATCGCTTCCCTGAAAAGGCCCCATGTTTTAAAAACTAACGAATTGTTTTCGATTTTTGTAGGTGATATACGTGTCGAGGAATGCATAATTTGCATTCTTAAATTCTGAAAAATTGTTTAAATAGGGCTCTTTGGGTGACGAACTTGAAACCTTGTTTATCAGAGGATTAGGAACACAAGAGCAATCAGAAGCAGCAATGGATCATGATCAATCAGTATCATACAACGAAGTGTCTTTAAAAAACTGAATTAAGGGAAAGGAGGGTTTACTGTGACAGTGATAGGTAAAATAAATACAACAGAGCAGTCACAAGTTAAAGGATACAAGACAAAGTTAAATATCAAAGATAAAACATTCAAAGGACTGAAGGTAAAAGAGAAAGCAGATAAAGAAGTAAGGCAAATAAGAGATAAAAGTGACAACAAAGGCAGTAAAAAAAAACAGAATTAAGGAAAAGAAAAATCAGGGTTTAAAGACAAATAAGAAACAAATCAACAAAGGAAGACAAGGTCATATGTCAAGGCCACTCAGAATTGAACTCCTCCCAATCACATTGGCCACTTATAGCCACAATTTGATTTAATACAAGCTATCTCAGTTAATGTTTTAGTTAGAGATATTTTAGCAACAGTTTAGAAGTTACTGTAAAGTAAATGTTTTAAGGAAAATAAGTCAAAGATATTTTAAAGTTAGCTGAGCAGTAAATTAGGAAGTTATTACTACATTAGGTCAGTTGGAGATATTTTGGCATTGGCCCTTGCATGGTTTCAATTGTCAAATATCATTTACTCTCTAGTAAATACAAATATGTCACCCTAGATTAGGGAAATGTCCTCATCTGCAGTTAAATACTGCATGTATTGTTCATTATTTTGGGTTGGTTGGTTGGTTGCTAAGCTAGACTTTGATCAGAATCTGAGTTGCAAAGATTATTGCAGTGGGGCATTATAACTGTTTTTGAGCTGGACATCAGTAATACAAGCATGGTCATAGGATTCTTGAGCTATGTTAATGGTGATGTTATCCTTCTTTTGTTAATGTTTTTTCCTTTGTGTCCCATATTGTACATCAATTTCTCTGGTAATAGAATAGAAATTTTAGATTGAGATATGCTATTTGGGCACCTTAAATCTATTTGTTACTATTATCTTTATGTTTTCCTCTGCAAAATATAGCTAAATAATTCAAAGGCGTTTTTCTCTTTAGCTTTACCTAGTTGTTGTCTTGAGGTTTTCTTAGTGAATTTTAACTAAAGAATTTAGAGGTGTTTTGATATTTATTTTATCCTAAAATATTTATCTTAAAGACCTTATTTGAAGTTCAGTTAAAGAATTCAGAGGTGTTTTGCTCTTTAATTTCACTAAAATGTTATCTTGCATGTTTTCTCTGACTGAAAGTATTCCTAAAGAATTCTTAACTGTTCTTTAGTATTACTGGATTGTTGTCTTAAGGTCTTTTTAGGAAAGTTTAACTAAATAATTAAGAGGCTTTCTACTCTTTAGTTTCTCCTAAACTATTTATCTTAAAGGCTCTTCTTGTTGAAGCATAGTTAAAGGATTCTTAATTTCCCTTTAGTTTTACTGAATTCACAAACTTGTTGTCATTTAATATTCATCTTACCTAGGAAGATCCATTTTATATAGTTAGCTTGCCCTATGAAAACCCTTGAAGAGTTTATGTACAATTTAAACCTTTTATGACTTCATATCCTAATGGATTAAGCTTCTCACATTCTATTTGTCCAACCTATAAACAATCAATCAATCAATCAAAACAAACAACCCCCAAAACTTCATAACTAGCCTAAAATCAGAAAACATAATCATAAAGCTAAAAACAATTAATCGTAAACATAGAGAGAGCCCTCTCTGAGCCTAGGAAGGTGAGGTCCTTGGACTCAAGAGTGGTTTGATGTGGTTCCCTACTACTTTTTCTTGCCAATCTTGCAAATTATAGGGAGCCAACATAATAGCGACCATATTGGGGAACCTGAGTTATTAAAAAGCTTAATATTTACTCAAGAACTCAAAAACCCCACTCAAATTTAGACGACTCAAATATTAGCCAAGACTGGTATATGGTTGCTGATGGTGGACAACAGCCAGCCTCAAGAAAGTTGAAATCATCCACCTGGTGACTCCACTGGTTTTTAGTAATCTTACAGACTCAAGTGGGAAATTATTGAGAAATCCTGATATTATCAAAACCCAAAGAAAGCTGGTCAAAATTATCATGAGGTGCTTGCTTCATCCCATACAGTGCTCTCTTGAGTCGACACACATGTGACTCACTGTCAAAGATATCAAAACCTTCTGGCTGCTCTATGTACATTTCTTCATGAAGAACTCCATTAAGAAATGAAATTTTCACATCCATCTAATGAATGCGCCAACCCATATATTAGGCCCCTATATTAATAGTGTATTCCCTTATTTTTCTTAGTGTAGCACCCTTACTGTTATTGTTGTACCCCTATAACCCCAATATTGTTATTATTGTGCCTTTACATTGTTATTGTTAGGTCGGCTAAGATTAGATTGTGACCCCATGGAATCCTATATATAGAAGGAGGTTTTGTCATTTGTATCATCCAAGAATTGTTCATTTATGTAATGTAGAGGAGGTTTCCTCCTCAAAGTGGCTTATTTCTAAGTTGTTGATCTCTCTTTTCTCCCATTTTTGGAGCTGGTTTCATAACATTTGGTACAAAGATTTGGATTCTAGGGTTTTGATGCTCCAAATAGGTCATCGTGGAATTTTCGCTATAAATATTTTTCTACGAAGGCTCAGAAGCTGAAATTTTTATCACGTGAAACTGAAATCCCAAGGAAAATCCTATAAAAATTTCAGATCTTGGTTCGCAATATTTTCGGCAATATGATCTGTGGAAGTTAGGGTTTTTGCATGCTCCTAAATTTCATCTAAACGAGTTGACTGTGGGAAAATTGTCATAACTCTCTCTCTAGGCATCGGATTTGAATTTTGTAAAAATTGGTCGCAATTACACAGACATTGATTTTTTTTTTATCAATTTCAGAGCCTAAGGACGAAACAATGACACGTGGCATGTCGTACAATTTCGCTCTACTAAACCAGTCCATAATTAGGTCATTGTGGGAGACTGGGCATAACTTTTTCTTGAAGAATCCAAATTAGGTCAGACTAGTGGAATTGGAAAGAAGATTCAGAGTGTTACTAGAGGACCAAATTTCAGATATTGAATATCCAAAATCACAGAGATAATTTAGTTTCAATATTGAGCTCCTCAAAAGCAAGAAAAAGGTGTGTATTTGTTTTCAAATTTCTTAAGTATTGTTTGAAAAATCAATTTGAAGTGATTCCAAGAGTATAATGAAGCATAGATATCAGTACTAGGTTCTAAAATTCCCCCTAAAAATAATTCAGCACCCATTAAGCCCTCAGAATACTCTACTATGACTCATGAAGATGAAGAAGTGCAACATGATATATAAAAAATACAAGAGAAAGTGCACCAAATTTTGCTCTCGCAAAGAGCAACGAAAAATGAAATGGATGTTTTGAAGAAAGACATGGAAGATAAGATGGATGGTTTGAAGAATGGCATGGAATACATGGAAGAAAAAATGGAAAACATGAAGAATGATATAAAAGCAGACATGGAAAGCTTGACAAAGTTGATACAAGAAATGATTCCTAATGGTGAAAAGATAGTAGAGGAAAATCATGATGAGAAAAAAACAAAAGTTAATCGTGATTTCATAAACTCTAATGTTGGATGGAAGACCCACCATATTCCAAAGATCGATATGAGGAAGTTTGATGTAAAGGATCCCATAACATGGATACTACAGACGGAGCAATATTTTGATCTCAATAATGTGCAAAACACACAAAAGGTACGCATTGCAACTTTATTTTTAGAACAAAATACATTTATATGGTATCGATGGGCCATGGCTTTGCTCCCATAAAAAAATTGTCACTTGATCAATTTTTACGGAGGAAATGATAGCACATTATGACGATACAAAGAGCAACACCCTTTTCAGCCAATTGATAAGTCTCAAACAAAAGGGTTTAGTGGTGGAGCACATTGAGGGCATCCAAAAATTGAATATAAGGGTAACTGGTATTCCAGAGGAACACAGGATTGATGTATTCATAGGGAATTTAAAGGATAACATCTAACATGACATTCGTTTTTGGGAACTCGATTCATTCGAGAAGGCATTCAGGTTGGCGAGAAAAATTGAATGTAAAATTATGGCAACAAGGAAGCCTACCACTCACATCTATAAAGATGGAAGTGTTGCTACTCCTATATTTCCACAACCTACAGGGTTGACACCACAACAATTGGAAGAAAAAGGAGAAAAATGGCTTTTCTACAGTTGTGATAGAAAATATACTAAAGGTCATAAGTGTGCTGAGAAGAAATTATTTTACATAGATTGTGAAGAGAAGGAAGAAAATGAACAAGAAACTTCAAAATAAGAGGATATACACCAGGAACCAACCCTACAAGAAGAAGAAGAAATGAGTCCGACCATATCATGTAATGCATTGGCAGTAATTACCACTCTTCAAACTCTCAAGATAGAAGGACATATCAAGAAGAAAAATGTAATAGTGTTGATTGATTCAGGTAGTACCCATAATTTTATTCATTGTAAGGTAGCCAAAGAATTGAATTGTTTCCTATACCCAACACGAGAATGCCAAGTGATGGTTGAAAATGGAGGAACTATAAATTTCTCTGGAAAATGCCATAATATCAAGCTAACCATGGGGGAATATGTATTGAATAGTCCAATGCTTTCCATTCCAATGGGAGGTGCTGATGTTGTACTAGGAGTACAATGGTTACAATATTCGGGGACGATAGCGTTTAATTTTGAAGAAATTTTCTTGAATTTGTTTTGAAAAGGAAAGGAAGTCGAATTACAGGGCATCACAGGGAAGCCGAGAAATATAATAAGCTCTAATGTCATGACAAAGCTTCTTAATAAATAAAAATGAGGTGTAATTGCACAATTATGCTCTCTATAAGTTCCAGCGTCAAAATCATCTATTTCTCCAGATCTCCAAAAAGTATTGGACAATCATTCCAAGGTGTTTGAAACTCCCAAAGGACTCCCAACTATTTGTGATCATGATCATGCTATTCATTTGATTCTAGGAAGTTTTCCTCCAACCATCACGCCTTTTAGATGTCCTTATGTCCAAAAGAGTGAAATTGAATGTATGATTGCAGAAATGTTAGAGGCTGGTATAATTCAACTTAGTCAAAGTTCTTTCTCTACTCCAGTAGTATTGGTGCACAAGAAGGATGGATCATGGCGCATGTGTTCGGATTATAGGGAGCTCAATAAGCTCACTATTAAAGATAAATTTCCCATTCCTGTGATTGATGAATTATTGGATGAATTACATGGAGCAATTTATTTTACCAAGTTGGATCTTCGTTCAGGATATCGTCAAATTGGAATGAAGACTAAATATATTCCGAAAACAACATTTCGAACTCATGAGGGTCATTATGAATTTTTGGTCATGCCTTTTGGCCTTACCAATGCACCTTCTACATTTCAACGATTGATGAATTCCATTTTCAAACCCTTCCATAGAAAATTTTTCCTAGTACTTTTTGATGATATACTAATCTACAGCAGGTCTTGGAAGGATCATGTTCAACATGTTGACAGTGTGCTTAAACTATTGGAGGAGAAAAAATTATTTTCAAAAACATCCAAATGTTTCTTTGGAGTACAAGAGGTTGAATATCTGGGTCATATTGTATCTCACGAGGGTGTTAAGGTATACCCTGTTAGTCATCAGTATTTTTCACCTGTTGTTGATGACTAAATCCCTAGCTGAGTTTTCTAGAGGCTGATCTCCATATGTCAATTTATCATCTAGAAAACCCCCATGAAATTTTTTTTTGCTCTCCTACTTTTTAGTCCGCCCATGACAAGATGAAACCCCATTATCAGATCTTACCTAGCCTCAGCCATACTAGTCTGCCTATCAGCTCTAAAAGGACAATCCAAATTTGTTCAAAAAAACCTCTCCTAAGTTAGGAAGTGGCGCTTTAAGGCATTTTACCCTTGGCAATCATCAAAAGGCCAAAAAACCTCCATATGCTACAGAACAATCATAACAGACCTCCCACTCTGCTAATGAAGTTAGTCACAACTCTAAGTCGCGCCACTTACATGCCCCTAAGTCTCAGCAATGCATAGACCACAGTCTCAAGCTGATTTTAGGTGTTTTACACTGTTTATGGATTTTACAAGCGCAGGGGACATGTCATTTTCTCAAAAGAAAATTCTTGGCTCCACATGAGAAGACAGCTGCTTCTCAATGTGAACATGAGCCTGAGATGCATCTGCAGGGCAAAGAGTTACTCATCAAAGATCTTGCGGTTTCATTCAGCCTGAAAACATAGCAAAGGAAAAACAACACTGTCAAAATGGTTGTTGATAAGTCATGGTCAAGAACCTCCTTCATTTATAAGCAGAGGGTTAAGGCGCCTCCTTCATCCATACGCAGAGGGCGATCGCCAATGTTGACTCAAAGAATTGCAAACTGACTGTAAGGCATGTTTGTTTTTAAGAAGCAATAACACAGCCACTAGGGTTTTCTGAATCAAAGTAATGATTGCAGGCAAAGGTAGACGCATTAATACTTTCACTATTGTTTGTTTGCCATCATACATAAAAGGAAACCTTGCCAAGAATGCTTATCAAACATTATCCGACATTTTTCCAAGAGAAAAGGGCCTCCTTCATTCATAAGCAGATGGCCAGAGCATTAATTGACTTCAAGGTATGTTTGATCAGAAAAACAAGGTAAGAGACCAATGGAAAGCAGGGGTACCACTGCAATCCAAGGAGGTCAAGTTATCTCTTAACTGGTTTTTCCCAAAAGAAAGTAGTCTGCAGCTCCAACAAAGCAAAATATTGAAGAAATAGTTGAGGGTCTGTGTCACTACACAAGCAGAGGATATAATACTGATTATGCTTCAAAGTACTGGTCTACTCCATTCATAAACAGGTGCTTTTCAAATGTGCTTATCATAGTTGACACAGAAAATCTGGTTTGATCTCCTCAAAAGGCATCACCATTGAAAACAATTGTTCATAATATGCAAAAAGAAGGTTTTGAAATATTTTTCAGGTTCTGGTGAAATCTTGAGACAAATATAGGTCTTCATTATTTAAAGGTCAGGAAACATCAATTTGGTACTTTTGAAGCAAAAGAAAAGGTTAGAGGAACACCCTGCTTAATTGACAGAAGATTATAAAAGTCTGAATATGTGCAACTGAGTCTTGGCACTTACAGTTGAGGGAAAGCTGAAGAGACACATGGAGGCATAAGCTCTTAACCAAGTTGAAAGGACAGATCATCCCCTTACAAAATGGCAAAGAAGGTTTCACTGCTCTTTGATGTATTCGGGGTGGATTTTTTATGATAAATGTTGCCAAAAGGTCAGCAGTGGCAGTAGTCACTTTTTCAAATTTTCAAACTTAAAAAACAAAATTGAAATCCTTGGAGTGAGTTTAGAGCCATTCACAACTGTCAAAGCAACGTCCACGAACCTTATCAATAGAATTCTAAAGATGGACCCCCTCAGCAAAGGTTAAGATCATTCTGGTTTCAAAGATAAGTCCAAGCATTGTTTGAAAAAAAGAAAAACTTTCGAAAAACTTACAAAGACCAACCTAAGAATTTGATTTCATTTTGCTTTTCTAAATGGCAAGTAATCGTTGGGGTTTCGCTATATTAAAGGAGTAAATCACTGTGGCAAACTCATTTTCAAATTCCCCAAGCGAGATCGAACACCCCTTTGGAGTTTTCCAGCGGTGAAGCGAAGTTTTCAAATCAATTTTCAAAGTCTTCAGGGTATTTACACCGCGCGGCACTCTTGTAGAAGCGCGCGGCGCTCCTGGGCGAAATTTTTACATTGCGCAACAAGGGCGCGCGGCGCTCCTGTAGCCGCGTACGGCACTCCTGTAGCCACGGGTCACAAGCGCCCGACGTCGACCCGACAACTAAGAACCTGCGCAGCGTTCTTCTTCCTAAGAGTGCCGCGCATAATTTCAGCCTCCATCACGCCTCCAAATCGCTCCTCAAGGTTGCTCAATCCATTCAAGAGTTGCTCATCGATTTGTAGAGGTATTTATGAAACCCCCTTTGAGTTTTTCAAACTGTTGAAGTGGTTGGAAGGGATAGTCATCGCATACAAAGATCACCGGTTCAAATTGTGTGAAAACAAGATTGGTTGTGATTGTTTAAGCATCAAAGGCTTGTGAGTCCTATTTCTATAACAAGACCATCAAATAGTCCTCACTACCGTGGTGAAATAAGTTGAACTCTGTCAGACATAAACCTTGTTTTTGAAACTATGAAAAGAGCTGATATGTACAGTTCGAGGATGTATGAGTCAAATGGGTGCAAAGACTGAAGGAGTTAAGTAGGGAAGATTTTTTTTGAAAGGGTCTATATGGTCTCATGCTGCAGAGTCCTATTTTACCAGTCAAAAAAAAAAAACCAATTAAACTCTGTCCCTGATTGAAACAAAGAACCTTGGACTGTGCATTACCACTTGTTGAATTTGACTGAGTTTATATATCATTATATGTTTGTTGAGCTGTGTATGAGGGGGTTAATGTTTTAATCAAAGAGGAGTTTTCTCGGCATTAGACTGCTACAGGAGGTACCCTTACCAACCATAGAAAAAGATAGTTGTTGACTCGTGGATGTGGTAGACTACTTAATTACCTTTTTTCTTCAAGCTCATTTGTAAAGTTGATATTCAGAGGGTGCAAAGGATTTTTTCTAGAAGGACAAGGGTTTTATATTGAAAAGGAGCCTTGATTATTTGAAAGATAAAACTCCTACAGGATTTTGTTAAAACCTTTGAAACATTTCCAAGATCTGTCACCTTTGTTCTATAAACAGTGAAATTGACTGTGTGTCTGCACTAAAGGTAACTATGTATTTGGTGTCAGTTTTTTGGTTGATTTGCATACTAGACAAGGGCAGGATTGTGACGTTGAGAAGTTTACCTTGGTCAAAGATACAAAAATAGGTTGTTGACCTCCAAACATCACAGAGCAGGGTGACCTTGTCACTATACACAGCAAATTCAATTGATTGTTTATCTTCATTTTACTGTGTTTTTTCTTCTTAAAAGGTTTTCTTGTTGAACTGCATATCAAAGGTTGGGAAAGCCACATTTTAAAGGAACAGGGATCTGGTATCAGAAAGGGATATTGTGCACAAGCATCCAAAGACATTGTTTCCTTATCAAAATAGTGGGTTGACAAAGTTTAGCTTAAAGAAGGCATTTTAAAGACAGTAAGGTAGTTTGGTGCTTCAAGAGCATATTTAGCCCAAAATGCCGCCCAGGAAAAATAGCAGAAGTGGTTTACACAAGAGATATGAGCCAATTTCTACTGAGGAGATCAATGCACATCCATCCATCCTCTTCAATTTTCATGAGGTGGGTTGTTTAAATTTTTGCCAGAGAGTACAGGAAGTCAAAATTTTCTCGCCCTTGACACACTTATGCGCCTTGAGATTAAAAAGAAAACATTTCCAAGTGGCAGGCCTTGATTTCAAGTTCTCCCCGAGGTCTATATCCAAAGCCACTAAAATCCCATACCTTGGCGAAAAATGGTTCAAGCAGGCCTATCTAGACTTGGATGACTACAGGCCTTTCATCAAGCCCGAGCACAGAGAAACATGCACTACTATTTTTCGTTTCTCTCATCTTCTTGCCAGCTATGATCCTCTTATGAAGATCATAATGAAGTATTTTACTTGTGAAGGGAGATTTACCCGAGTTTATGCTTACCATATCTGGCTGTTGATGCACTTCACTAGAACAAAGCAACTCAATCTCCCTTACTAGTTATGAAAAAGCATTGAGAAAATGGCCTCCTTAGTCCAGAAGAAGCCTCCATCACAGCAAGTGGTTTCTCTTTTCCATCATTCTCTGATTAAAATCATCATCCTTCACCAGCTAGAGAAGAAAGAGGTTTCCTAGGATATCTTCATTAGTCACCCGGATTTCTACACTATTCCTCCGATCCATACATCTCCCACATCACCTACTCAACGCCCGTTACCTTCCTCCAGCAAACCTGCTCCTAGAAGGCTCAAATTCACCACTGAACAGTCAAGAGAGCATGGAGAAGGAGAAGGAATTGGACAGCAAAAAGAGGAAGGGCATGAGCATGAAGGATGGGATGAAGAGCAGCGAACTGAAGATGAGGAGCAGCAGCAGGACAGTGGGGAAGGACAACATTTTGGACAGCAGTTTGAGCAACAGTTTGAGCCACAAAGTGAGCATGAAATTGAAACACAGCAGCAGTTTGATCTTGATGCTCAAAGACAGCAGTTTGAGCCACAAATTGAACAATGATTGAGGCAGAACAGCAACATGGTATTGATGATCAAGGGCAGCAGTTTGAGCAGTATGATGTTGAGGAACATAGGCAGCATAAAGAAGACAAACAACACTTTCATCATGATGCACAAGACTCCTCCTCCAAATACACAACAGCTTCAAGAGGAAGGACTTTTTCCGAAAGGTGACAAACAAAGTGACAAGGGCAAGGCCATCATGCCTTCCTCTCCTGAGAAAACTAAACCCAAGACAGCAAAGAAGAAAATTCTCAAGGTGGTTACTCCAAAAGTAACAAGAGCTATCCGGAGCAAAAGAAAATCACTCAAGAAACCTCTCACTAGCATTCCAAGAAGGAAAAGTGCAAGATTAGCCTTCAAGGGCAAAGGGAAAGGCAAGATAGGAGAAAGTCAAGAACATGGAGGTGCATTGGTTATCATCCCAATCCAAAGTGATGACAACGATAATGAAGCCCGCATCCTTGAAAAAGTTCTAATCCATCGAGAGGGTCAAATTGAAGCATTGGAGAATAACCTTCATTGGGAAAAGAACTTCAATCATTTCTTGGAGATCCAAAATAAACAAATGAGTGTCCATATGGCTGTCCATGAGGCATGAGCAATCAAATACAAGAATGATGCTGCTAAAGCACAAGTAAGGATAGAGGAGCTCATCGGTGAGTTTGATAAGGGTGAAGAAGAAGACCAGCCTAGGCAGAAGAAGCCTAGAACCATAGGGCTTAAAAGAGCCCTGGAAAAGCAAAAGGAAGAAGAACAAGCCCATCTTCAATCCACTCCCCTCACTGCACTACTTCAGCAAGAAATTGAAAACAATAAGGAGGCATGGCTAGAAAGAGCCAATAAACATTTTGAGATGAAGCTTGAGAAGGCAAACAGAGACTTGGAGCTGCAAAGGAAGATGACACAACACTATCAAAAGCTAAATCAGTTTGCCTGGCACAAGCTAAAGGCCACTCAAGAGAAACTAAAGGAAGCAAAGGGGAAGCGCCCGACACGGAAAGAGAAGAAAGGAACATCAACACTTGAAATTTTGGCTTCAGTTTTATAGCATGTTGCGAAGGACCCTTGAGGGTCATGAAGGCCAATTTTGGGCACATTTTGACAATTTTTGGTTTTTTGGCATTTTTGGGTTTTTGGTAAAAAACTCATAAATTCGCCATTTCATTTTGAGGATTCATCAAGGGAGGAGAATGACATTTATTGGATATAATTTCACAGCACCTGTTGGGATTTGAGAATATTTGGATCATTTCCTCAAACTGCTGGGCATGTTTTGATTTTTACATCGCCTATGTCCCACAGACTGTTATTTTCTGCTTTTTACACGACAGTGAGATTTGAGTGACTGCATCGATTGGGGAATTTCTACTGTTTTAAAATAGAAGTATTCTGTGCTTTCCAACGAGCTAACATGAGCCTCAAGCTACATCTCGGACACAACAAATGTTTCCCAAAGTCACGTGGGGAACCGTTTGTCAAGGAAATTTTCCAAAGTATTTTTGTAATTTTTGAACCTCTAAAATCTGCTTTTTCCAAATGTGCGTTTAGCTATTTTTGCACATGGAAAATGACGCAAAGTCAATATATTTCCCATTTTTAGCATTTTTTTAGATATTTTATGAGATATTTTGTGCCATGGGCTTTGCAAAGCCTCAAGGACAAGATTAGATATTTTGATTAAGCCAATAGGATGGCAAGTTGAACCATGAGGTTTTCCTCACTTGAGCCGATATATTCCAAAGGCTTTCATTGTAAAACAAGGCTGAACTTGAGAAGAGAAGCAATATATGGTCATATGAGCTTTGGAAGGAACTACTTGTGTTATGCTTTTGGATTGCCTCTTGGATGTTCTTGGATGAATGACGAGGATTGCTTGAAGTGGATTCATGTGTTTGGTAATGGCATGGTTCCTTTCTTCATAGTTGTTGGTTTGTTCTCTGGTTTACCATTCATGAATATGTTGGCTGCTTGTCAAGTTAGATTTGTGAGGAGAATTTGAGACATGCCCATGAAGGCACCTCAAATTTCCTGTTTCTTCATAGCCTCTTTGTTTTCTTCTTCCTAAGTAACATTAAAGAATTCTTGACTGCTCTTTAAATATTTAGGATATTATTGCTTGTTTCATTCATGGTTTTATACATGCTAATAAGGACTTACGGTATGCCCTGCTTACCTATGGCTAGCTATAGTTCCATCCATGAAAACTTCTCTTTGATTGATTAGATTATCATTTTGTTTGAACCAAGGAGGCCTAGTTTCGATCTAGACCTTTGCCTAAAAATATGCAAATCTTGTTGTTCAAAGTGCCCAATAAGTTGAAGTACTGTGTTTAGGCGTTCCGGCATAGTGTTTTGAGTTGTTTGTCTTCTTTAAGTGTTTTCCCCAAAGTTTGATAGCCATTTCCCAAAGTTAAAGGGTCTTATACTTCTATGCATGGATTGAATGTTTATTTCTATGTATTGATTAGCTTATAGTTACATTTTGCATCATTAATGGTTTTCCCTATCATATTTATGTCTGTTATTAAACTAGTTATTCTTGAAATTCTTTGTCGTTCACAAATCTGAAGTCCATTTCCTCCATTTGTCTTCTGATCCTTTTCTAATTAACCCAATCGTCCTTCAACAACCTTGTATTTTCATCTAATAGCTTTAAATTTTTTAAATCTATCTGGCTTAATCTAACATCTTGTTATCTATTTTATATCTTTGACTTAGCCATCCCTCACAACTTAAAACCAAAACTTACTTCATAAATAGCCTAAAATCGTAACACAATAAGCAAACAAATGATATCCCACATATAGAGAGAGCCCCCTCTGAGTCCAGGAAGGCTAGGTCCTTGGGCTCCAAAGCTTGGTTTGATGTTACATTATCATTTTGCTTGCCAATCGGCCAAATCACGGGACCCTAACATAATGGCGATCACGATGGGACCCTGAGTGATAAACAAGCTTAGTTTTCCCTAGACCTTAAGAGACCTTAAAAATACTATCTGATTGACTTATCCACCGTCGTCACCAACATAATGGCGATCACGTGACCTCAGTTAGTATTGACAGCACTTTTTAGTAACTCTCGAAGTCTCATTCAAACTTAGAAAACTTAAGCGTTGTCCGAAGAGTAGAAAATAGCTCCTTCACCATCTTAGCAAAATGATGAGTCAGTTATAGGAAAACTCTTCCAAACCTCAGGCACATAAAACTTAGAAAACCCCAAAAAACTCATTTAGATTGGTTTTTGTCAGTACTGGTGGTGGACCATACACATATACCTCAAAACAATTAAAAATCCACCTGGCGACTCCACTAGCCTCCAGTAGGCCTTACTATTTTACCGAACTCTAGGTTACTATCCGATCAACTTATCCCATTGCTCACTAGCATATTGGGAGATGGTGGGACATTGAGTACATGACATTCTAGCAAACTCTTATAAACTCTTTGGTCCTTTAGGTACTTAAACAAGCAAGCAGTTCATAAAATCATTTTGAGTAAACTCTTTTTGTTCTCACCACCCTAGCAAAGTACCGAAGCAAGTTTAGAATACTTTAGACAAACCATAGGCTACACATAAACTCAGAAAAACCCCAAAACATTTTCAGATTCGCTTTACCTTAGTTATCAGTGGCGTACCATAGTTTTCATAAAATCCACCTGGCAACTCCACTAGTTCATCCTTTTGGTTTTGACCATCCTTCACTTTAGTATAACCTTAGAGAGGCCATCCATCCGAAACTTTCACAAATACCACCCTCTTTAAACTCTAGACTCAAAATCTGGCTTCACGAAGAATCTATACCAGATCTCACCCAGACCCAAAACCCCCTATCATAGTAGATGACCCAGAGAAGATTCTGTGGCAAGTTTCTGAAACTGACAATCTAGCTACCGATAGGTCCATCCGTAAAACAAGATCAGTACCTGAACATCTTACTACCTTGCCAGATTCCTCTTTTGGTTTAGAATCAGCAAGAACTCTTTTCAGAAGCAAGTCACATAGTAAGATAAAATTTGACGATCTTGAACCCCTAGACCTGCCACAAAGTCCTAGTAGAGAAGCCTCACCTTCCACACCCCCCGACTTTCAGCTTCTCCATCACTTTGGCTCATACCATCCCAGATCTGATCAAAACTAGGTCATTAGTCCAAGTACATCCGCCACACCTATCCGAACCACTACTGTTCAAACCACCTCAGCCCATCCCACAAGCCCTCATCTTGTACATCATCCATTAGCTCCCATCATGGCAGCCTGGTATGCACCTTTGGTGTTGCCACTACCTTTGGCTCCTCTCCCAAATAAATATCAAGAAAAAATCCCACACTTTACTCGAGAAGACACTGCCACAGCTCAACAGCATATAAGTAGGATTAGCAATGCTTTTGAATACCTAGAAGTACAAGACGAGACCGTCGGAATGAGAATATTCGCCCAAAGCCCGGGTGGGGAACCCAAAACATGGTTCAAAATCTTGCCTCCAAACAACATCCACAACATCCCAGAACTATGTCAAGTCTTTAGAAACAGGTGGGAAGTTTGAAAGAACCCTATTCAAATCTTGTCAGAATATAACAACCTAAAACAGGAAAATGGGGAAAGTGTCCAGGCTTACTGCACTAGGTTCAACAGTGTGTATAACTCCCTCCCACCTCACTTCAAACCCCAACTTGGTTTAGCCTTGGTGAAATTCCTCGAGGGTTTTGATCCAGACATGACGTATCATCTAAGAGACAAAGATCCCCCTACCCTAGAGGAAATGCAACAAGTAGCCATAAAAGCAGAAGCCAACTTAGTAGAAAAAAGAGCTAGGACTAGATCAGAAGAAAAGTCACATATAGAGATGAGGTCTCCACTTCATCTCCTTCCTTAGATCCTAGAATAGATGACTTAGTCAAGACCATGGCCAAAATGTGGGAAAGGATAAATGAAAAGGCCCTTGTTAGGGACAATCAGCCAAACCCTCCAAACAAAAACCGAAACCAAATTTTTAGGAGGGAGCAACCGCAAAATAGACCAAGGGAAAATGACCAACAAAATAGGCCACCATTTAATGAAAATTATGTGGAAGAAGAAGATAGGGATACAGAACCCCTTGATGAAAGTCATTTGAACCTCATAGGGTCTGATAATGAGAGCGAGGTGTACCTCACAGAAGAAGAACAATCATTCTTCTCTCCAAATCAGGACGAAACCAACTATGAAGATCCCGACGATCCTGCCATAGACTTTCAGAATGCCATAATAGAAGCTCACTGGAAGTATGACCTTAGAAGCAAAATAAATCAAGATAGTTCCAAGAAAGGTAACTCAGATACTGCTAAAACCCCTGATACCATCCTTAGGAAAGCAGTAAACAGTAACAAAATCGTGGTCGAGAAAAATGACCAAAAAAAAACTAAAATTACCCAAAATAGTCCTGACTTAGATGCTCCTCGTACTTCCACAAAAGTTCCCGAAGTGACTGTGGCAAACAAAATCCCAAAACAAAGCCAACAAACTTTGAACATAGAGAAGGTCGCGGCCGAAAAAGCTGAAACAAACATGTCCAAACTTCAGTTGCCTTTTAGCTTTGAGGGCGAAATCGCCAAGATCAAGATCACCATGCCTCTTACCGAGCTCATCGCCCAAACCTCTTATAAATCCCAAGTGTTAAAAGTCCTAAATATAGGGAATGATGCGAACACTGTTAATCTAACTGATGACACCCCTGAAGTGTTGTTTGGTCCGAAAATAGAGGGAAAATTCCAAGAGGGAACTACTCTTCCCTTTTACATCAGTTTAAATATCCACGACCAAATCCTTCATAATGCCATGCTAGACTCCGGCGCCTCGCATAATCTTATGCCGAAGGTTGTAATGGAAAGACTAGGCTTAAAAATCACAAGACCATACAAAGACTTGTATTCATTTGATTCAAGTAGATTCAAATGCCTGGGTTTCATCAAAGACCTTTGCTTCAGTCTGGCCCAAATACCTGCGAAACATCTAATCATCGACATAGTAGTGGCAGACATCCCTCCCAAGTACGGGATGCTTCTATCCAGATCTTGGGGAGCCAAACTCCAAGGAAATATTCAATTGGATATGTCTTTCGCCACCATTCCCGTGTTTGAACAAACAAGAATACTCTACCGAGAGTCACACATGAAATACATGATCAGTAGCCAAGAGAGGCCAGATAATATTCCAATGTGTTCCTTGCATTCTGACCTGAACTCTTTTATTCTGCATACTGAAGAGGACACAGAATAACAGTCAGAAGAAACTGAAACAAACTTAGAACCATCACACCAGCTGCCCCTAGTTCTCTATGATGAACTAGACACTCAAAACTACCATGATCACGAACAATTGTGTCTTGAAGAAAGTAAGTATGTTCCTTCTAAAGTGGGATTAGAGCAAGAAGCACAAACCCTTATGTACTATCAAGCGAATTTCTCAAGCCCTAGTCAAACACCAGCAGTAACCTTCGGAAACTTCTTCCAGGTAAAAGCTTTAGAAGACTTACACATAAACCTGTCTGGAACCCGGGAGCAAGGGAGTTTAATGTTTCTACCATACCTCAAGTATTTACCATCATATAACTCTTCCACTGCAAATAAAACTTTGACTGTAGCCCCAGCAGTTCAAAATCTAGAAAAAATGCCTGATAAACTTCTTATGAGCAAAGATGATAGTTGCAGTCCAAGCATACCTGAGTTACTAAAATTGGCTCATATTCTGTCTTTTCATGAAAAACTTAGAAATGCTAGAATCAGAAATCTCATGCAGAATACCAATTCATACAGGGAAAACAAGGGAAAATACTGTGCCACTACCTTTCCCTCAAAGAATAACTTTGACAAGAGAAAACATAACAATCTGAACCAAACTGTAATAATTAGGGATAAAACAGCTGGCCATAGGGTCTGTTTCGATTTTATAAATACTACTGCATATCCCTATAACAGAAATTTTGTTTTTTCTACCCAAGACCATGATATACCAATTAAAATTACTTTTAATCATGTGTTTTCGCAAGATGATATTTCAGGTCATAATCAAAATATTCCCTTGCAAAGTAGACAGCTTAAAGATTTTTTTCAATTTGCAGGAGGTAGATCTAGTCTCAGAATCAAAATTGCAAAACCACCGGATATCAGAAATCTGTTCATGAAAGCTATGTTCCCAGTTCTAAATTTCTGCATTTTTGCATACCTCGATGATGTCATTATCTATTTCAAGAATGACCAAGAGTATATGCATTACTTGAAGAAGATGTACAATAAGGAAAGGAGTGGAAATCAGATATACAAAGAGGTACAGCGGGAAGATACTAGTTTGTTTAAGGATTCTTGCATGAATCCTTATGTCATGTTAGAAAGAGAAAACTTTCCAAATTTCTCTTTTCAGGAGTTGAGTGGGCCAAGAGTGAGAAGAGATCCTTATGAGGATAAGATGCTTAAATTTCGTCATTTCCAAGATTTCTGAGCTTGAAACACTTTCATTCATTGTACATACCACTGTTTGAAAAATAGATAAACAGAAAAGTCAAAAAACAACAAAAGATAGAAATAAGGGCGTTAAAAAATAGGAAAAAGCCCCATGTTCCAAAAAATAGTCCTTCGGAAAGTGAGCAAGTCTAAATGCCGCAACTAGTACTTCAATGTCTTGTTCCGCTATCTAGCCTAATCATAGCTGAACATGTTTAAATTTATTTGCTGATAAGTTAGTGAGTGAAAAATATGGTCAACATTGTGTAAGCTTGACTTATCAAAGAGAGTAGATTAGGAGAGATTCTGGTTCCACATGCATAAAACAGAACCAAAGAGAGAAGCGAGGGATGAAAAATGCATTGTACATCTTAGCCTCGCTTTTCTAGTTTTCCTTTTTTTTTCTTTTTCAAAATAATATTTGTGTGCAGTTTGTCCTGTCATGCCGCAAATACATGACAAATCAGATTGTTTAATCCTGGTTTGATCATTTTGAATTTCATGTTTTAGATTAGAGAACAAAATCCTGTCAAATAGTTTAATCTTGACAGTGGATCTAGTTTAGGAAGAGTAATGAAGGAGTTCATCAGTTTAATCTGAACTCCCGGTAGATATAAGTGTAGAATTAGATAGGTTCATTTTGCAATAAGAAAAATATGCATTATCAAAAGGCTGCTAGTTCAAATGCGTCAAAAAAGGAAGAAAAAATGTTAGGAAAGATAGTGGGGTAGGTAGAAATATCATCGATGCTAATCATGCTGTCTCTTTCAAAAGTAGCATCAAAGAAAAGTGAAAATTTGCGCCAATGGATAAGGCACTGGTCTTCATAAGCCAAAGATCTGAAATTCTGGACACCTCCTGAAAAGGAGCTGCCCTCCCCAAATGGAGCCACAGTTAGTCATCAGTATTTTTCACCTGTTGTTGATGACTAAATCCCTAGCTGAGTTTTCTAGAGGCTGATCTCCATATGTCAATTTATCATCTAGAAAACCCCCATGAAATTTTTTTTTGCTCTCCTACTTTTTAGTTCGCCCATGACAAGATGAAACCCCATTATCAGATCTTACCTAGCCTCAGCCATACTAGTCTGCCTATCAGCTCTAAAAGGACAATCCAAATCTGTTCAAAAAAGCCTCCCCTAAGTTAGGAAGTGGCGCTTTAAGGCATTTTACCCTTGGTAATCATCAAAAGGCCAAAAAACCTCCATCTGCTATAGACCAATCATAACAGACCTCCCACTTTGCTAATGAAGTTAGTCACAGCTCTAAGTCGTGCCACTTACACGCCCCTAAGTCTCAGCAACGCATAGACCACAGTCTCAAGCTGATTTTAGGTGTTTTACACTATTTATGGATTTTACAAGCGCAGGGGACATGTCAGCTTCTCAGAAGAAAATTCTTGGCTCCACGTGAGAAGGCAACTGCTTCTCAATGTGAACATGAGCCTAAGATGCAATTGCAGCACAAAGAGTTACTCCTCAAATTCTTGCAGCTTCATTCAGCATGATAACACAGTAGAAGAAAGACAACACTGTCAAAAAAACTTGTAATTTGGCATGGCCAAGAACCTCCTTCATCTATAAGCAGAGGGTTAAGGCGCCTCCTTCATTTACAAGTAGAGGGCGATGGCCAATGTTGACTCGAAGAATTGCAAACTGACTGTAAGGCATGTTTGTTCTTAAGAAGCAGTAACACAGCCACTAGGGTTTTCTGAAGGAGAGTAATTATTGCAGGCAAAGGTAGAAGCATTAATACTTTCACTATTGTTTGCTTGCCATCATACATAAAAGGAAACCTTGCCAAGAATGCTTATCAAACATTATCCGACATTTTGCCAAGAGAAAAGGGCCTCCTTCATTCATAAGCAGATGGCCAGAGCATTAATTGACTTCAAGGTATGTTTGATCAGAAAAACAAGGTAAGAGACCAATGAAAAGCAGGGGTACCACTGCAATCCAAGGAGGTCAAGTTATCTCTTAACTGGTTTTTCCCAAAAGAAAGTAGTCTACAGCTCCAACAAACCAAAATATTGAAGAAATGGTTGAGGTTCTGTGTCACTACACAAGCAAAGGATATAATACTGATTATGCTTCAAAGTACTGGTCTGCTCCATTCATAAACAGGTGCTTTTCAAATGTGCTTATCATAGTTGACACAAAAAATCTGGTTTGATCTCCTCAAGAGGCATCACCATTGAAAACAATTGTTCGTAATATGAAAAAAGAAAGTTTTGACATATTTTTTAGGTTCTGGTGAAATCTTGAGACAAATATAGGTCTTCATTATTTAAAGGTCAGGAAACGCCAATTTGGTACTTTTGAAGTAGAAGAAAAGGTTAGAGGAACACCCTGCTTAATTGACAGAAAATTATAAAAGTTTGAATATGTGCAACTAAGTCTTGGCACTTACAGTTGAGGGAAAGCTGAAGAGACACATGGAGGCATAAGCTCTTAACCAAGTTTAAAGGACAGATCATCCCCTTACAAAATGGCAAAGAAGGTTTCACTGCTCTTTGATGTATTCGTGGTGGATTTTTTATGATAAATGTTGCCAAAAGGTCAGCAGTGGCAGTAGTCACTTTTTCAAATTTTCAAACTTAAAAAACAAAGTTGAAATCCTTGGAGTGAGTTTAGAGCCATTCACAACTGTCAAAGCAGCATCCATGAACCTTATCAATAGAATTCTAAAGATGGACCCCCTCAGCAAAGGTTAAGATCATTCTGGTTTCAAAGATAAGTCCAAGCATTGTTTGAAAAAAGAAAAACCTTCGAAAAACTTACAAAGACCAACCTAAGAATTTGATTTCATTTTTCTTTTCTAAATGGAAAGTAACCGTTGGTGTTTCACTATATTAAAGGAGTAAATCACTGTGGCAAACTCTTTTTCAAATTCCCCAAGCGAGATCGAACATCCCTTTGCAGTTTTCGAGTGGTGAAGCGAAATTTTCAAATCAATTTTAAAATTTTTCAGGGTATTTACACCGCACGGCACTCCTGTAGAAGGGCGCGGCACTCCTGGGAGAAATTTTTACATTGCGGAACAAGGGTGCGCGACGTTCCTGTAGCCGCGCACGGCACTCCTGTAGCCACGGGTCACAAGCGCCCGACGTCGACCCAACAACTAAGAACCTGCACGGCGTTCTTCTTCCTAAGAGTGCCACGCATAATTTCAGCCTCCATCACGCCTCCAAATCGCTCCTCAAGGTTGCTCAAGCCATTAAGGAGTTGCTCATCGATTTGTAGAGGTATTTATGAAACCCCCTTTCAGTTTTTCAAACTGTTGAAGTGGTGAGAAGGGCTAGTCATCGCATACAAAGATCACCGGTTCAAAATTGTGTGAAAAAAAGATTGGTTGTGATTATTTAAGCATCAAAGGCTTGTGAGTCCTATTTCTATAACAAGACCATCAAATAGTCCTCACTACCGTGGTGAAATAAGTTGAACTCTGTCAGCCATAAACCTTGTTTTTGAAACTATGAAAAGAACTGATATGTACAGTTCGAGGATGTCTGAGTCAAATGGGTGCAAAGACTGAAGGAGTTAAGTAGGGCAGATTTTTGTTGAAAGGGTCTATATGGTCTCATGCTGCAGAGTCCTATTTTACCAGTCAAAAAAACCAATTAAAATATCTCCCTGATTGTAACAGAGAACCTTGGACTGTGCATTACCACTTGTTGAATTTGACTAAGTTTATATATCATTATATGTTTGTTGAGCTGTGTATGAGGGGGTTAATGTTTTAATCAAAGTGGAGTTTTCTGGGCATTAGACTGCTACAGGAGGTACCCTTACCAACCATAGAAAAAGATAGTTGTTGACTGTGTATACTACTTAATTATATTTTTGTTCTTCAAGCTCATTTGTAAAGTTGATATTCAGAGGGTGCAAAGGCAGTTTTCTAGAAAGACAGGGGTTTTATATTGAAAAGGAGCCTTGATTATTTGAAAGATAAAACTCCCACAGGCTTTGGTTAAAACCTTTGAAACATTTCCAAGATCTGTCACCTTTGTTCAATAAACAGTGAAATTGACTGTGTGTCTGCACTAAAGGTGATTGTGTATATGGTGTGAGCTTTGTTGGTTGATTTGCATGCTAGACAAGGGCAGGATTGTGAAGTCGAGAATTTTACCTTGGTCAAAGATACAAAAATAGGTTGTTGACCTCCAAACATCACAGAGCAGGGTGACCTTGTCACTATACACAGCAAATTCAATTGACTGCCTATCTTCATTTCACTGTCTTTTTTCTTCTAACAAGGTCTGCTTGTTGAATTACATATCAAAGGATTCGAAGGCCACTTTTTAAAGGAGCAGAGGTTTTATACTGAAAGGGACATTTT